>VYXH01000322.1:123028-162378 GCA_013397275.1 Burhinus bistriatus
CCCCCCGCCCCCAATTTTCAAAACGATTTCAATAATCAAATGCAATTCTCTATGGAAATGCACTCTGGAATCAGTTGAGATGTGAGATATGCTATTTCAACGAATATATGATTTCAATGATTATCTGTGAAATTTGGTATATGCTATTTAAATGAATATCTGAAATGTAAATGGGTTTTTCACTGACTTGCAGAATCGTACATGTTTAGTACAGAACTTGCATTAAACCTAGGTGTAACCTGGGCCACGCGATGTGATTTTATGGCTCTGGCTGCAGCAGCACTTTTGAGTTTGAACTTTGACGTCGCACGTACATTTTTGTTACGTATTTGGTATTTCTGTGCACAAAAGGGATGCATCGTGTTTATGTAAAATGGCAGGTACTAATTAGCGGTTTTTAATAAGCAGACAGCTGTGTATGTGAAGCATACAGATGTTGAGTACCTTAGAGCGTGGTCCAGTGACTTGAGGAGCGCACTGACTGGTCGAAGCCCCGTATCCTTGCAGTCACCAGGTCCCTTTCCTGATACAAATGACATCTCCCTGAGCGTATTCCCTTATCCAAACCTGACCTCACTGTTCTGCTATGGCCCTATTACACAACTGGATGGACATGGTCTATTAGAACGTGATATTGTTACGGTGCTCTGTGGTGCCATCTAATGGAAATAACGCCCTGGCATTCCTCCTGTCAAAAATGAAAGATGTCCACCTGTCACTGTCCAGGTTAAAGAAATTATACGAGCATCTTTACAAACCTAAACATGAATATTAATAAATGATATTCCAAAGTACATATTGCTTTTCTTAATTTCTTTCTTATTTTTCTCAAATTCTTTCTCTCATACAGGCTCTTGATGGAAATATATATGATCACCTTAAGGATTATTTAATGGCATTCAGCAGGACTGAACTAGAGACATGCCAAGCTGTACAAAACACATTCCAGTTTTTACTGGAGACTTCCAGCAGGGTAAGTTTTAACTGAATGAACCTTTGTAACTGAATACTTATAGCATATGTAAGTTCCCAGGCTTAAGATTTGCTTCCAAAAGAATGACAAAACCGAATGGTTATTATTTTTGGTTACTCCTGAGTGGTATTAAGTTAAAAGAAACGAGGCAGGTTTCTTGGGGAGAATTTCTCCTGTTGCCACCCAGATTGCATTCTCACGAGTGCATTTACGCAGTACCAGATCTTTGGAGGATGTTCACTTGCGCTCACTTTGCCTGTTTGGAAAGAGAAACTGCAGCTGAGTTTTGCGCTGGGTAGTCTGGAACCGCATTAGTCATCCGTCACAGTAAAGCCCTGTGGAACTGTTTGGATCATTTGTTAATAATTGACTGTCAACTTAGAAACCAAAATATTACGGCGTTTTCTCCCTTGAATTAAGAATGGCAAATACAGAAAACAGATTAGAGTCTTGTCATAGACGTGGTTTGTTTGCTTTGTCGAGCAGCCAGAATCAGGAATCCGTGATCGCTTCCAGGATAATTTTGATACTTAAATAATTCATCTGCCCAGCTAAAGAAAAAATAATTGCCATTGAGCTCAAACGAGCTGCTTTGGTGCCGTCATAATATTCCTTTATGTGTATACCTTAACCACCTGCACAGAGACAGAGCTCATTTATGCTGGGACTTATGTAGAAACAACGTATTTAACACATTCCTTATTCACCTCCAAGCATGCTAACTCGCACCTTATTAGGTACAAAGTGAGTGCATTAAAAATTGGCTTCACACTAGCTTGTCTTTGAATTTACTTGGCAGCAACTGTAGAGGTAATGAAAATAGCATGTTCTCTTCTCTTGGAAAAGGACTTTCAGTAATTTACCTTGGTGTATATCATTCAGGTCGGCTTAAAATATCTTTCCCCAAAAGGCTGGTTTTGAATCTTTTAACCAAATATGCTTATATATAATCAGAGAATCACAGAAAGGTTTGGGTTGGAAGGGACCTTAGTTCCAATCCCCCTGCCCTGGGCAGGGACACCTCCCACCAGACCAGGTTGCTCAAAGCCCCGTCCAACCTGGCCTTGAACACCTCCAGGGATGGGGCAACCACAGCTTCTCTGGGCAACCTGGGCCAGTGTCTCACCACCCTCACAGTGAAAACCTTCTTCCTGAGATCTCATCTAATTCTCCCCTCTTCCAGTTTGAAGCCATCACCCCTTGTCCTGTCACTACATGCCCTTGTAAAAATTCCCTCTCCAGCTTTCTTGTAGGCCCCTTTCAGATACTGGAAGGGGCTCTAAGGTCTCCCCAGAGCCTTCTCTTCTCCAGGCTGAACACCCCCAACTCTCTCAGCCTGTCCTCACAGCAGAGGGGCTCTAACCCTCACATCATCTCGGTGCCCTCCTCTGGCCCTGCTCCAGCAGGTCCATGTCCTTCTTATGTTGGAGGCTCCAGAACTGGACACACTATTCCAGGTGGGGTCTCCTCAGAGCGCAGCAGAGGGGCAGAATCCCCTCCCTGGCCCTGCTGCCCACGCTGCTGGGGATGCAGCCCAGGATGCGGGTGGCCTTCTGGGCTACCAGTGCATCTTGCCGGCTCATGTTGAGCTTCTCATCCACCACCACCTCCAATGTCTACGTAAAATAATGTCTACATATTCATAATCAGTTTCTCAATATTACATGTGGTGCTTTGTGATCAGAATATTTGGAGTGTTGCCTGGCTGGGCCTTTCATCTAACTAAACTGTCGTTTGCAAACAGCTCATTTGCATAGGAATACCTTCATCGTGGATTTGTGTGCGCTGAGCTTGCGATAGCTTGTGTTAGCAAGCCTCGGAAGCCTGCAGCGCTGGCTTACTTTATCTGGTAACAACGTCATGCTGTATGTTTGAGGAAAATAGTTCTGTTTCTGCTTTACTAAGTTAGTACAATGCCTGGAGAAAGCATGAAAATGTAAATACAGCTGTCAGGTCTGAACAAGATTTTTACAACTGGTTGGTAGCTCAGCAGCACCACTTTTCTTGCACTTCAAGAATGCAGAGAGGACAATTTTGTATTACATTATTACTGTAAAGGTGTGTCTTGCTTTGAAATACTCAACACATCAGTTGGTGGCTTATTCCATGGACGTAGGCTTTGCTCGTCCTTTCTTTTGAACTTTAAGCTTTTCCTGTAGGTCCCTGTTACAGGAATCACCTGAAAAAGGAGAGGTGAATCCGGAGTAGAACCTCCATATCAAAAGCTATGCATGTGTTTCAAAAGCAGCTTGAGTGTGAAACGTGTAATAAATTTATTAGCAATTTAGTAATTTGGAATAAAACCCAGCTTGCCATCAAAGCAAAGATTTAAATATTTATTGTGGTTTTGTAATACTTCACCTGTTCCTTGTTAGTTCTAAGATCACAAGCTTGCCAAGCTACGTTTAGAAAAGACACTTCAGATCATTGGTAGAAATGCTTTAGTTTTTCCACCTAAGCTATATTTCTGTTTAGAGGATGGAATTAAATTAAATTTGCTTTAGAACAAGATAAGTTGCTTCCCAGAAATGCCTGCTTACCTCTCCAGTGAGGGAGAGCCGGAGGGGGCTGCTCCGGGTGGGCAGGGCTGGGTTATGTTCAAGTGTCCTAGGAGATGGTCGGTCACCAACTCCTAGGATGGTGGCTGGAAAGCTGCCTGGCAGAAAAGGACCTGGGGGTGTTGGTCGACAGTCGCCTGAAGATGAGCCAGCAGTGTGCCCAGGTGGCCAAGAAGGCCAACACCATCCTGGCTTGTATCAGCAATAGTGTGACCAGCAGGACTGGGGCAGTGATGGTCCCCCTGTACTCGGCACTGGTGAGGCCCCACCTCCAATACTGTGTCCAGTTTTGGGCCCCTCACTCCAAGAAAGACATTGAGGGGCTGGAGCGTGGCCAGAGAAGGGCAACGCAGCTGGTGAGGGGTCTGGAGCACAAGTCTTGTGAGGAGCGGCTGAGGGACCTGGGGTTGTTCAGCCTGGAGAAAAGGAGGCTGAGGGGAGACCTTCTCGCTCTCTACAGCTACCTGAGAGGAGGTTGTAGCGAGGAGGGGTGTCAGTCTCTTCTCCCAAGGAACAAGTGACAGGACAAGAGGAAACGGCCTCAAGTTGCACGAGGGGAGGTTTAGATTGGATATTAGGAAAAATGTCTTCCCCAAAAGGGTCATCAAACATTGGCACAGGCTGCCCAGGGCAGTGGTGGAATCGCTATCCCTGGAGGTATTTCAAAGCCGGGCAGACGTGGTGCTGAGGGACATGGGTTAGTGGTGGGTTTGGCAGTGTCAGGTTGATGGTTGGACTTGATGATCTTAAAGGTCTCTTTCAACTTGGGTGATTCTATAATTCTATGATTCACCTAGTGCTAATGCAGATGGAGGGAAACATCTCCAAAGGAGGTTTTTCTGAATAAAATGAAGGTTTTTCACAGTTTATTGTAGCATCATTTGTTGCAGCTTGGGAGGTTTTATTACTACTGGGTTGGGGTGACCCATGGCATTCCTCTGGCAAGAAATATTACCCTCTGACACTGAGCATATGAAGATGCAATTTAACTTCCTTTTCAATTGAACGGTCTTATTCAAGACTTGTACTGCTTGCAATTCTCTTTTGGAAAAAATATGATTTTCTTTGGAGCATTTTCTGAAATTCCATTTGCTGTTTTGAATAACATTTCTGCGATGTTTCTGGTAAGAAGCTTCACCAACCTATGGCAAATAATTTCATTTATGCACGTTTCTGACTATGCCTCCTTTCTGCACGTGGTGTATATTTAACATTTGAGTTCAAGTCAATTGACACTGACTTAATAAAGAAACTGCCTGAGAACACCGATTTAATTTCTGAATAGCAAGAAAGCCATTTGGAAAAGTTGCTGCTGAATCCTGGGAATGCCGTGTTGCTTAGGAGTCTTTTTATTTTCTTTTTAACAGTTGTCAAATACATTGTGCAAAATGCTCCGAGGTATTCATTTGCTGGACTTGCACGCTCTCCCAAGTCTCAAGCTACGATAACAATTGTTCTCATTTATAACTAAATATTGCTGTTTCGAGGGAAAATTTCTTACGAGCTCTGTTGTAAAGAAGGGTTTTCTTTGAAGAACTGAGTTGCTTTGGAGTTGGCGGTCTACAGTGGAAGCTTATTGCCTTAACTGTGTAGGCTTTCGTGTCCTCAGTAACTACGCTTTGGGGTTTTTTTCTAATTGAAGTTTGTTTGAAATAATTACCTATATTTGACGTGGCACAGAGGTGTGTGCTACGGGCAGTGCTCACCCGTATCTCAAGGCCGATGAAGACTGGAGCTGTTTAACAGAAGGGATGGCGATGCCGTGGTCAGTGCTGGGCATCCTCTGAAGCTGCAGGTCATTCCTCCTTTCGTATTTTCCAAATTTCTCTTTATGGGAATTCCTAACACAGACTTCTCTGTATGTTTTCCACGCATTTGAATGTGTTTACGTTCAACTGCTCAAATTGGTGCAGTAATTATGTACTTTACTGTTTTAAATGAGTGCATTATTGGCCCTGGAGGACTATTTACTTTCTTCAACTGAAGATTAGTTTTTTACCGTTCAGTATTTTGGTAACACAAGCATCAACACTTTGATACGTTAGAGAACATGTTTTATTTACCATCATACGTACGGTGTCATCGCAATTCTCAGTCATATACAATGCTGCTGCTATTTCGGGGTAGATACCATCTTTATTATACGCTGCTGTACGTTTAAACCCTCAGTTTACTAGTAGA
Source organism: Burhinus bistriatus (assembly GCA_013397275.1). Classification (NCBI taxonomy): domain Eukaryota; kingdom Metazoa; phylum Chordata; class Aves; order Charadriiformes; family Burhinidae; genus Burhinus; species Burhinus bistriatus. The sequence goes on from VYXH01000322.1 coordinate 128,741, forward strand.
TTTTTATCATTTTGTGCTACTATTTACACATTTTCATCAACTGAAGCAGTGAATACTCTGTAGAGTTCTTCAACCAGTGAAATTATTTTTTCATATTGCCATCAGTGAGTTTTTCTTTGTAAATATGTGTAAATTGTGACATAAGGGATTTGTTTAGGGATATGTGTCATGCTATGTGAAATGTATCATTAAACAAATTTAGTAGCTGAAGTAGTTTTGGTTTAGCAAAATGGAAGCTATGAGAGTTTTCTCTGAAAGCAATTTAATATGAAGAGATTAATTTTGCAACTGATTTTGTATGCATTATTCCAAATAGTCTTTTCAGCTCCTGCAACTAATAGCTTGTGTAAAAAGAAGACATTTCGGCTTAAGACAGAGCTGTGCGCAAGAAATTATCCCCAAGAGGAGAGAAAAATATTTATGGTGTGACACCACATACCGTATACTCGATACTTGGTGCTTCCCCCGCCCTGTTTTGCCTTTGTGGGATTTTTCATTAGTTAGTGGCAGATATTTTTTAGCTATTTGTCATCCTGTGTGTGTCCTACCAGTGCGTTCCGCTGCCCAGAATCGGGTCCTGAATTTCCTTTTGTTGCATTCAAGGTTCTGCTGCCGATTTGGTCTCTGTTTGAAATAGCATCCTAATTTTACTACATAGCATGTTTTTAAGTTTACAAAATAACACATCTAAATGATGTTTGTTATTTTCTCAGGTGGTGCGGGATTACAATCTACAGCTGTTTTTACAGGAGAACTCGGTGTTTCACAAACCGCAGCCTTTCCAGTTCCAACCGAGCGACAGTGACACTGTAAGAACCCGCCTGAATTCCTTCATTTATTTGTTCTTGCTCTATTTTTAAGAACGTTGTTATAAATGGGTAAGAGACTAGCGCTCACTGGTAGCCCAGTCGGGTTTAACCTCATGCTGTATTTTTGGAAAAGAAAAGGAAAGTGGCCTGATTCCACCAGCTCTGCTGGCAGGAGGTGGGTAATCGTAACAAAAGCATCAAACGGGCTCAACATCATCCGCAGAAGAGCAGAATCCTTTTTGGCTTCCGGATTGTGACTGGCAGGCCCACGTTTCTCTGCTTTCAGTGCCATTCTTACCGCATTTTGTTAGCTTTTTAGCGTGCTGGTGAGATTCTCACAATATTCCCTAATACTGGGCTACAACATGTGTGGTGCTATGCCAAATAAAGTGTCCGTGTACCTCTAAATTACTCAGTGACTACTTATACATACATATAAGAAGTTACCAATTTAGAAAAAATAGTGTTAAAACATTGCATTCCAAAATAATCTCAGAAAATACTCTTTTGGTGCATACGTTGCTTCCACAGCAATCATTAACGACATTAAAATTGAGTAAATCGTAGTATGTAAATAACATTTCCAAACAGCACTTCAATAAAAGTGGGTTGTTGCTGTCCCAGCGACACTACTGATGTTATTTGAAGAAATAACAGTTTAAGTCTGGATTTGTGAAAAAGTTAAACCCCGTGCAGCTTTTTATTCCTTGAATTCCTTCATAAACTGACTTGCACAGAAATGTCTTGATCTCCAGTTCAGGTGATTAAATTCAAGAACCCCATTAATAGATATGTAAGGGTGATCTTTGCAGAAACACTGACACCCGTAAGACAGTTGCCCTTGTCTTTCCATTTTAACAAACCGTGCGTTTGATTTTCCTTCCAGCTGCTTTCTATAGAGTCCGTTATTTCCGTAAAGTTTTAAGTTGTTCTCAATACAGTGAGCGGAATCTTTCTAACTGTCTTTGCCCTGCTTTTCTAACCTTTGCTGCTGTGTGTTTTCCTCCCTGTGCAATCTCCGCATCCAGAGTTTTAACACGGTTCAGCTGGTGGATATTGAGCCCTCCCCTGTCAGTGCTATGAGAATGACTATAGCCGAGGTATCTAATAGTATTTCCCATCAGCCTTTCGTGGCGTTATTGCTATGCTTGTGGCTCGGCATGCTGAATTTACCCGCATGTAGAGGTGGCAACAGAATGGAAAAATGGAAATTATATATCTAAAATGGGGGGTGGGGAAAAAAAAAAAAAAAAAGGCAAGCTTTTTCCACCATGAGATTGAAGTTGAAGAAGGAAAAAGCAATTTCACTGTGTTATTTGTGGGGATCAGCTTCCCACTTATCTTTTTCACTTGCGCAGCGTTAGTAATTGATACTCTAATCTTTTGGGGGCATGAATTAAAATTTCACAGCTCAAGATAGTGATGTGTATAATTGGTTACTTCTCCGATGTGAATGGGGAAGCTTGTATGACAACTGGAGGCTATTAGTGTGCACTGATGAAATGCAGTCCCGTTACTAATTTAATTTTGTTCTTTTTCCAGAGGGCTATCCCCATGTCAAACAGAACCGTAATTCACTCTTATTAAACTCTTCAACGTGAAAAATGACATGACTCTTTGACGGGGCACTTGGGTGGTCTGACACCGTGCCTGCGCGCTGCTTGTGCTGCTTCGCTTCAGGAGGTTTCGGGCAGGCAGCGAAAGGGCACGGTCGTGGCTCGAGCTGTCTCAGTCCCTCGCACGCGGTGGCTTCTTGACTTGGCTGACCCACTTGGGCAGTAGAATTCCTGCATTTCTTCACTGCACTGCACTTCGTGAGCTTCTGGCTGCTGATTCTGTAACCGGTGTTCGCACAAATAAATAAATTAGGCAGGCTTCTTTACGATCCGTGTAATTATGCTCAGCTAACGGGATCCTACCTGGGCAATTGCGGTTTACGCATTCACCAGTTGTAATCACTCAGTCCAAGAGAATGAGGGCTTTTGCTCAGATGTTTGAATTTGTCAGAAATTGGATGTTTTCTAACTAATCGAACACCACGTAATTGAAGAAGAATTATCAAGCATTCTTTTGCCACGTATTCTCTTTGTCGATGCTCTGCAGAGGTTATCGGTTGGCTTTTAGGTTTTGTGGGTTATGCATGATAATTTTCACACCGAAGACTAACGCTGAAAGAAATATGAGTGATCAATACATCTAATCAAATGTTTAATATTAACCTTTTCCAAGAACAAATTGTAGCCTCTCTTCAGACCAAATACCTGATCCAGCATGACTGGGGTCAAAGTTTGGAGCTTTTAAATATTACTGGAATGAAATTGTGAGTGTTGTAGGGAAGGAGAATGTTATAAACAATACGGATATGGAACTCAGCAGTAGGAAAAGCTCTGAATGCGCTTACAGATTCTAGTTTTACGTGGTCCACCTCAAAATTTTGCTGTTGCCAAGGAGTGATGCAGAATGGATTGCCATGCAGTCCTTGAGTCAGGCACAAACCCCACAGCTCCATCTACTTTCCAAATACTCTCAATGTGCACGGTCAGAGCCTCCAAAAGATGCTGTTCCTAAAAGCAATAGGTATGAAATGGTTTTCCATCAAGTTTCAGTGGTTTTGTTTTCCCAGCATCGCAGTAACACTGGCTGAAACGTAGACTCTTGAGTGTCCACAGCGAGAAGCCCACTACAAAATATTTCACATCCATCAGCTGTTTTCCATTATCTAAAACATTGGTTTGAGCCTAACTTTATACATCTGTTCACGTTACTAAATTATTCAGATTGTTTCAGTGTCTCAGTTCATTTCGCCGGACATAAATTCATTTTTTTAAAGCAAGGGAGTTTTTAAAATTTTTTCAAACAAACCATTTTCCCTTAAGGCGATGGGTTTGTTTTCAATGTATTCAGTAAGAAATCATTGATAAATTCCCAACCAGATCAATCCTTTCAATAAACGAATTCACAAAATGGCTTGGGCCTTTACGAACAGCGAGATGGAAAAAAAATAAAAGGGTCTTTTGAAATACCATTAGCCGCAGAAGAAAAACCAGTCAGCACGTGCTGACCTTAACACGGAGGCTGCTGCGATATTCAGCGTAGTGACAGTTTAATCGTCAAACGTCCTCCCAGGAGGCGAGGGATATTCATGAAGTCTGCAGAAATCCATTGCGTTGAAAACATACTGTCCCCACGCTTCACAGATAAGCCCTGGCCCTAAGAACAGGGCAAAATTGAGAGGAAATTAGCCAGCTTTTCTCTGTTTCCTGTTTGGAAAAGAGTCTTTTTCCTTGAACCGCGTGTTATCACGTGAGAAAATGAGCCAGACGACAAAAGGCATGGCCACGGTGTGGGAGGATAACGGCAACAAAACGCTGACACTAAACTTCGGAGGTCTTTTTCCTGTTTTTTTATCTACATGTCGCCTGTGACTCTAGTTGCCCCTGTACAATACTGATGCTGTCGTTTTCTTTGAGCAGGCAAGGAAAAACTGTAGCCAAATCTGATTTGTATGACAGCTTATCGACAGGAAAAAAATACATTTTTCTCACTGCGATTTGCAGAAAAAAGAACATCTCGGTAAGATCAGTGGAAAGTTTTGCAGTTCCACCCCTCGTTGATTGGACGTACAAGATTTATGGATAAAATTGTGAGGATAAGGATGAATTTCACTTCACTATCATGCACAGAAGAATTTCTGAGCAGCTTATTTTAAGCAATATAAACAGACCCCACCTGGAATAGTGTGTCCGGCTCTGGAGCCCCCAGCATAAGAAGGACATGGACCTGCTGGAGCGGGGCCAGAGGAGGCCACCAAGATGCTGGGAGGGCTGGAGCCCCTCTGCTGTGAGGCCAGGCTGAGAGAGTTGGGGTTGTTCAGCCTGGAGAAGAGAAGGCTCCGGGGAGACCTTAGAGCCCCTTCCAGTATCTGAAGGGGGCCTACAAGAAAGCTGGAGAGGGACTTTTTGCAAGGGCTTGTAGTGACAGGACGAGGGGCGATGGCTTCAAACTGGAAGAGGGGAGAGTTAGATGAGATCTCAGGAAGAAGGTTTTCACTCTGAGGGTGGTGAGGCACTGGCCCAGGTTGCCCAGAGAAGCTGTGGCTGCCCCATCCCTGGAGGTGTTCAAGGCCAGGTTGGACGGGGCTTGGAGCAACCTGGTCTGGTGGGAGGTGTCCCTGCCCATGGCAGGGGATTGGAACTGGATGATCTTTAAGGTCCGTTCCAACCTAAACCATTCCATGATCCTATGATAACATCGTATAAGTTATATAAGCTATACTTAACGAAAGGACGTTGTTCTTACTCGTGCCATGGCATGTTTTCTCAGCTCTGCAAGTGCTCAGGGGTTAGAAAGTAAATAGAAATTACTCTATAAATGGGAATCAGGATTCAGTGGAGGGCTGTACTTTGTCAGACTTTACTTTTAGCAGGTTTCTGTACGTGCATATAGAGGCAGAGGTATTTACACATTTCAGCATTTACTATTGAATTTATTTAAATGTTTAAAATCTATTTAAAACTTATTTAGTATTACATATGTTTAAGTATTTTAAAATTCCTTTGTTTCCTAAATGATGTTATATTCTATTTTTGTACCTACTGATTTGGTGTTTGATACAAATATTTAAATCCAGAAAAGTTCATGAAATATAAACTGCTAGTAAAAAATAATCCCTCATGTAGGTAAGCCCTAACTAACGAGTTCAGAGAACGCACTACTTTTCCTGTATTTAGAGTAGTGTGTGCTTTTAATACCAGAACAGAATAAGGTGACTGGTTTTTAACTATAACTTTTTTGAAGCTAAAGATTAACAAAAAAAAAAAAAAAAGTTATGATTTAATTTTATCACAGTATAAAGCATGAGGAATTACTGCTGAGGAGAAACACAGTCATTCAGGTAAAGAGACGGCCAGGAGATGCATGTGGGAGCCTGGCAAAACTGTAAATTCCCTGGATTACTTGACGCGTCTTGTGTGTGGCCGACATGACTAAAACCCATTTTACTTCATTCCCCCCCCACCCCGGTCGTGGTTAAAATAAGGTCTGAGCTATAATCCTCATATTTGAGGTTGAGATTGAAAGGGTGGTGTGAAGAAAAGGGAAAGTCCGTTACTGGCTCTCTTATCTTGGGTTGAATCTTAACATCGTTTCTGATTAAGTATAACGAATTGAAATTGGCTCGCTACCTAACTGATTTTATTTTAATTTTGAGAGCACGCTGTTAGTATTCTTTTGTTTACAGCCAGGAAACACTGTTTCAGCAAAACTCTGAATAGTTTCTAACAGTGAGACTAGAGAGGAGAAGGAAGACTTGAAAGAAGTGGCCACTTAAGAAATAGATCTTTGTTTATACTGCGTTGAAAATATCTATGAAAACAATTTCTCTGTGTCAAAGTCGATTCAAAAGATACTCTTTTTTTTCCCCTTTGGTTGCGTAATGAGAGCAGTTTTTCTGTAGTTCTAGTTATAATAGAATGTAGTATGGATTTTTGGAAAAGTCGGGTGTGAATGCAGCTGAGGCAAATAAGAATAATTATGAGGGTGAGAATGGAAATACACTAATGAAAATACACAGCACTCTAATTCCAAAATTAATTTCAGTGAGAAGATTAAAAACTTGTAAAAGTAAATAAGATTAAAAATTAAAAAAAAAAAAAAAAANAAGATTTGTGGCTTTTAATCGCTGCTGTATAACAAAAGGGCTTAATACAAAAATATCAGGCACTAGGAACACCAAAGCTGTATTAATCACTGACATCTAACAAAACCCAGTACTTTTAAGATTCTAGTCTTTCAAAAAAACCAAAACCCAACAGAAAAACAACCCAGAGATGGGAAAAAACAGAGCTACAACCTTAACAGTAACCCTGTCCTACCACATTTGGCATCAGCTGCTGCAACAATCTGTGTTTCAGAGATTTCTAGCTAATGGTCAATGATCCCCCAAAATAATTAACGAACCAGAATTAAAAATAAACAACCCCCTAAAAACCAACTGGATAAATTATTTCATACATATGGCTGTACAACTGTTCCTTTTCCTGGGTGCTTTTAAGAAGGAGGGTTTCAGTTACACCAGATGTCAGACAATAGCTTCTATATTTGTTGGGATTTAAATAATGAAAATTTTTGCGGGGGGAAACCAGGCAATCATGATGGGACTATTTTTCAGCCCAGATGACATCAAAAAGTCCCAGGATCCCTTTTCTCTGTTCAGATATCCCAGAACCATCTTTCTTGTGATGAGTTTAAATGTAATTATTTTCTTTATTCCCTGACTGATAGGATGTTCCTTATCCTTCTGCAGCCCCCAGCACTCACCACTGCGAGATGTTAATTTATTAGATTGAAAAGCCAAATGTGGTTATACAAAGCCGCAATAGTAGGTTGGTTTGGTTTCGGCTTTATCATAACATATGTACAGAGTTTACATAACCTGTTAATAGTGGATGTAGGTCCTTTTTTATTCTTCCGAGTGGAAAAAAACCAACCCTGTATACGAATAATCTTTATTTTTAAAGATGGGGGGCGTCCTGTTTGTAACGTTGAAAATTTACTGAAATGCAAGTCGGTCCTAGCTCACTCTTGGTTAAACTAAAATTAAACTACTTCTGCAATATTAGACTAAAATGCGCACCAAACTTGACTCACGATTTTCTTGAAAATGCTGTCTTTAGCCACGAGTTGTGTGAAAAATGTCATGCATATTCCTTCCTCCTCCCTGGAGGTCTTGATCGTAAGGTTGAGCTTGCTTTTCAACATTGGCATGGTAACCTCTTGTTTTCACCTCTTTAAAAGAAATGATTTACCGGTGTGTTTTGTGGTGGTGATTTGCATGCAATAAATGTTTACTACTTTTTTCTTTTGTCGAAGCAAACTTTTTCGGTCTTCAGCTACAAAAATAAGGAGCTTTTAAGCTCACGAGCCAACTTCTTTTCTGCTCTTAAAACTGTACACGTGCCATCTGCATCCAGATATAACTGCCCGAAGAAGAGAATGCAAGCTGTGTGTCTGTCCCTGTCGGAAGGCAACTTCTGCACCTGCAACAACATTTCAGACAAAAATGGAGAAGGGACACGTGCCTACAGACTAAATGCGTTTCTTAATTTAAGAAACAGCCTCTAAGCTCTTTAGCTGGTTGGAGTCATCTAGTACTTGCTGTTGGTTTACTGATTGAATTTTTAGCACTAAACACTGCTTTCACTGTAATCCAAACCCTGAGAGAGCAGCAGAACCTCCATCTAAGTTTAGCTCAGGTTTTTTGGCTCTTCCTTCATTCCTTGGCCATGGTGAGTGGTTTTGGTTTCCCTCTTTTTTGGAAGAGGTTAAATTGAGTCATTGGACATCTTGCCACCACCAAGTTCCAGTCCTGAAAACACTTAAGCAAGAGCTTATTTTAGTAAATCAGGTTAGGACCGGACACTTCAGCCTACACTTTTGATTTTTATGTCTACAGCAGATAAATCTCTGTTTTAGCTCCTTTCTTCATACCTATTTAAATGGCAGGTGGTTTTTCATTTCTTACTTGATATATCCTTCTAGCTTATCTTTACCTGAGGATACAGACTTCTCGGGTCATCCTTGAAGTCCTCCTGAAGCATGTACTCTTCCATGCCAGTCAGCTTGCTACTGCTCCTCTGCTTATACGTTCCTTCACAGCCTTCTTAAGTGCCAGCAGCTTGGTCTGTTACAGGTCAGGCGAAGTCCCTCCCTGCCATGCCGGCTCCATTTATTCAGGAAGCATTCCAGGTCCTGACGGGTTTGAAACCTTTCTCCTGCACTGTCTTCTCAGCCAAGTATTCAGACTGTGCATTTCCACCGCTCTTTCTGGTCTTGTCCAGCTTAGGAGTCCTTGTTTTCAGCTTCTTCCTCGGGAGACTAAATTTTTCCTCTAGATCTTGTCTCTCGCTTTTGCCTGTGTTTCTGGATTCCACACAGACCACAGCTCTAGGTTTCTCCCTGACTCTTTTTATTACCCCATTTTTATGTTGTTTATTTTTAGACCTTTAAGCAAGGGTGAGGTCTGCTTGGATACAATACTGCTTTATGAATAACTAATGTAACACTCTGATCCAATAACAATTCATTTCTTTTTTCGTATGCCCTTAGGAGTAGCCACAAAGTTTGCATTCATTTTTCTGGTCAAGTGCTTTTGATAAATAGATTAAAAACCGAAAACGCACTTGGGATAATGCAGAAGGTTATCAAGCAACTGAAAAGAAGTCTGTGTTCTTTCTTAATGAAAATGAGAAGCTGAATTAGGAGCAAGACCAATGGGAACGTTGAAAATTCGTTATGAGATGTTGTATAGGGCAGAGGCAATGTCAAACGATTCTGCTCAGATTTGCAGCTGTTTAGACTCAGCTGGAAGCTGTGGAAGAAACTGTACAAACATGCTTACTTCCGAAAAGCTGGGGAAAAAACGAGGTCAAATGTTATCTGAAGGATTGGATGTGCCGAAATAAATCCGTGTGTTTGTCCTCTTTACGTTTTGCAGTGACCTAATGGAGTAGCTTAACGTAGGTAATTAAGGAGGTCAAACAGTAATGAAGAAACAAGATCGTATGAAGCCACCTCAATAAAAGCAGGCAAAAACCAACTTAATATTTAAACTGAGGGGATGGGTGAAGAGGGCTGCACCTGCCTGTTCTTTGCTTGGTAGGCAGCTTTGCCCTCCTACCTGTTCGTGCCAGAGCTAACCACGTGCTTCGAACTTCCCTCCTCCTCGTCTGGGCTGCTCTACGGCTGGTCTAACAATTCCTTTGACTTTGAAAATACCATTAACGCGGGCTTTGTGGCTCTGTCCCCCTCCAGTGGGTGAACTTCATGGAAATGTTTGTTTCTGGCTTTGAGCTCAAATATCTTGACATCGTATACTGGATTGTAAAAGCCTCTTGGGTTAGTTTTTTTGGTCACTGAGCGACACGGGGACGCTACCTCCCCTTGCCCCTCTTTTGATGTCTATTCATGTACGCCTCACGGCATGCTGTAGGGACAAGTTGAAGCACTACAAGCTTCTTGGCTGAATTAAAGCTTCTCGAAACGGAGGCAGAAAGTTGCCGGGGAGTCACCTGAAGCATTAGATGTATTTCACAGCCCCACGGTGGAAGGATGTGTGGGCATTGCCTTCCTTTCCCTTGCCTCTGCTGGTGGCAGTCGTCTCCTTCACAACCCCTTGAATCCGCTCCCCCCAGCTCTTTTGTAATAAGGGGATGAATAAGAATAAAGGCCAGATTCAATTTTGATGAAAAGGAGCTTAGCTGAACAAAATAACAAGCTGAACCATTTTTTGCCTCATTTTCAATTAAATCCTCTGCTAGGATGTTAGCATAAGTTAGTATTATTGTCACTCCCATGAGGGCAGCATAATCGAAAGGCATTAAAATCTTGTATTCATTATCACTTTGGTTTGCTTCCCAGTATCTCTTGATTTTACTCCAGTCTATACCAAGTACTGGTATTAACATTGTCTTCCTTCCGTGACACAAATCGTACCACTTTGCCTGCTAAAATACCTGATAACGGTGTGTCTTCTACTGCATCAGCTGGGGGTTTCTCCCCTAGCCTGAAAATAATTCCTTGTCTTTCTGCTCGCTTACCTTCCTCCTGCTGGCTCACCTTGAATTTCTCCTTCCTAAACTTTTGCATACTTGTGGGATCTCCTCTAATTTCAAACCACACCTGATGGAAAGAAATCCTGTCTTTTGAACCGCAGAGGAGAAAGTGAGAGAGAGAAATTTGTGGAACAGTCATTTCTTTCACATATGCATACGCAACCTCCATTTGTATTGAGCAGCACCAAGCGTACTCTTTCTTCTTGAGTGATAATTTATTAGGGGATTTTTTTCAGTTGATCTCAAAGGTTGTGCAAGATTCTATCAACCTGAAGAGGACTTGTGATAAAGAGGAGTGCAGGGTGGCTCTGGACTGCCCTGACTGTCTCAGTAGTGAGACGCGCACGAGTCAGCAAGTCATCCAGGAAAAGGAGCTGTTCTTGAGGATCCCCTTCGGAGTATTACTTAACTTCAGTTGGAGAAACCACTGACATGTCTGTTGTAACAATCTGTTCTGTTCTGCCAGGAGCACACCCCAGGAAGGTGGGGTGAATATAATGTCTTCTCACAGCTAATTTTACTGATGGGAAGAGTATGAGACTGGCTCAGGAAAAAAAAAAAAAAAAATCATAGAATCCCAGACTGGTTGAGGTTGGAAGGGACCTCCAGAGGTCATAGAATCATCTAGGTTGGAAAGGACCTCTGGAGATCATCTGGTCCGGAGCCGGTTGCCCAGGATCTTGCCCAGATGGCTTTTGAATATCTTCCAGGATGAAGACTCTACCACCTCTCTGGGCAGCCTGTGCTGGTGCTTGGTCACCCTCACAGGGAAAAAGTGTTTCCTGATGTTCAGAGGGAACCTCCTATGCCTCTGGTCCTGTCACTGGGCATCGCTGAGAAGAGCCTGTCCTCTTTGCACCTTCCCTTCACATATTTATATAGCTTGATGAGATCCTTCTGAGCCTTCTCCTCTTCAGGCTGAACAGTCCCAGCTCTCTCGGCCTCTCTTCATAGGAGACCTGCTCCAGCCTCTTCATCATCTTTGTGGCCCTTTGGTGGACTCTCTCCAACTCAATCATTGTTAAGTTACTTACCCTTACGCAGTCTAGGTACAGTAAATGTGTACAGAATACCCACAAATGTAGAAGGAATATCAGGAAACCTACTGTAGTGGAAAGATGGAGACTGATTTCCATCCTCAACACTGAGATGTACATGTAAGTGCACGAGGTGGTTGCTGTGGCACTAATGGAAATTACAGAAAGATTGGGAGTGATTGTAGTAATTAAATGCTGGAAAGTCTGTCTTCAGTGTTTCCGGTGGGTTCTGGTCACTCTGTAGACAATAGAACTACTTCATCTTGCTTTAGTTGGCATTTCTTGAGGGGGAGAAATTTTTTTTTTTGGTTACTGACACAATAAAAGCAGGCATAAGATGAAACAATATCAAAAAAAAGTGGTTTGAAATTTGAGTTACTGTTTTGCAGGCAAAATTCTTTTTTTGACGGAAATGGTTGTGCTGTTCTAAAATATTTGATGACATTATGATTTGATCACAAATTACAGAGAATGAGCCTAAATGGCCAATTGGATCACACTTAACCTTTCATCTTTGCTTCCCACAATGCATGGTTACTTTAGAAATGAGGTGACTTCCTTGGCTAGTTATTCATTATCTCTTTGATATAGCGTATGGGTGAAATTGTGTTTCAGTTGTGTTCATCGTCAATGTCTTTCATTGCAGTAGAACTGTGTCTGGTGTTCAGTGTCATGCTGATTTTTCTGAGATGGTTGAGTTGGGAATTCTTTTGCTTTCGTAGTTGCCTTCCCACAACATGATACCATCACAAAGTTCATATGGAAGAGAGTTATTTTGGTTGAATCTTTCTTGTTTTACATGAAAAAAGATCCCAGGCTGATAAATGTAACACAAAGTTATCCTGTAACTAAATATCGTCATATCTACAGGTAGCCCTGGGTCTATGTCATGACTCGTTCTCTTGTTTTTTGTTCCAGAGTCGACAACTGGAATCGGAAACTGGAACGACTGAAGAGCACAGCCTCAACAAGGAGGCTCGGAAATGGGCTACCCGCGTAGCCCGGGAGCACAAAAACATCGTCCACAGTCAGCGGGTAGGATAGGAACACGTTCATTTACAGATTTTATTTGTTGCAGCTCCCCACTGCATGAAAGAGGAGCTGCTGCAAGCACTAAGGGATTATTTTTGTCCTGTTATCTCTCCAGGCAACCTGCCATTTTCATCTTATCCTCTCTTTGATACGATACACTCAAACTGCCAGACTAGCAGCTCCTCAAACTTTTTGGTTCATCAATATGTTATGTTATTCCCACATAAATGTGAAGTTACAGCTTCTACTTTACTGCAGATAACTTACAGACCTACCTCTGTTCTACACAGCATCCTTCTGTTCGAGCTGAAGTTTCAGGGGTTCTCTTACCTCCACTGTATCAAGTATATACTACCCATAGAAAAAAATGTATTCGCTTGGATATCAGAAGTCTTTTCAAGACTAGGAAAATCCATGAGTGATGCGCACTTAAATCTAATGTGAAGACACAAAAATAAGTGTGTATTGATATATTGTCCTGTTGGAGCGGGTCCAGAGGAGGCCACGAAGAGGATCCAGGGGTTAGAGCCCCTCTGCTGGGAGGACAGGCTGAGAGAGTTGGGGTTGTTCAGCCTGGAGAAGAGAAGGCTCCAGGGAGACCTTAGAGCAGCCTTCCAGCATCTGAAGGAGCCTACAAGAGAGCTGGAGAGGGACTTTTTACAAGGGCGTGTAGTGACAGGATGAGGGGTTATGGCTTCAAACTGGAAGAGGGGAGATTTAGATGAGATATTAGGAAGAAATTCTGGACTGGGAGGGTGGTGAGACACTGGTGGAGGTTGCCCAGAGAAGCTGTGGCTGCCCCATCCCTGGAGGTGTTCAAGGCCAGGTTGGACGGGGCTTTGAGCAACCAGGTCTAGTGGGAGGTGACCCTGCTTATTGCAGGGAGGTTGGAACTAGATGATCTTTAAGGTCCCTTCCAACCTAAACCATTCTGTGATTCTATGATTTTATGAAATTTATTTCTACATATGTGGCTCACCATAGAAGAACCTAAGGCTGTATTTGGACGTCCTAACTGGGGCTTTCATGTAGCTGTATTTTGGAATAGAGCTGAGACTGCCTAGGAGTGAGAGTAGAGTCAACCAGTAGAAATGCATCCCTTGGGTCACCGCATTCCTTAAACATCTAGGGCAAGCTCTCATGCCCTTGTTTGGAGACAGCGTTAGGACCCACGCTGTGTTCTTACGGTAACTTCTGCCTAAAAACATCAGTTTCACATGCTCAGGTCGAGCTTAACTTGCACAGACTACATGAAATTCAGGTAAAGAGGATGTGTCTGTACTACAGCGTCTGTAATACTGTATAATACTCAGTGAGCTTCAGCCCAGGGAGTGGGGGACCTGCCTTCTAGTTCCACTTTAGAGATTTGAGCCATTCCTCAAAATTACCCAGGGGGAATGCAAGAAGCAAGACCCAGGTAGGTGTTTACCATTGTACCTGTCTTCTGCTGAGCCTGGATCACTCCATAGCAAAAACCGAGAAGCTGTAGCACCAGGCAGAGGATATTAACAGAGTCTGTAACCAAAATGCCACAGGAAAAACTCTCTTCAGATGAAGGAGGGAGCATCCTGGATTCTAGTCCTAGCACCTGCTGCTCCTTCTGCTCTTTCTCCAAAGACTATGTAATGCAAAATGCATAAATAGTCACTGAACCAGGCACGGATTTGCAGATAACTGGTGACAATTTGTGTGATCACATGCTTACATTTTTCATTTGGATCTATACAGTCAACATGCGTGTACTTGAAGCTTAAGAAACTCCAACATGTTTTCTGTGATTCAGCAAATTTTCCTCTGAACACAATGTTCCTGTATCATTAGCACCTTCTCTCTCCATGTTTAAGATGCTGTTTTTCATCCTCACATAAATGTGGAGCAATATACCCATTTGAAATATCACCATATAGATGAGCTGATTCATAGCACAATATCATGTTTTCATGAAGATATTGAAACATTCCCCCAGGTGGAAATTCCGTGTGAAATACTGTGCTTTTGCCTTGGTCATCATCTGTTTTCCTGGAATGGGCTAACGTCGGTCAACCCAGCATCTAATCAAACAATAATTTCCCTGACTTGTCATAAATATTTATCACGTAGATGGCTTGCTAGGAATTCCTACATCTGCGGTGTATTTTCTTATTTCTGACAGACACTTGAAGAGCTGGAATGCCACGGGCCTGTGATGTCTGAGCAAAGCCGAGCAGAACTGGAGCAGAAAATAGATGAAGCCAGAGAGAGTATTCGCAAGGCTGAGGTAAGAAGGAAATTATTTTGGCATGTTCAGCTTCTGGCCACAGCAGGATTTACGTTGCAGCTATTTAATTTTGTTTATGGAAACGGAAGCTTTTAGCATCAAAGATCGGGGAATTTCAGAATGTCGTTTTTTTCCTTGATTTCATGCTTCTCAAATCGCTGAATCAACTTAATGAAAGACTGGAGATTAGAAGAATAATATTAAAAAACACTCCTGATGAAGAGTGATTAAACTTGCTGCATTTTCCGCTGTTGTGCAAAGGTCAAGAATCTCTATATTTAGGGGCTTTGTCTTAGAGAAAATAAAAATCTCAAGTTTACTAGTTTCCTTCTGCTTGAAGGAATTAATACCAGAAAATGGTGATGATATCTCTATCTTCACGCTTTTTGGCTTCTAGAAGGAACTGCCACACGCCGGTGTGCCTTCTGTTCTAGTATTTTTTGATATACATATTAATTCGTAATGTCGATGGGAAAGCATTTGAAATAATCTCTGTACCTGCTTCTACTTTAACTCTGAGGTACTTCTGAAAAGGTTACAGAGGTTTATGAGACCTGTTCTGGCTTAAGAAAGGCTCGGGAAAAGATAAACTAGCTTCATACTTGACTGCCAGTATTGGGTTGGTAAAAGTTAACCGTTTTCACGGCCAGTGAGTCAGAAAACCTATTGGAAGCAACAGGAACTGATCTATTAGTTCTCGGCTGAGTGGGTTGCTTAATTAAAACTGTAGAGCAAACGTAATTGTTTCAGTTAAGTGCTTCTCATACTGCTAGATATTCCGGGTACCTGATGGAATTAGGAATGTGATTTACAGTTCAAGAGGTTAGAAAATACAGAGTAAAAATATTCCTTCTACTGGTGTGATAAATGTTAGGCTCTCTTTTTAAAACAAATCCAGAATATGCTCTCTTAACAGAAAGCGTTTTAAAGTGCAATAGCCTTTTATTTTGAGTAAACTGTTTCTAACAGACTATACTCCAAAGTACCTCAGTGTATATATAGTTAATGATTAAATATGCAAGGACAGAGAGCACGAGAATGAAAGATAAAAGCAGCAGCAGAAAGAAATAAAATCAGGATAAGAAGTTGCAGAGGAGAAGGTTCTTGCCCCAAAATAGTATAAAAGGTACAAATGAAATCGGTCAGGAACTTAAGTGTTTGCAAGTCTTGAGAATGCATAATTAACAGAACGCAATAAATTACTGGAAACCGAGCAGAGAGATAACATGTTTCCTTGGGGGAGGTGGTGGAGAGAAAAATAGGCAGGATTTTTTTTTAATTTGTTAAATTCTGGCAAGGTAGAACTTTGAAAGTGCGTGCTGTGATAGTAATGGCTAAGAAGGATCTCTGCAGGAGAAATTCGGCCATGGTCCTGTGGGAACGATACAGAGAGCACGAAGGCAGGGATAACGCACCAGTCCAGTTATTGTCTAGGCAGATACAGCAAAGAAGAAATTTAAGAGCACGCGAGGACTTTTGCCCGGCAGAAGGTTGACTTTTCTGAGAGAATTAGCTAAAAGAGCTTCAGACAAAATTGCAAGTTGCCTTGGCCACAGCCACAGAATAATAACTGAGGGTAGAAGGAAAATGCCAAGAAGTGGAAGGTTTATATATAAAATAAAGAGATGTGAGATCAGAAACAAACCCCGTAGGGTGCTGTAGAAGGCAGCGGTCTTCTCCAGAAGCAGAGGGAGAGATAGAGCTCCGCTGGGAAACACACTGGGCAAGAAGTGTGTGGCCAGAAAGGTGATTGATAAAAGCAATGAACGGAGGAAAAAAGAGCATGCCGTTCCCTGATCTAATGAGGAGCAAATGCAGAGTCATATATGCGCATCCTTATAAACGCTAAAGGGTCCTCCAAAGAGGCAGGGAGCATGAATATTTTACCCCAAGACGTGTTTTACAGTATTTGGTAGAAAGCCTTTAATACAGTATTTCCATGGTTTTCCAGTGGTAGCCGGTGTGTCGTAGTTAAAATGTCCCTGACTTTTCTAATATTTAACAGGTGTTCTGTTTTACAACAGAAGCTGGGGAAAATGCCACGTACTTGAGTCTCGGAAGACTCAGTGGCCAAGTGATTTTCACTGATTTTCTTCCTTTTATTTTGATACGAGTTTCTTACTGTGTATTTCAAGGACATGAAGTTGTCTCTGAATTTTTGAACGGTAGGTGTGTAAACCACTTTGTGCTTGCGTTTTGTATATTACCACATAAGTTATTCATAGTATAGATTTTTTAAAAAAAAGAGGCGAGTAAGTGAATTCAGTAAGCTTTTTTACTTTTACTTAGGGATGGCCTTTCCTTTTAGCTTCAGCCCTTATTAGTCACCACTCCGCTAAGTGGCACTATTAAGTAATTTCAGGACCATTAATTGGACAAGAGATTTGTGCACGCATGCGATCCGTGGAAGAATAAACTGTGTAAGCTTTGAGTGAAAATGTTTTCTTCTGTAGTGCAATTGTAATTCTTTTCAGTATGTGAAAACCAAACATTTGCAGCATTCCTGCATATTTAAGGGCAGCTGATTAAGTTGGAATTACTGATGGTTGGGTAGGGGAATAGTGTTTGTGCAGAAAGTTACAGTTGCGTATTTAGGCTGTAGGGAGCCGTGGAACTGCCCTTTCCCTGTCCCACCGCACTGCATTTGGGTCAAGGAGCTGCGGCTGGCAAGTAAAGCAAAGCAAAGAACCCCGTGAATTAGCTCCGTGCTTCAAAGAGGTCCTTCTCGCACGAGCAAGTGGGGGAAGAAGGGTGTTGGGAGAGTTGGCAGGAGTCAGTGGTCAATTATTGGAAGGGCTGGGCTTAGGAAGGAGAAAGATTTTTCTGCACCTCCATGTTATTGAGGAAAAGAGGACTTGGGAAGTGGAAAAAGAAGGAATACACAGGCTTTGTTTCTTTTATGTGAAAGTCAGTTTGATGCGTGTTATTTACAAAGTAAAACAGAAAGTCCCCAAAACGTGCAAAGAACTGTTTATGTGATTTACATTTGCAGCTGTTACCGAAGGCATGGTATTTTGCAGTTGCCTGACACCGGACATGGTTGTACCCTGTGTGAACGGCCCAAAGTAATTTGCCTTTCAGTTAGTTCACTTGTCACCTCGTCACATTAAATTGTACCATCTGCAAAACTTTATGGATACTGCTGTGACTGTAACTGGAAGAGCAGCATGTTCTGGTGCCAGGTCTGGAAGTGTTTGGTGATAGATTGTATTTTAAAAAAAAAAAAACCCAAACAAACAACTGTTTTATTGGGAAGGTATCAATGCACTTTGCTTGCGGCTCTAACAAGTATTGGATAATGTACTGTCGGTTGGTGCCATGAAGGTCAAGTCTCAGACGTGGAAAGCTCCCATTTATTGTGAGGAAAGCAGCTAGAGGACAGCACCATCTCGAAGATGACAAGGCTTGTGGGGTATGAATTTTGTAACCTTGAGATAATTTCCTCAAGTCAATAGCTGTATCAAGCTGCAATACCTGTAGAGCAGCGTTTGTAGGACTGACTGTTTCAAAAGGACCCTGTGTCTGTCCTGCCAGCGCTTTGGAGACAGGGACATTTTGCTGAATGTTATTTGTAGGACACATGCGTGTGCATGTGTACACGTACACGTGTTCTCTCCTCTTGTGGTATGTTGGTGTGTACCGTCATTCCTCGTTCCAGAGACGTTCTCTCTTCTTCCTTTTGGATCTTTGTGTTTTTCTCTTGAAGTGCATTTTATTTTGATTTCTGTTCTGGAACAGCGTGCCTGTTGTTCTTTCCTGTTTTGACTTCTTGACCTGCTCTTTGGTGCTTTTTCCTTTGCAAATCTACCATCTTCCTCTTCTTTCTTCATCATTTCATGGAATCGTAGAGTGGTTTAGGTTGGAGGGACCTTAAAGATCATCTAGTTCCAACCCCCTGCCATGGGCAGAGACACCTCCCACTAGACCAGGTTGCTCAAAGCCCCGTTCAACCTGGCCTTGAACACCTCCAGGGATGGGGCAGCCACAGCTTCTCTGGGCAACCTGGGGCAGGGTCCCGCCACCCTCACAGTCCAGAATTTCTTCCTGAGATCTCATCTAAATCTCGCCTCTTCCAGTTTGAAGCCATCGCCCCTCGTCCTGTCACTACATGCCNTCTCAAGTTGAGCTGAAAGGGACAATAACTTCACAAGCACGTTGAGATTAATTTTTGCCTTTCTTCTGGCAAAGCTATTTTGGCCACCACTAGACACTTCCACTTGCATGTTTCTTCCTGGGGAATTTTACAGTCTTGATACATATCTCCAGTGCCAGCCTACTTAACTTAAGACAAAGTGATCTCTACGTGCCAGATAATACAACGTGAGCTGAGTCAGAACCTTTTAGAGATGATATATATTGGTAGTGGGGCTTCTCCAGGGTGTATTGTGCATGGATGTATTCATCTCATTGCCCTCTTCCTCAGAGACCCTGAATCCTTTGAAATCTAACAGCTGAGAGGAACTGAGGAACTCTACCGTACGTATAATTTATGTATTTTCTGACAAGTACGACGGGTGTGGAAACAGGCACAATTTGAAGGTACAGCAAAGAAATACAGTAAAAGTGGGCATACAACCAAGACTTACTGAAGAAATCTACATTTTTGTCTTCTGCAAGATGAACATAAAACCTTAGATTGGCACATTCGCAGCTCACTGAGTTATTTTTGATTTTTTTCTCCCTGGGATAGGCGGTATTTTTCCTTGTGATGTTCCAGGGAGCAGACTCCTTGATGAAAGTTTGGGGAAAATACAGCTTCCACCAGAGTGCTCCTGTACAATTGATGCATGGCAGAGGATAGACAATGACTGTAACTGATAACCAGAACCCATATTTTCTTCTTAAAAATGGCAAGTTTCGGTCTTGTTAAAGGTTTGGTTTTTTTGTTTTGCTTTCTTGATCTTAAAGGAAATGTTAGAATGTGTCTGATAATACCTCTGGCACTAGCAGAGCACTAACATGGACTGTGGTTAATGCTACACCATAGAGTTTAGATCCAGAGGAGCTCCATCCTTGCCAAAACAGCATTTAACCACGGCTGCATCAGGATGGATTTTGATAAAGGCAAGCACAGAGAGCAGATGTTGCTTGCCTAAATTGAAGGTGGCACAATTCAAGTGTAGAATCGTAGAATCATAGAATCGTTTAGGTTGGAAAAGGCCTTTAAGATCATCCAGTCCAACCATTGACCCTACTGTACCAGGTCTGCCACTAAACCACATCTCTAAGCACCACATCTACACGACTTTGAAACACCTCTAGGGATGGTGACTCAACCACCTCCCTGGGCAGCCTGTTCCAATGTTTGATAACTCCTTCAATGAAAAAATTTTTCCTAATGTCCAGCCTAAACCTCCCCTGGCGCATAATTTGTAAAGGAGGTCAACACCTTTGAAATTCAGTGATTTGAGGGAATAAACTGTTCTTTCAGCTCCTTTGCACTTACTCAACCATCGCCGGTAACTGAACTAGGACTCCTGTATTTTAAGCTTTCATTTTTGTGACAACAGTAAGGAAGGCTGCTGGGCGTTTTACAGCTGTTAGCTCAGGCAGTTGGATAGATCTGCCTTGCCTTAAAACAGCTTTGCATTTCTCCACTGCCTCTGTCCCTTTATCTTTGAACGATTGGAGATGAAAATTTACTGTCTCCACTGATATGAGTTGCAGAAATAAGGGAAAAGAAAAGTTGAAGCTCTTCGTTTCTATAATCCTCCTTTCAGCCTGCATCCCGGGCCCTGGGGCTGGGTTACTTGAATTCTTCTTCGTCTCATCTTATTTTGTCTCTATCAAACTAAGGACTCTGATACTTCTATAGCCCGGTGTGAGTCTCACCAAGCAGTATAGTTGGTCCCAGGGCTGACATGATTTTTCTCAATGCTGATGGGAGATTTCCCATTTGTGCGCAGGTCTGTGCTCAAGGAAGGTCTTGGAGCCTCCACAGCGATTAATCCTATTTCCACTTAATTGTAAGGGGATGCATTTTGTCTCATCGTTAGGATATCTACAACTCTCAAGAGAGTGTTTGTACCAGACAAGATTTGATTAAGACTCATTACGGTGCTGTTTACTTCATTTGATTAGTTCAGAAGCTTAGGTCCATCTTTTAATTGTAAATGGAGGAGTTTTTTCTCCCTCCCCTTATATTTGGCTATGAATATTTATTACTGAGCTGTGATAACAGTTGTGTTTGCTGGCTGGGCTCCTGTTCTATCGGAGGATCTAATCTATTAATTGTACGCCGCATGTGGTCCTACTGCATCTCAAGTAGCCGTAGCTACGTTTCAGCCTGTCGTAATTTGTGTGTTCTTGCAGTTCAACCTTTCAGCTGCAAGAGCAGTGTCATTCTCTGCTCATAAGAAATGTGAGAAAAGCTTAATTCCGTATGCTTCACTAAAATAAATGAGATAGAATAAGGCTACCAACCCCCCTCCCAAAAAAAAAAAAAAAAGTTAAATTTGTAAAATATCGCTTGCTGCCATCTATGGCTTTGCTCAGGGAACATATGCTTGGGAGAGCTGTGCTACGTAAACAGATTGCCTTCTCGGAGTGAGATTTGTTGGCGCTGGTAGTCTTTCCGGCCAGGCAGATTGAGGACTAGCCTGGAAAAATGCCACCCATATCCACAGATCAGGAATTTTGAACTCTTTTTGGTGAAAAGCAGTTTAGTGAGGACATCTGCAGAGATGAGAATGTCGTTGAGAAGAACATCATCAGAGCCCGGAAGCTGTGTTGAGGTATTACGAAGATGCAGAAGCCTTAGTACTGTATCCGAACATCTCATCATCCTGACTGCGGTGTTGCAAAAATTATACTACTGTATTTGAGAATTTTCATCTCGAATTAATACCTTCTGATAATTATTTTTCAGGGACATGCTGTAAGTGAGGAATTTGGAGAGCGTGCAGTATGCTCAGATCCTGCTTAAATATTTCAGTATCTTTTTTTGACAAACCTACCTGTTTTGGTATGCGCAATGGGAAAGGAAGTCTTTAGAAAACTGGGGTATATGCATGCACGATGATAATAAAGGATATTTCTTCATTACAGAATCACAGAATCCCCGGGGTTGGCAGGGACCTCTGGAGATCATCTAGTCCAACCCCCCTGCCAGAGCAGGGTCGCCCAGAGCAGGTTGCACAGGATGGCGTCCAGGTGGGTTTGGAATGTCTCCAGAGGTGGAGGCTCCACCACCTCTCTGGGCAGCCTCTTCCAGTGCTCTGCCACCCTCAAAGGACAGAAGTTCCTCCTCATGTTCAGATGGAATTTCCTCTGTTCAAGTTTTTGCCCATTACCTCTTGTCCTGTCACTGGGCATCACTGCAAAAAGACTGGTGCCATCCTCCTGGCACCTTCCCCTGAAGTATTTATGAGCATTGATGAGATCCCCCCTCAGTCTTCTCTTCTCCAGGCTAAAGAGACCCAAGTCCCTCAGCCTTTCCTCATAAGAAAGATGTTCCAGTCCCCTAATCATCTTTGTAGCCCTTTGCTTTGTTAGTGGACGTTTAACAGAGGAAGGTATTCCGTGGGATGAAGGGGCAGGAACAAACACAGGGATGTTGTGAAGCTAGTGATGAAATGCGGTCGTAAAGATTCCTGGACGGATATAGTCAGCTGAAGCTCTCAGTATCTCTTATAGACCCCTGTGTACTGTAAAGGCCAGATATCATTATATGTGGAAACAAATGGGTAAGTCATTCTGAAAACATCCTGCAAATAATAATCATCATGACTTTAAATGTTGCTGAGATGAAGAATAATTGCTGTAGGACTTCAGGCGGTAGGCTGTCTCTCAGATCTTTTTGGTAAAGGGACCAGGGGTTAGTCTGGGCTACAAGAATGTTAATGTTGCTTGTTTTGTAGATTTTCTTTTTGTCCTTTTTTTTTAATTTATTCAATTCTTTGGGAAGGTGGATCACACTGAAAATCCACCTCAGTTCCTTAAACCTGTGGTTTGAATGCGGTGTCATTTCATAGACTCGTTCAGGTCAGGGGCTTTGGAGAGGTCTCTAGTCCAGCCTCTGCTTAAATCTTACTGAATCTTTTGACTAGGAAGATAGTCTTTCTGACTATGACATGGCAACATCTTTCATTCTATTAAGAACCAGCATTCATTACCAGGACTGCAGAGAAATGTTTTAATAAAGATTTGCACACATGCATGGTATATACCTTCCGTTTTCTACTTAGAGAACTTGGGTAGTTTCCATTCAGTCCCATTACCAGTAGCCTGGGAACAACTTCTTAAACCCTACAAAATGCTTTGCTGCTGCTCTCATCTACTCTCCGTCTCCTTCCCCACCCACTGCTTTCTCTGTTTAGGAATCTCTAATGTTTTTATGTGCTTGAGTTTGGGAAAAATCAGCCTGCTGGTTGGGCTGGAGCTACGCAGGTGGGCTCTTCTCCATTAATAGCTTCACCTCTGTTTTCCTAACCTTGGCGTTCACTCTTGAGACACGTTATCTGTGTCAGTGTTTCATTTCCTGTTTGCTTCACCCAAACAGGCTCGTTTGATTTAACTCCGTGCAGAATATTTAGCATATAAATTAACTAACTCTGCTGTAATATCTGTAGAAACTCCCCGCCCATCCTCCCGCTTGAACAAAAACCACCGGGTATTGTGTTGAAAAATGTCATTTATCAGGTAGTCCCTAGCTGGTGCAGAAAAATTATTGGGTTTGGGGTTTTTTGGTCCCAACCAGGTGGATTCACTGGGGCTGGTGGTTCCAGGTTGCTGCAGGACTCGCTGCAGTCACTCTCTTGCAGGCAGTGGCTGAGCTTTGCCTGGAGCCAGGTAGCAGGTGATTGTTTTTTGGCTGCAAGGAAGACAAAGGAAACACAGGCTAGAGCAGAAAGAATATCTTCCTTACCTGTTTTATATAAATCTCCGGCATCACATGGTCTTGATTTGCAGTACTGCAGGTGAACCCTGTACAGCTGGAATTACTGATAGACTCCCCTGTCAAGGCTGAGCTCACGTTGGTGCCTCAGGGATCAGGTTTTTAGGTGAGTCGTGCTGGCAACATGCGCTGGCAGCCCAGAAAGCCCCCCGCATCCTGGGCTGCATCCCCAGCAGCGTGGGCAGCAGGGCCAGGGAGGGGATTCTGCCCCTCTGCTGCGCTCTGGGGAGACCCCCCTGCAGTGCTGCCTCCAGCGCTGGGGCCTCAGCACAGCAGAGACATGGACCTGCTGGAGCGGGGCCAGAGGAGGCCACCGAGATGATGGCAGGGCTGGAGCCCCTCTGCTGGGAGGCCAGGCTGGGAGAGGTGAGGGTGTTCAGCCTGGAGAAGAGAAGGCTGCGGGGAGACCTTGGAGCCCCTTCCAGTATCTGAAAAGGGCCTACAAGAAAGCTGGAGAGGGACTTTTTACAAGGGCATGTAGTGACAGGATGAGGGGTGATGGCTTCAAACTGGAAGAGGGGAGATTTAGATGAGATCTCAGGAAGAAGGTTTGCACTGTGAGGGTGGTGAGACACTGGCGCAGGTTGCCCAGAGAAGCTGTGGCTGCCCCATCCCTGGAGGTGTTCAAGACCAGGTTGGACGGGGCTTGGAGCAACCTGGTCTAGTGGGAGGTGTCCCTGCCCATGGCAGGGGATTGGAACTAGATGATCTTTAAGGTCCCTTCCAACCCAAACCCTTCTGTGATTCTATGATTCTATGATAGGATTTTATTTTTGTTTTCTGGTTTGGGGTGGTTTTGGCATAGCTGTCTTTCCACCCCAAACATCAACAAGGCAGTGAAAGTTGACCTTCATGGATTATTTGCTCCTGCATCCCTACTTTAATAGCACTGCACTGCAATTTAAAACTGGTTTGCAGGGTAGGGCATATGTGGGGTTTTGAGAAATTTGTGGCGTTCCAGTACCTCTTTTTACTATACTCATAGTTAATTCCACCTTTCACTGTGCAAATAATTGTGGTGGCCCCAAATTTAAATGATACTTTATTTTTCATTAAGAGAATTATTTCATTTTTAAGTCCTTTTTCATTAAAAAAGCTTAGAGTTTAAACAACAATATTTCTAAATGAAGAAAAAAATAAAGATAATATCTTTCCAGAATGTTTAGCCAAAATCTTTCTATGTCCCTTTCTTCTTAGCTAAGACAATTTGCCAAATGATACTGTCCAACCTCCTTAATGATTTTGTTCCTGCCACTAGAAAAATATTGCAGTGGAATAAAGTATTTCTCACAAAAGATTGTTTAGGTCTACTTCAAACCCTAATTTAATCTGATTTTAATATCTGAACATGCTCGTAAGTATAACCTCTGTCTAAAATAAATAATTTTGAATTCTTTGAGAGAAAAACCATGGGCTTGGCGGGGGGGTTCAGGCGGCTTTAGTGCGGATCACAAAGCACGGGGAATGTACAGCAGGGAGAGAAGCTCGCTGCCATGGGCCCTGAAAAATCCTGGAAAATCAAGCAACTCTGCTTTCAAGACATTCCATTCAAAACTGGTCTAACAGTCATAAACCAAAATATTTAAGGGGCCACATTCGATCAGCTTTGCTGGATTTCTGTGTTTGCTTTTTACCCCGACGCTTTTATAAATGATTTTAAAAGACTTGTAACCGAGGTGTTTGTGGGATGTAAATGAACACTTGGTTTCTTATAAGCCCTTTTCTTTCTGGGAACAGGGAACAGCTATATAATGTATTCTTGCTGGTTTTCATTTCCATGACTTCCAAAGCAGTTGTTTATCTTCATCTTGTGCAAGATGTGGGTCTAAAGCCTTTGCTTAATTAAGACTGGAACAGTAAATAAACAAAACTATGCCTTCTTCCATGTAGAGCAATGATAGGTATGTGAGAAATAGATAACAATATTTATATTTTTCAAAACCTTGGAGTTTTTTCCTTTCATCTTCTTATAACCTACCATCAGCTAAGGCAAAAGAACAGCTCAGAGAAGGATGAACCACCCAGAACTGTTTGTAAACTTTGTGGGTGGCTGATGCTTTTTAAGTCGGTGTAAAGATATCCCAGTCCTTAGCTATTAAATAATAATGGGTAAATAGTAACTGTAAATAGCAATTTTGCTATTAAATAGGAAAATATTTGTCCGACAGTGAGACTTAATCACAATGAAATTGGGGCAGCACCCAGATCTCAGAGCAAGTGCTGGATTCCGGCATTCCTGTGCTTTCGAAACTCAGCTGCCTTCCCGGAGATGCTCAGTATTGCTGGGAAGAGAAGTGGTTACTGGATTGGAAATATTTTCAAGTCTATGAGCTTCTGTCGGCGGAGGTCACTCTCTCGGGAAGTACAGCATGTGTGTCTGCTAGAGCCCCTTTTGTTGAGCGGGAAGATCAATGGTTAAAGTCTTGTTTTGTTTTTAATTTGAAATATATACTCTTTTTGAGGGAGCAAGGCTATGAGAGCTAGGGCATCGTTCCTTAAGCATTTTGTAGTCGTGTGGTTTCGCAGCGTGATGCAAATCTGCGATTTGTCAGAAAGCGCACCACCTCTCTTCCGATTCCAACGCATCGTTTGCTGGCTACCTCCCCACGTCGGAGACGGAAAGAGAAGACTGGGCAGGCTGAAGTTGCATCCTTTGTGCGCGGTGGGGGTCTCTGCCATGGAGTCAGGACTCCGGCTTGCAGAAACATCACCTTCCAAAGAGCCTACCTGGTGCCCGGGTACAGGAGTAAAAGCAACACATAGAGCAAAGCTTGTTGCACGACTTGATACTGGTGGAAACACCACTATTTCCTCCGGGTGATCCCTTGTTTTCCTCTTACTTAACATTTTGTTCGGGCATGACGAAAGCATCAAACCCCAGCTAATTTAGACGTAGTGATACTTGAATGTATTTCTGAATATGTATCTGTTCCTGTGTGAGAAGCAGAATAAAGTTATACTACTGTCTAGTTTGGGGTTTTTTCTGTATTTGTGGGAAGCTGTTAACCCTGGTCCACCAGTATAATTATTTTGGTAAAAATATATATATGTATGCTTGTAAATAACATTATACATCTTTCAAGTGCAGGCCTGACCTAATACTCTAAGTACTTTTATGGCTTGTCTGCAATGGAATGAAACTCAAAACATTTGTGGTTTGGAAGAAACATTTGTTGAATATTAAGACTACTATGTGTAAACAGAGTGGGGTGACTCGCTTGGATTTGCTGAGCACCTTGAATTAAAAACTCTTGTCTGACCCTTAGCAAGTACAGTCAAGGATCTTGGAGCAGCTCGTTTATTTTAGCTAACAAGTCCGTACAAACAACATGGTTTACAGCAGACGGAGCACTTGTATGAACGACGACTGTTTGTAGCGGGCCTAGACTAATGTTTCTTGCTGTTGCAATAACTCAAGCTAATTGGAAATTACATAATGAGGTAAAACAAGCAAAACAACTAGGCTGATCATTTCCTAGGCAGCTTTTGTTGAAGGCATACGGAAAGTCCTTGGAGTATAATGTCAGAATGTAAAGGCAAATTAGGAGATAGCTGCTTTACTCCACAAGTATCTATATACGTGGAGGCACTTCAGCTCGGTGACGTGATAAAATGAGGAGTTTCTCATTAACAAGCTAAAGCAAATGACTTGCGTTGACCTGCGTTAAGCCAATCTATCACCGTTGCCAAAAAAAAAAGACAAAAAAAGGGTGATTTGGCCAGCGAAGCCGCTCACCTACCCACTGGGTGCTGTAGAGCCACTCATCTCCCCTGCTTTCAAGGCAGGTGTGCTTAGAAAGTGGTTTAGTCTAAGACCTTGACTACTGGTATGAACAGGAGAGAGGTGTGTTCACGTGCAGAAATTGGCGTCCCTGGCTTCAGCTTTTTTGGTGCAGCCCTTCTGTGCTAACGTCTTTGGTTTGAAAGGGTGTTCTCTGTTTAGCTTGACGTGGTGAGAAATCCACTTCTCAATTTGATAAGTGCTCCTAAAACAAATTTTTTCCAAAGAAAAGGTTAATGATTAGTTAAAATTATTATTGTTTCCGTGTTCTTACAGCTTTAAAATATACAAACCAATCTAAGTAGGGGCAAAAGAAAAAAAACTAAGTGAGAAGTACTGCCTTTCTAAGACCGATGTAGGGATAAAATGCCCGTTCCATTCACCCCTGGCACTCAAAAACCACTTCTGATTTCAGACTTTCTCATAGGTACTGCTTTTGTAAATATCTACAGATTTCGGGTTGGGGCTTGGGCCATACGAACTTACAAGGTTTTCAGACGGTGCTTGATGCTGCAACTGAATTGAAAGGATCTGGCTTTCAAATGTAAACGCTGGTGTGTGGATCGATCTTTGGACTTTTTATTCTTTTTAAATCAGTATGTTCCGAGTCTTGACTGAAGTAATGTGATGCGTGTTAATATATTTTACTTTTTGCCTCATTTTCTTGGCTATATGAACAGTATTTACAGTCCATGTTAATCATTTACCTGAAAACCGCCTGCACGGAGAAGTGGAAACTTCACTTGGCTAAGTGGCTTTGGCTTTTCCCATGGGAAATACTTCTCAAGCTTGTCCCATCCTTCAGTCTCCATACCTAATGATGTGGGAGAGCGTGTGCGTGCAGCTGTACCCGTATGAAGATACATTTCACATCATCAATTTTACTCTAATAACTTACCTACTTTCTAAAAAATCACATTTCTTCCAAATGGAATTAAAAATACTATTTCTCAAAAGCAGTTTCATTGTTTGAAAGAGGTTTAAAGTCACCTTCGCAAATAGTTTTAAAATGAAAATGGATCCGTGTTTGGGGGTTCAGCTGAATGAAAGGTACAGTCATTTATTTTCTGACTTACCTTCTTAATAGAAAGATACCAGTGACGTGCAACAGCGTGTCAAAAACCAAGAAAAATACCAGTATCATTTCGGTACACAACATTTTGTACATAGGAAGGATAATTGTAAGAGAGAGAAAAATATAGGTTGCACCAATTGGCATTTTAATTCACTGTACAGCTCTTGTTACATAGTCTGCTGTGCTTCGGCCACTACAGAAAAAGGAAAAGGTGGTTGAGTCACCATCCCTAGAGGCGTTTAAAAATCGTGTAGATGTGGTGCTTAGAGACATGGTTTAGTGGCAGACCTGGCAGAGTAGGGTCAATGGTTGGACTAGATGATCTTAAAGGTCTTTTCCAACCTAAACAATTCTATGATTCTATGATTTCCCTTTAATTTTTGCTTAGACCCGTCTATTTTTGCTGGTTTTCCTTGGTTCCCCAGTGCTGCTGCTGACTTGATCTAGCGATCCAGGCGGCAATGCTGAAGTAAGGCGCTTCTGATCCCTGAGGAAGGGCGAGAAAGGAGGTGAAACTTTGCTCATGGCACAGTAACTTGCTAAGAAAGAAAATGCTGTGAAAGGAAATGCAGGAGAAACTCCAGGGCGGTTCAGTGGGTTTCTGGTGTTGCCTCCATCAATGACTCACTGAAGGACCTTTGGTAAATTAAGTGATTTTTGTTCTTTTGATGAGCCAGTGCAACAGGATGATGATGATAGGGCTGGACTGGACGTAAATAACCTTGATTTTATTCCTAGGTTTGCCCCCCACTTCTTGATGTGATCTTTGAAAGTCTGCTTTGCTTTTCTGGGAATTCTGCTTTTCTTGAAATTCTGAATTTCTTCATGCTACTCTTTCCATTCCTTCTGTTGAGATTGTTAAGTAATTTGGATCAGGGTGGTGGTTTGCCATGAATTTGTTAAAGCCTTGGCTCCGTCAGCCAGAAAGCGTGCCAGGATGCTGAACTGAGCCCAGCTGTCAGAAAAAGCTAAATTTTCATTCTGTTCTAAAGACAAAAGGCGTGGAACTGTTTGTTGAAGTGTGTTACTTGTTTAATTTTTGGAATTATTAAGATATTCTGTTTCCATAACAAATAAGCTTCCTGTGATCTCCAGCAGGTGCTGATGGAAAATAGCCTCATTTAGGGGCTGGTGGGTTTGTGTGTGGGTATTGCGTTGGATTTATTTGTGTATCACATCCAGTTTAGTCACCAGCCGAAAGGGCATCCAGGGTCTGCGGCCCAGGACTATTCCTAGTTTCAGAAATACTGTGAAGCACTGAGTTTTGTCTGGGTTTTTGCACTTTGAAAGTAATCTCAACTAACCAACCACTGGAATATATGACTAGAAAGTTAGCATAAACTAATAGGTGTTATTTTGAAAACACCAGCTTGGGAAAGTGGCTGCGCCTGTAGTTTTACATCTCTAGAAAACCATTCCCTGTCTCTTGGCTCACACCACATTCCCGCAGGCAAGGAAATGAAGAACTGGACTCGTTTCCGCATGGAGCAGCTTTCGGAGCCACCTATTTGCGTAATTTCCGTAATTTGCGCATCAGGAAATAGCGCATTTGAATCGTGGCAAGGAGTGAAATGTAATCTTGAAAGAATTCTGACTCGTGCGTGTTTATTTCCTCAGATAATTAAGCTGAAAGCAGAAGCTCGTCTTGATCTGCTGAAGCAGATCGGTGTGTCCGTGGATACGTGGCTGAAAAGCGCAATGAACCAAGTGATGGAAGAACTGGAAAACGAGCGCTGGGCCAGCCTGCCCTCGGTGACCAACAATGGCTCTTCACACCTGGTACGGCTTCCGACATGTAAAACTCACTTTGTCTCCACGGGGCTCTTTCCTACTAGCAACTCCTAACGTAATATCGAATAGAAAACCAAATTAATAATATTTGGTTGTTTGGTAGCTAAGTGGAAAAATCTTGTAGCTTTCCGTGGCTGAATTTCATGTAAGAAACCAAAAGGGAAAAAAAAAAGGATTTCTGGGTTCTGTTGCTGAGTTTATTTTAGATTGATTTTTCTGACCTTGGATAAGTGCCATAACATTTATTTGCCATCTCCTGGAAAGAAAAATGGCTGCCTGCTTCTTTGAAGTTTCATTAATAGTTTACGATGTTATCTGAGATACTTGGATGAAAGGCACTTTTTTTCCCAAATGTTTGGAAAAACGTCGACTCTACACTGTCTCTTCAGGAGTCGTTTGTGTGTAGATCGCAGTGAAAGTCATCAGGAAAGCAAAGCCTGTTTTCCAAATTGATTTGGATCGTTGAGATGAAAATTTGATTCATTAAAAATCAGTGAAAGGCTTTGGAAAACAGGCTCTCCATTCCTGTGAGCGGGGTTAGATGTTTCCCTCAAAGAATTTGTCATAGATGGAGACATTGCCACTATTCACCTGCAAGTTACTGCCCTGTTAGTTGAGGTACAGTAAATATTTGTCATTTTTTGTATGAATAGCTAGTTTTGCTTAAAGCAGTAAAGAAGTTAAATTGAACTGAGCACAAACCTGACCGCTACTGCATTTCATCCGGAGAGCCGGTAACTTCTGAAAGTGTTCAACTCGATGGCATGAGTACGGCTCGCTGTGTCCAGTCATGCTAACTCTTTTGAAAATATCATCCGATATACCCAAAATTGAACTAAAAAGCGACTTGGATCGATGGAAGATTGGTAATGATTTTGTACTCAGTAATACGTAAGACTAATTGTGTTTGTAATGCTTATAGCTGGTTTGCAAAATAGGCCAGAGATGTCTCCCATCTGTTTAGCTTGAAAGACAGCACATTTTTATGTAATCCGAGAAAGAATAAAAAGCAAAGTCATTTCTCTCCCCTCTCCTCCCCTGGAGAATGATATGTTTCAAAATAAGAAATAGCGATAGCTGAATCGAACAGCTGCCTGAATCAAGAAACCCTCTTCAGAAAACACGAACTGCTAAAAAAACTCGTATTCTCTTTTTTGAATTCCCCTACATGGCATGCGATGCTGAGCTGTCACCTTTGGCAGGAAAACTGCTCAATCTGTTGCTCTTCACCAGTAACCAACTCAAATAAAATTCCTGAAGGTTTAGTCAGTTTGCCTCAAACGAATTTTAAATTTTCTCTGTGTTTATATATTTAATATTTAACAAAATTCAGAGGCTTTTATAAAGTCTTGCTTTGCGTGTGGATACTTTCCGAACTATAGTCTTCATACGCTATTAAAATTACTTAATTCACACTTTCTTTTTAATCTTAAAAGCTTTGGACAGCCAGAGCGTAACTTCCAGGGGGAATGGGGATGTGGTTTTTCATTGCATGGCAAATGATTTCGAGAGTGACTTGCTTTCTCTGCCCACCTGAGAGAAACAAAACCTCCATTTCGGCAAGTATGCGGTATCTGCGCAGAACAAATCCTGCTCGTTCTCGCGTTTCTTCCTGCTTTGCTGCTTCCTTATTGTTTTCGTGGGGATGGTGACAAACCCTGAAAGGGAAAAGCTTTGTTTGGTGGTACAGATATTTTCACCTACGTCAACTTTAGTTCAAAAAAGTGAGCGAGCACTGAATCCACTCGGCTTTCTTCAGGCTGGTGGGATGTTTCTTCTGAGATGTTACGCACAGCTCAAACGCAGTGCCAGAGATTTGCGGTAACGGTTGTTACAATCACTGCTCTGCCTAGTCTGTCTCTGCAGGCGTTATTCCCATGGTTAGTAGTATAATTAGACCTTCAAGTTGTAATATGCAGATCCAAGCTTCAGCCTGCCCAAATCCCCAAGGAGTTGCTGTGCCGAGTTTCGTTTCAGATCCCTTCTAGCCAGGATCGATGAGGACGTGTTACATAGCTGTGTTTAACAGTGGGTTTTTTCCCTTTCTGCTTGTACTCCACCTCCTTTAACTTCCCCTTGTGCGTGTTGGATTGCGCCCAGCGCCTTGTTCTCTCTCTCAGCAGACGTGCCAACAGTTGGCCCTGGAGCCAAACCCCGTGCTAGTCCCTGGCGAGCCAGCAGATGCCACAGCGTGGGAGGTTAAACTCTGATTCTTATTTTCCCTTTTTACACTTACGTACCCTCCCGCATAAAAAAAAAGATGCTGTTGACCTTGGCAGGCCAGATGAGGACAGCCCGTAGATGGAATTCTTAGAACTGTTAGCGAAACTACACTGTGTGCAATTATTGGAAGAATTACTGCAGCATATAACGAGCAGCACTTTCACTTCGTCCTTGATGAGCGGGCAGCGTTTGATGTTCAGAAACCGGTTACCTGCTGTCCTTACATCCCGCACTGCTTTGCGCGTTGTGCCGGTCCTTGTCATGACATAATTTGTTCAGCAAAGCTCTTGGTATATTTTCTTTCAAAGAGCTAAAAAGAAGAAAGCAGCATCGATGGCTTGGTATCTCTGTATTTATTTAACCTGCTGCAATACTGTAACGAGCTGAAGGAGTTAATATCTCATCACCTCTCCAGTCAGCTGACTTTTGGATATAATGATGAAAGGCGTAATCTTGGGAGGGAATACTTTTTTTTTTTTTTTTCAGTGTTTACGCCCAAAAATGTTAATCAGCATTTTGAATTTTAATATCATCTGGAAAATGTATGCCGTGCCTATGCTGCCTACAACAAATGTATTGTAAATACTGTGTAATTTATTCAGAAAAGTGAGAATAATGTCTTTGTGGGGTTTGTGTTTTATTTTCTATTTGCTGGGGCTTGAAGCAGTACAGTTATAAGAAACATTTGTACAGTAGAGGTGTACAGTAGTGCAGAGTTAGAAGTTTGCAGTTGGTGTATTTACTGTGACCACGAAAATGGACGCTTTTAACTGTAAAGGGATATAGCAGCTTTCATAAGTGGTGTTCCCCAGGGCCCAGTACTGGGGCCAGTTCTCTTCAGTATCTTTATCAACGACCTGGACGAGGGGATCAAGTGCACCCTCTGTAAATGCGCAGATGACACCAAGATGGGAGGGGACGTCGACCTGCTGGAGGGTAGGATGACCCTACAGAGGGATCTGGACAGGCTGGATCGATGGGCCAAGGCCAATGGTGTGAGGTTCAACAAGGCCAAGTGCCGGGTCCTGCACTTGGGTCACACCAACCCCAGGCAGCGCTACAGGCTTGGGGAGGAGTGGCTGGAAAGCTGCCCGGCAGAGAAGGACCTGGGGGTGTTGGTCGACAG
>VYXH01000322.1:162523-206676 GCA_013397275.1 Burhinus bistriatus
GAGGGACATGGTTTAGTGGTGGGTTTGGCAGTGTTAGGCTGATGGTTGGACTCGATGATCTTAAAGGTCTCTTCCAACGTGGGTGATTCTATGATTCTGTGATTCTAGAGATTAGGTTACTGGTTCATATTCGAGCGTGATTTGTCATCTGATACCAGCAACCTGCACGAACCAAATTGTGGTTTCAGTCCCTAACTATGTATTGCAAAATGCTACCAAACTCCATTGGAAGATGAGCTTTATGAAACAAGCTGCTAAGCTTTCTGCGTCATTAATGCTGTTTTCCCTCTGTGTGCCTACTTTGCAAATGATTCCATTCAAGGAGTTTGAGCAGCCCACACGCTGAAAATTAAAATGTATTTTTCGTCCTCGTGTTAGAAAAGCAGCACCAGGTGTTTTACAAACGAGTCTTTCTAGACATGGTACACTAATTTCCATGATGTTTCGTATGGCTGTCAGCTGAGTGTCAGCTTTGGCTGCTGGGACTCAGGCCACGTGCAGCAAAAGGCACTTAGAAACTGGAGAGGGAAACCTTAAAATTGCCATAATTTTATCCTCGGTTGGTAATATATCAAAGCATTAGCTGGGTAGGACAGCGATTTTTTTCTTACCACAACATCCGTGAACGCATTTAAGCAGCAATGGACACAAACCGCACTTGAATGAAAACGAGTGGGGGAAAAATCGTATGAATTATAAGGATGTAGTCTAGAAATCATAACGTAAAAATTAACCTAAGTCAGAAAATGATGAAGCTTTGTGCTCTTCTGCTCCAGGTCTAGAAGAGCAAAGATGTCACAGGGCAGAGGTGCGGAGACAGCTGGTTTAGGAGCCTCCACAGTGTCTTTTTGGTCTCAGCCTGTTTCTTGATTTATCAGCCTTTTAGTTTTCATGAGGAATACCAAATTCACCCCCAGATTAAAAGGAATAAATAGAGGGAAGATGGCAAATACATAAGTGTGGCCTTTGATTCGAAGGACTTGCCGATTTTCACATGAGACGAAGTGTTTATTCTTAATTTAATCCAGGCACAAGGCCAAAGCACAGCTCGTGTCAATGTTGCCCAAACTACATTTATAGAAACTTGTATTTTTCCAGTGTATTGACTTTGTTTTGTATTTTAAACTATTATAGCTAGTTTGTCATCATCGCTCTTTCTCTAAGAATTTTTTTTTTGTTTTAATGAGCTGCAGCAAATCTATTGTGGCAGATACACCAGCTGGTAGGCTCATCTAGTTTATTTTTCCCAAATTCAAGTATTTTGACTGCAGTTTCATTTTATAACTCGTGGGCACAGGTACAGTAATCTTTTAGTAGCATAAATTCTCAGTAAGTGACTCTTTTTTCCATTAAACTATTTGCTGTGCCTCTGAAATGGCATCTCCAAAGTACATTAGCCACTCTTTCACAGCTCATGTAAAAAATAGATAACTGTCCAGCAGTTGAGTTGGAGCTTCCCAAATCTTCTACAGTTCTTCTTAAAGTCCAGGGGCCTGGGCTTGAGTGAAGAAATACAGCGTAGTTAAGCAAAGATGTAATTTGGTGACAGCTCTTCTTCTTTTGCTTCCCTGTATTGGCTTTGTTTGATGCCTCCTTTCCTGGTGGTGTTTGAGAATCGTATGTTGAATATTATTTAGTCTTTTTTTTTTTTTTTGGGTCCAGTTTCCGTAATCGTTAGTAAAAAACACACACTGAAGAATATTGATCAATTCATTTTTATTGTTATTTCTTCACTTATTTTTCTTTGATGGTATAATGCCGAATTTAAATTGTTTTAATAGATCAATGCTGATGCAGAAAAGGAAGAAGGTGAAGAGTTTGAAGACAGCATGGATGTTTTTGATGACAGTAGTTCTAGTCCTTCTGGTACTCTAAGAAATTATCCTCTCACCTGCAAAGTTGTGTATTCATATAAGGTTTGTGATTTTTTTTTTTCTTTAAATTGATGAAAAAAATGAATTACGCAACAAGCAAATGATAGGTGTAACTGTTCTGTGGGAGTTTGAGGTAGAATATCAGCATTTGGCTCAATAATGGTGCGCATTAAATATCTCTAACGTCTAGCTGTGAAAAACGGCAGCAGCATCAAATCCGTACCGTACATTTTAGCTACATTTTGGCAGCGTACTGATGTCTGCGCGTGAATTGCAGCCTGTAGGGATGTCGCAGTCCGGCTCCAAGGAAACCAGGTGCCATTAGAAGATGTTCTGATTCCTGTTGCTGCTCCGGCGTGGCTGTATCAGAAATGCCGTCTTGGCGTTAGGCATGCTTGCATGCCGTACCACAAAGCTCGTCTTTGTGCTGGACTAGTGAAACCACCGTTCAGGAGTTAAAGCTCCGCTGACAAACTGCATTCGCGCTACTTACTTCAGCTGGCGCTGCTAGGTCAGCTGTAAATCACACCACTGCGGTAGCCAAAGCCAGCGGCAGACTTCGTCTTAGCGCGGAGTAATTAAGGTTTCAAAAGTAAATAGGGTTTGACGTGCTGGGTGGTATTCAGGGTGCTTCCATCTATCCTCTTGACTGAAAAATTGTGAATGTCAGTATATATAGAGAAAAATCCTTATTAATATGTTTTAAAGTATGCTACATCATAAAATTTTCAATTTTTTACAAAAATGTAACTTTTAGTAAAAGTCTGGATGAGAATGCTCCTTACGCTGCCTGGCCCGTGCACCTGAAAACACTTGTATTTTCTAATCTTCCTGTTATTTACTTCAGGCTTCTCAGCCAGACGAATTGACCATAGAGGAACACGAGGTACTGGAGGTTATTGAAGACGGAGATATGGAAGACTGGGTGAAGGTGTCGTTTTTCTCAGATTTGTTTCTTTTCACTGTTACTTTTAGAAATAGAACTTGGGACAGGAGAAAGTATTTGGGTTCTTTTCGGAGTAGTATGCAAAAGCAGAGCATCTTTTCTGTCGTTTACTTACAGGCACGGAATAAAGTGGGTCAAGTGGGTTACGTGCCAGAGAAGTACCTGCAGTTCCCGACGTCCAGCAGCCTGCTGAGTATGCTGCAGTCCCTTGCGGCACTGGATAGTCGCTCACACACCTCCAATAACTCCACTGAAGCTGACTTAGTCTCAGGCAGCCTGAATGGAGACTCCAGTGGTAAATACCAATAAAAAACTAGAGTAGTAAGCTTGCTCTTAAAAGCATTCTGCATCTCGAGTTTGGATGTCGCACCTGAGAATTTCTGAGATTTGACCTGTATCTGAGTACAATGGTACTCGGTAATTATCTGTCTCATATCAAATCTCTGTAATTCACCCGGCTATCTCACAGAATTGAGATTAACATGAACTAAAATTAAAGAAAACTAGAAGAATTTGACTCTGCGGTTATGTATAGTACTTGGTCATTTTTTTAAGCTCATGCTAATTCCACTTTTCCCGCCCCCCTCCCCCATTCTTCAGTCTGTTTTGTAAAAGCACTTTACGATTATGAGGGCCAGACAGATGATGAGCTGTCCTTCCCGGAAGGAGCGATCATCCGCATCTTGAACAAGGAAAATCAAGATGATGATGGCTTTTGGGAAGGAGAATTCAACGGACGCGTCGGGGTGTTCCCATCAGTATTAGTTGAAGAGCTTACGGCCTCAGAAAATGGAGAGACTCAGTGGATTGGAGATATTCAGGTACGGCAGGAGTTGAGGTGCTAGCTTGCATGTATGGTATTGGTTTGTTGGGGGCATTTTGCAGGGCTGCAAAGATTTGCCACTTCTTTGGGGGGGGGGGCGGAATCAGAACCAACTTCAGAAAAAAAAAACAACACCAAAACCCGGAGTGCTTACGTTTTAGCTTCTTACCCAGCCTGATAATTATCAACTGATATATTTTGGCAAATATAACAGATCTGTGAATAAAGGCAAGTATTTGGGTAGAAAGGAAATGAACCAAAGGAGAAAATTCAGTCTACTTCCTGTAATTAATTTATGGCTTAGAGTGAGACATCAAACACAGCCTGGCAAAGAGAGAATTACAGGCTCTCTCAACCCTAGTTTAATGTTTTCATACTTAAATCTGTTCTGTATCCTCTCAATTTTTGAAGGGCAGAATACTGCCGAATATTGTATTACAGTAATTTTTGCAAAAATGTCCTCATTTCACTATAATTCTGTAATCCTTATATCATATTAGAAAATCAGACCATTCTCATGTGTAAATGTGGCGCTAGAAACTGGATTTCCATGTTCCCTACAAAGTAATTGCTCCAGTATTTTTATTCTTTGATTTGGGAAGACCATGAAAACTTAACGTTTTAATGATTAGTATGCAATTGAATTGGGATAAAACTCACAATCTTAACGCTTTTATGTGAATATATGTGGAGAAACACACTTGATCGAATGAATTTTTTTCAGATAACCTTCAAAAAGTCCACCTAAATTATCTGGGAGAGGGTGAAAATTTCTACTCAGTGGCAACCTATGATTTTTAAAAATACCTAATCACCGTTGGATATCTTGACTTTCCTTCCCAAACGTACCTGACAGCACTTTTGACAGATGGTTTTTCTGCAGATGAAAGTTCCTAGCATACTGATGTGTCAGAGAACTTGCTGCAGCTCGCTGTCTACATAAAAACCGTCGAGGAGTAAAGGCTTTCTGCATCACCTCTCTCTTTTTAACCCAGGTATCCCCGACTCCGAAGCCTAACAATGCCCTTCCACCGCTGCCGCTCTACGACCAGCCTCCCACTAGTCCCTACCACAGTCCAGATAAAAGGGGTTCTCAGTACTTCCCCAGATCACCATCAACTACTGGTAAGAAATTTTGTGATAGTAAAAGAAATGTTTCAGCTAAGAGTTTAATTTAGAATGTGCACATTTCGGAGGAGGGAAGGAAAAAAAAAAGGAAAGAAGCTTTTTTGTCAACATAAAATTAATTCAGCAATACTGAGCGGCTTGTTTGTGATAGGTTGTTGCTTACTCTTTCAGAAAACAGCTTCAGTTCAGAGTCCCCTGGATTCTCACAGCCTCCACGAATTCCTCCCGAAACTTCCTATGGCAAACTGCGACCTGTAAGTTAAAAACAAATACTGCTGTTTTTATCGATGCTACAAAGTTAGAGGGCCAAGTCTGGGGAAATGGAGATAGGTACATTGAAAGCGGGGTGGTGATACAGCACCTGATGATTTGGCTCTCTGTGTTCTGCAAATCTGATTACTATGTATAAAAATGCGGCATCTCAGATGAATAGCGCGAGGAAAGGTCCATTCACTCCCCTTGGCTAATACCGTAGAGGTGTCAAAAAGCTACAGAACACGAGAGCTGTTTGAGATAAAGTGAACACTAGAAGAAAGCAAAGCTGCGCTTGTTTAAACAGTAAGTCCCTGTCTTTAAAGACGACCTTGAATCTTATCCATCCCCCATCTTTTCATCTACCCTGCCCTTCTGTGGCTGCCTTTATGGTTGTAACACCCGCGAGTCTCTGCGTGAGGCGTATGAATCACAAAATCTAACCTGGGCGGAAATTACCTCGATAATGGTAGTAAAATAGATGCTAGTCGATAAACTTATCCTGCCTTTTGCAGGCGCTGGGAGATCATTTCTCTTCTTGCCGCATGTAATAACACCAAAACAGAACTAAAAAAGAGGTGGTGAATAAATGCCAGAAGGGTTTAATCACATGATTTGTACAATTGCTGCTTCTCCAGCGTGCAGCAGACAAACCTGCCTGCCAGCAGTTTGACGTGATAAGCGGTCCTTGGGACTCGATTGCGTTTAGGGTTAAATTCATTTCCCAACCTCTTGATTTGAGGGTCTTGGATTAAAAATTCTTAATGATAGGACCTATATATTTTGTGATGTCTTTGCTGCCTAGAAAGAGAGATTTTGCTGGGAAAGGAAAGGAAGAATTTAATCACTTAGAACTTGCAAAACCCATCTCCTAGGATTCACTCTGAAATCAAGTTTTGGGGGTTTCAAAGGCCTAAACCAAATCATATTAAGATGTAACATTTGTATTTCCCTGGCATTCTCAGAGAATGAGGTTGCAGAAAAAGTGCATTTTTGGGTATTCAAAAATGATATTCTGAACATTCCGGTAGTCAGTGAGTTAGCCTTATTCATTGACATATGCGAGGCAGAGGTAGTACTGCTTCGTTAAGTATTTAAGTATTGAACGGAGAAGATTCACGTTATCTTATTCCCTTGTAAAAAGACACTGATTCAGCTTTTCCATTTTGTAGAGTTATATTTTCTTCACAAGTTTCTTGCAATTTACTGTCTTTTCAAGATAATACTACAGTGTCATGCCTTAATTGAAAGGATTTCTGTTAGTATTGCATTTTAAATATGCCTGGTTTGAAAATATTGTGAAGTTTGTTCTGGTATCGCTCCACAGTTCCTGTTTTCCATAGCAAGTCCACTCTGGTGGATTTTGAAATCACGTGATAAAAACCCTGCGTGAAACGCTGTTAGCGCTTAAGGTAGTCTCGATCAGGAGCAAGAATAACTTTATGGATGTTGCAGCATGTAAAAATAGCATCAGATTTCAGGTGTTTGTCGTTCAGGTCAGTGATCGATTAAACATGAGTAAGCTGCTT
Organism: Burhinus bistriatus; assembly: GCA_013397275.1. Taxonomy (NCBI): domain Eukaryota; kingdom Metazoa; phylum Chordata; class Aves; order Charadriiformes; family Burhinidae; genus Burhinus; species Burhinus bistriatus. The sequence goes on from VYXH01000322.1 coordinate 169,076, forward strand.
AGATGCAACAAGGCATTCCTGTAGTTTCCAGGCAAGGGCGTCATCAGATGGAAAGCATTTGATGTAAAGTTCACAGTCCGTCCCGGGTTTACATCCCGCATTATCTGTGGGTGCAGGCAGAATAGATAGGTTATTTCACTCGGTGTGTTTGCCTCGTTGTGTCTGCTAGTCATCCTGGAGAAAAATCACCCGAGAGTGGTGACAGTCTATAATGAAGAGCCTTGGTGGCTTAATTGGAGACTACTGGACCTGAAGTTGGCTGCTTACTCACTGTAGTTGTGTTGATCTTACTACGCGACCTGTATATTTGCATCATCTTGAGTTATAAGCCCAAAGTTGCCGTTTTAGTCTATACAAACTCTGAAATTTTGACAGTTTTCTGATAGTTACAGGCTGATTCTGGCTGTTTCAGGTGCGAGCAGCTCCACCGCCCCCTACACAACATCATCGCCGGACAACAGAGAAGATAGAGGACGTGGAAATTACTCTGGTGTAATGATTGGACTAGTTCAGTAGTAGTGCTACAATCAAGACCAAACGCGGTATTTGGTCAATCTCGTTTTTAGGCACCTTTGCATGATGAAGACTTTAAATAGAGCAAGAGATAGAGGGAGGGTTTTACGTGGCAGTGACTTGGTGGATTCCTTCCCACAGTCATGAATATTTTGTGCCTTTTTTTGTTTCGTTTCGTTTTGATTTATATACATCATTCTTCCTCTCTTAGCACAAACCAAGACGGGCCAAACAGCGAGCGGAGGGTTACCTTGGAGCAGGTTTCTCTCTTGGCTGAAGACAGTCAATTTTGATACGGAGGCTGAGGAAAGAGCCTCGTTCATGCAACGTAGTCATAGCATACGTCCATCCCGCGCGGTAGTACAGTATATTACTGTTGCCATAGGAATGTGTTAAAGATTGTCAATTCTTCAAGTAGCATTACTTGGCTGATTAGGTATTAATCAGAGCTTGCGGAATGAAAAAGGGAACTGAAAACTAAGTATAAGGAGAGGCTGGCTCCTCTTTAATCCCCTTGCAGAAAGGAAGAAACAAGAAAATAATCTTAGAGATAAGGAAAACTGATGCAGATCGTATGGCGTTAATTACATTAATGCACACCTCTTCAACGATTAACAGTTAAACAGAACTAAATGTTCTTTGTATTAATATTTATGCAGTACATTTAGTAATAGAGTATCTAATATGGAGGTGCTGAATTAGTAGCAACATCTTGTTCCATAGCATAAACCAGCTGGTAGAAAAGTAAGTGAGATTTTGTCTAGATCTGGAAACTGAGCTTTTTTTTTTTTTTCTTAGCAGACTTTGGGGGTTTTGGTTGTTTGTTTGTTTTTTTTTAAAAAAAAAAGTATTTGGGTCACTCTTATCCCAGTTATTGCCGTGTACTTTATTATCCAAAGTTAGCAGTATATCTTTGTCATCAGAACATCTGGCTAAAGTTAGAAGTTACATGTAGAGTATTTACAGGCGTTATTTAGTTTTTGCATTGGATGGTCCTGTAGCATCTTCTCGTGCGAAGCCCCTTGACGAGCCAAAGCCAGAGCGCCAGGAACAGCTCGGGCTTCCGTGAGGCTTTCGGGCCGCCTTTGTGGCCGGGACTATGGTCTCAAATTACTCGTAGGCAAGAAAGAGAGAGTGAAAGAGTTTCAAAACTAATCTTCAATCGGACCTCTCTGAAAAGGAAGCTTTTGTTGTTGTTGTTTGAAAGGAAAGGGCAGAGGGTGTTCTGAGCTGTGACATGGAAATGGTCAGAGGAGAGGGAAAGACTGGATGAAAACAGGTTTTTTTCTTTAGGTGTGCTTACTAAATTATTTTCAGCGATCTCCATCAGATCAAAGCTTCAGTTAAAAGGCATCACAAGATTGGGTTTTTTGAGCTGTTATATGGGTTCTACTGAATGCGCTCTTATGTCTTCATTTTTTTTTTTCTAAGCCAGTAAGTTTTCTACCTTTAGTTTACTAACAAGGGCTATTTTTTGAGGCTGCATTTACAAAAATTAAAAAAAAAAAATAAAATCATCTAACAAGGTTTTATCATAAACTTTGCACATCCTTGTAAATCCCAACCCAGGCTGGGTCTCTGAGACATCCGTGTTTGCCAAGCTCCTTTCCCAGGGGGATCTTTCACCCAAGAGTGGGGCTCTTTGAAGAAAATAATTCATGGATCGGTTAGGAAACCGGCGACTGTCCAATGAAGTCTGTTCCATATTTTTCATTCTTTTGCACCTCTTGTCCTGTTGATCTGTTTGAGGTCTTTTTATGTGTTTATCAAACTTATTCTTAAGTTTAAAAAAAAAAAAAAGTTTTTAAAAAAGATTTAACTGTTTGCAAAAATTTTGAAAGCTTCACAATGCAGAAGAAAAACAAGTATTGCCATAATGTTCATGTTCAATTTCTTTGGCCAGTTTTTCTGTGTCCTTCATAGCTGGACTTTCAAAATTCAGAAAGTGTTATTTAAAGTCTCTTTAGTTGTATTTTAAAATATTTTCTGTAAGAGCTGCTAATTTTATTTAAAAAGAAAAAAAAAAGAAAAGTTGTAAAAATATGCCTCCTTTTTAACTATGATTTCTTCATACAGGGCATGTATTCAACGTATCATCGTGTACAGCGTCAGTACACTGAAAGCATAGGTGCAAAAATGCTTTCTTTATATTGGCTGTAAAAAGTTTGTATTTATTATGTATAAAAAGTTGAATAATAAAAAAGTGGAACGAAATCCGTGACGTTGCCTTGATACAGCCACCGCTCCGCCTGTGGCAAAATCTGTGACTGAGGGAGAACCTGACATTTGAGGATAAAAACATACATTTTCTTGGGTATTATTTTTATGGTTTATGCTTTTACACGGCATTTCAAATCTCCTGCTCTGGAAAACACCTCTGTACATACTTAAAGTGATCTTTAAATATTGCTTTAAGGTGGCATTTATGTGAGAAGGGAAATTATGCCAAAAACAGAGAGCCAGTAACAAAGCTCCAGTTACCAAAATAATTGCTTTATAGCCTTTATGCAATTAGGCTAATTGCATAAAGAAAGAGAGGGAGAGAGTGATTGATAATAACTCTTCAGTGTGATTGTCCTTTAATAGGGTTGATTTGCTTAATTGTGTGAGGAGCATTTCCACTGCATCCCAAACCTCTCCAGCTTTCGGATCCCTTTATGCTCTGGGTTTCCCCGTTATATTTTCGTACCGGCGCTCGGAAGCCGCCCGCCGGTCGCCAGCTCCTGGCCGGGCTCATTTCAGTTTCTCACAGGTGAGTGCTTTTTGCATTGGGTGCTCAGGGATACGTCAGCTCTGCGGGCTGATTTTCCTCCCCGTTTTTGCTTTCAGCTGTTGGAACGCCATCGGCCGCTGGGCATTGCCGCAGTGTTGGGTTAGATCTTTCTGCTTTCATTTCCGCTGTTCACACCCAACTGGTACACAGGCTTTCATCGGTTTTCCCCTGAGCTTCCGCAGCCTCTTCTTTTGAGAAATCCCATCTTCCCCTGCTTTTTACATGCATTCGCGGTGCTCCTCCAAAAATTATTGTCTGGGCTTGCTGCCTTGACCTCTTTGTCCTTTTCTTTTAGTTCTTGCTCGTTGCATCTCTCCTTTTCTTGCTGCATCCCACACGAACCTCTTTCCTTTGTGATTCTTTTCACCGTCAGCGTCCCTTATAAATGACGTTAATCCTCAAATCCACCAATGATGCCGCTTTTCATTTCTTCCATTTTTTAACAGACTGCCTTCATGCCTCTACTTTTTCTCCTTCCTCCTTCCTTAAAAGCTGCGCCGTGACAAAACAAACCCAGCAGATAAAGCCTGTTCAGCAGGTGTGCTGGGACTGCGTCATTCTTGCCATTAACATGAGCGTAACTTATTCCCCTGAAAACCTCTTCGCCCTGCAGTGCTCTCCCAACCGCATGGCAAGCTCCCACTGCCACCGTTGGCCTGCAAGTGGGACATGGCTGCGGTTTTCACAGCACGCAGCAGCCACTTCAGGGCCAAAAAAAAAGGTGCCAATTGAAAAGAAAAGAAAAAAAAAAAGGCTCCCGTGGTTATATATTCTGCTTGGGATATTTGGGATATTATTCTGCAAGGTCCTGCACGTAGGTCAGGGCAAGCCCAAGCACAAATCCAGGCTGGGTGGAGAATGGATGGAGAGCAGCCCTGAGGAGAAGGACTTGGGGGTGGTGGTGGATGAGAAGCTCAACATGAGCCGGCAACGTGCTCTGGCAGCCCAGAAAGCCCCCCGCATCCTGGGCTGCATCCCCAGCAGCGTGGGCAGCAGGGCNTAAACCATTCTGTGATTCTATTTAGAGAAGCAGTGTGGGGAACTTGCCCTGCACAAACCCAGCGCAAAGGTCGAAGTGTTGGTCTCTGGAGGAGTCGGCAGCAGGACCATCGCTGTCTCCGTTGGAGCCGGGGTTTCCTCTGACAGCTCTGGTTCTCAGATTTTCAAAAAGGATAATGAGACTGGATAGAAGTGATGGGGGTAAATGATGTCATGTACCTTACTGCAAATCAATTGTGCCGGGGTTTCTTTCTGCCAGCACATGGGTGAGTTCTCTCTCCCATATAGTGCAAGTTTCTCACTTGGACTAGATGACCTTTAAAGATCCCTTCCAACCCAAACTATTCTATGATTCTATAAAACAGGAGACCAAAAACTCAACCCTCTTCTCCAAATAAAGGATCTTTCGCTTCTCTGCATGTAACATGGAGGACTGGCTGCTCTGCAACTTGCACTTTTTTCCTGCTTGCTCTTCCAGCAAGGTCCCTATAATTAATAACCTGCAAATCCCAATGCGGTGGAGGCAGGAGGAGCAGGAAATCTACCTTAATCGGCCTTTCCTTCTACTGAGCCTCCCAGGAAGCTCGAGAGGGGAGATCCCGCTGCCACAGAGAGTCCTGTCTCCCCACATTTTCTCCGTTTGCTGATCTGCTGCCCTGCGTAAAACTGACGGGAGGGAGGATGCTGCCTCCCTTCTATCCTGCCTCTGGCCGGCTCTCCAAGAGGTGAGCACAGGGATCTGGAGACCTCGGTTCAAGGCACAGGGGGAGGCTGGAGAAAGCAAGGGATAAAAGGAAAGGAAACTTAACTGAAGTCAGGGATGCAGCAAATGAGCCAATAAAAAATGCGGCTAGGAGAATGCTGACGTGCTCGCTATACCAAGTAGTTTCCTACTCCAGGCGTTACCCAGAGGAATTGAGGATTACAGATCCGGTAGAAGGATCACTGTAGCAAGTGAGCCTCTGCATTGCAGGTCATTTCATCCAGAAAATAAAAGCACTGCAGTGATACCAGGGCCAGACTGGAGAAGGTAAGAAATCTCTGTGGTTAGTGGAGTTGAACTGGAACAGCCGCCAGACGTGCGGGGAATAACCACCCCTCTGCTCGCAGTGAGGAGAAGGAGGATGAGAACGGGTTTGCTGAAGTACCAGTGCAGTTGCTCACCATTTGCACCCGGCAGCATTGGTGTGCGGAGTCTGGGGACAGTCGTGTTACAGCTGTACTCCCCTATGCACGCGGAAGAAAAACAGGAGGCAGCCGGTCGCCAGGCTGCCCATTAACACGCTGGAGTGCGCTCTGCAGCCCAAGGGAAAACTCAGCCCTCCCCCCTCCCTCCTCAAAAATACACCCTGGAATTGGTTTTATCTGTCGCAGACCGTGATTTAGTTTATCTCACATAGGGCAGACCCAGTGGGGGATACCACTGAGACGGCCGAGTGAAAACAAAAAAAATTATCTCCTGGTAAATTTTTCAAACTATTTCTTGTGTACAGCCATCACTGAGTTTTCTGTCGGAGCGTATGGCTCTGCTTTCTTTGAAAGATGATGAGATCGTCACCTGGAAGAGGACCACAGAATGGCAGACTGGTTGAGGTTGGCAGGGACCTCCAGAGGTCGCCTGTGCTCAAGCAGGGCCACCCAAAGCCGGTTGCCCAGGACCGTGCCCAGATGACCTGAGTATCTCCAAGGATGGAGACTCCACCATCTCCCTGGGCAACCTGTGCCAGTGCTCGGTCTCCTGCAGAGTGAAAAAGCATTTCCCGGTGCTCACAGGGAACCTCCCATGTTTCACTTTGTGCCCATGGCCTCTGGTCCTCCCACCAGGCACCACTGGGAAGAGCCTGGCTCCATCCTCTTGGCGTCCTCCCTTCAGGTATTGATGAGATCCCCCTGAGCCTTCTCTGCTCCAGGCTGAGAACTTCCTTCTCTGTACTTCTCTGTGTACTCTCCTGCAAAGAAGAGCTTTTAAATTGGCCAGAAACCTTTCAGAAAGGAAGCTCTGTGGAGTTTGTGTTGGCTGTGAATCTCAGATCCATGCTTCAGCTGGTCTGGAGTCTCGTAGGTCCGACCTAGAGAAGCTCTGTGTTGAACAGTGGGTTAGGCTGGGTGCTGTGCAGTCGCCACGGAGACTCAGAAATCGGATTACAGGATGGAGGCTTTAAATTGTACCTCCTTAACAGTCCACAAAACCCAATGTTTTGACATGGCCTTGTTTCTGTTCCCAGAAAAAAACACGTACTATAGAGACTGGCTGCTTTGTACGTTGGAAATGGCCACGGAGGATTTCAAATCCTGAGTCCAGACCCCATCACCAGCGAATGAGGCATGTTGCCATGTCTGCCAGATCAGTTTGCAGCCCAATCTCAGTCCTCCTCCTCTTCCCCTTTCAAGTTCGCTCCCTGCAATCAATTTTCCAGCCTCTTGGCCTATCTCGAATGTTTTAAGCAGTGATTCTTCCGCCACTTTGTTTAAACGCCTCTTTTGCTGTCTTCTGAATTTCACAGCTGGTATCTGAAGGGGGCAACAGCGGAGGAAATGTGCTTGGTGATCTCCATCCAGCTCTATTGAGCAGGCATCGCCTCTCACGAAAACCGTCACTGTTACTTGACAGCCTGGGCAGTGGCCAAGGATTAAATGGCCTTTAGAGAAGGCTTTGGTTTCTCTTACATCATTTCACCCAACAAAACGATAAGCATGTGAATATCTCTTAAATATTCTCCTGAGTCATCCAGTGTTTGCTGAGAAGAACAGGAGACATGGTTGAGCTTGCCTTTTTAGGTACTTCATCTTCGCTACCAAAGTAGAAGCTATTCCACCACAAATCTGCAAGCTGAGCTCCACAGATGGTTTCCCCAGCTACTCCAGTTCTTCTCTTGCACCAAAATAGGTCATTTCAGCCAAAAATACGCTTGGATGCAGAAGAGGCAGTGTAGATACCCACAGATGGAGAAGACTCTGTGTCCTCTTCTGAGTGCTTCCTGGATGACAGCGTGCTGCTGAGGCTGGTGGTCAGACTTGGATCATAGAATGCTTTAGGTTGGAAGGCACCCCCCTCCCATGGGCAGGGACACCTCCCACTAGACCAGGCTGCTCAAAGCCCCGTCCAACCTGGCCTTGAACACCTCCAGCGATGGGGCAACCACAGCTTCTCTGGGCAATCCCGGCCAGNGTTGAGCTTCTCATCCACCACCACCCCCAGGTCCCTCTCCTCAGGGCTGCTCTCCATCCAGATCCCTAATTTGCTCATGTGTCATCACGGATCCATGGGATTTCACTGCATGGGAATACACTATTTTATGTTGGGTTCTGGATTTGCAGTGAGGACAGAAACAAAATTAACCAGATGCTTTGAAGGAAGAGGTCGGGCTGAGTGAGCAGTGTTACCCATCAACACAAACGTGGTCATGACTGTGGCGTGAGCGAGATGAAGGTGAGATGGGCCCGACTGGGGAAGAGACGGTTACATTAAAACAGTGGATTGAGGAGCTGGGAGCTCATTTCTGCTCCCCGGGTCCAACACTGGCCTCCCTGGACAAACCCTGTTTCCTGTTTGCAGAGCAGTGCCAGCATCACCTGAAGATTTATCTTCACAAAGATAAATCTGTGCGTTAGCAAGCTGCGTGGTGAAGTACCCATCTATTTTGAAATTGGTTTTATTCCGCTCCTGAATTTTTACCTTTTTTTAATGGACTGGTTTTGATTTAGATTTTTCTTTTTTAATGCAGACTCAAGAGCATTTGCTGTGAGATATGCTTCTGCTGTGGTGTAATTAGTTTTGTCTACTGTAATTGCTTCTCCTTTTCCCATTGTTTATTGAAAGACAGATGAATTTCCAGGTCTAGTTGCACTGGGAATGCTGACAGCAGCTTTTTTAAATCCCATAGCCCAGCTATTTGTCTTTTTTACTTAGCTGAATCCTGCGGAGTGGGCCAAATTCAGCTTCACCTCTGTGTCCCGGGCAAACTACTGCACTAATTAATTTCTCTAAGACTGGGGCCTCCTTCCTGCTTAACATAGAGGAATGATGAAGGGAGGATGCTGTCTGCAGGCATCAAGCGTGGGTAGAAAACAGCAACAACCTCGGATTAACTTGCTGAGTAAACTTGCACGAAGAGACATGAGAGGCTGACCATTTAAAAGTACAGTTACAGGATTTTTAAAAAATATACATTATGAATATCACGTCCTCCTTCATAAGAATATCTTGGTTTCTGAGCAGTGAGGTGTGATCCATTGCATTGTGTGTTTTCCCATTTATGCTCCCTCAGTTTATTGCCGCGGGCAGTGCTGTGGAGTGACCAGAGTTGATTTTAAAACAGAAGAATTGGCATTTTTCTTGGGAACGAGATGACAACTTATTGCTGCTCCTTCAAAAGGAGGAAGGGGTGCTCTGTATGGCAGCAAGAGAAGAGACAAAGAGGGGACTGTGGCTGAAGAACGTCTGTGGTTACTGAGAACATCAGTGGTGGTGGGAGACGACAAACCATGCGGCAGAGAAGGGCTGCTCGGCAGCGCTCAACCAGCCAGCACGTTTGGATGCCAGAAGAGAAAAGCTCTGCGGAGGAAAGCTCCTTTTGGCAGAGCTCTGGAAGAAAGACAGAGGGAAGCAGTGAGTGCTTGGACTTCCCAGGAACTTCAGTGAAAGGATCTGAGCACTCCTCTTGGGGTGCTTGAGCCAGCAGAGCTGAGACTGAGCCAGATAATAATCACTTGTTAAGGCGTGAAAGTGGCAGGAGGCTTTCTGAGGCCATGGTTTGGTGATAGAGTAAATCCAGCTTTAGGGCACCTTGTGCTAATCCAAGAATGCCGTGGCCCCGTAAGATGGAGCGCTGATCCAGATAAACTCCCGCTGCCAGCTCAGATGTGTCCAAAATGCTTTGACGGCTTAAGTTCTGTACCAGCAGGCCACGTTTTATCTGTCTGTGTCGCTCTAATATGCCAGATCAGGTTTTGCACATCCCCTTGCAGGCAGCACGGCGAGGGAAAGCTGGCGTCAGTTTCGTGCTGTCGGTTGTAGCTGGTTCAGCAGAGACGAACTGGTGCCGGGGCTGGTTCAGCTTTGTCTTGGTGGACACTGGGCCGGGTCTTGTTTCTGAAACAGAAAAGCAAACTGGGAAAACCATTAAAAATTTTTCTAATGAAGCAGATTTCATTTGGAAATGCTGGTTTGGCGAAACCTTTTAAAAATCTGTGGCAGTAGCTAAAGCAGAACACCTCACTGCTTCAATCAGTCACGTGAAAACTTGGGAGAGGATGACTCCAAACCCTGGGGAGCGTTGCTGGAAAGTTCTGTCTCCCTGCGGATCTGAGGCTCGTGAACCCCCAAGTCCCTGCACACGCTGCTGTCCTCTTGGGGACTCCTGGGTTTCCATCGAAGACAGGCCTTCCTACCAGGATGAACAAACATCGCAGCTGCAGCCTGCCTGTGTGGAGCTGGAACCCCACGAACAACACGTAGAGACAAGGACCAGCCGTCTGAAAAGCCGAGAAGGCCTCGATGCCTCGTTGGGCTTCCCTGTCAGTAATGGGGACTTCTCCCTCACTCCCAGTACCAAGGGCCTCTTTTGAGTCATGGCATCCAGGATTCGCTGCATCTGCCTCCAGTTTTTCCAAAACAGGTGGGGTTTTTTTCGCCAGAGTTTTAAGAGAAATTTAATTCCAAATATTAAACTTTATAAATATGTAGTTTCGATGTGTTAGACTTCTGAGCAGAACAGAAATGCCATGTTTTGAGCATCCCCCTGGTGAAGAGCCCATGCAGATCTTGAGTGGAACCCCACTGCAATGCAGGACACAGCCCCAGGAGCTATAAGATTGAAAGAGGGAGTGCTGAATTATTCGCTCAGAGTGACATCTGAGGGATTGCAGCAGAGGAGAGAGGTGGCTGGACCAAGAGGTGCATCGGTAAATCTGCTGTTGTGATCTCCTCTAACCCAGCTCTCATCTCTTGAATGCCTCATACTAGTTGGCTTTTGATTCAGCAAGTTTGCTGGTGACACAAAACTGGGAGGGGTGGCTGACACACCAGAAGGCTGTGCTGCCATTCAGCGTGACCTGGACAGGCTGGAGAGTTGGGCAGAGAGGAACCTCATGAAGTCCAACAAAGGCAAGTGCAGNCTCTCTGAACATGAGAAGGAACTTCGTTCCTTTGAGGGTGGCAGAGCACTGGAAGACGCTGCCCAGAGAGGTGGTGGAGTCTCCGCCTCTGGAGACATTCCAAACCCGCCTGTACGCCATCCTGTGCAACCTGCTGTAGGTGACCCTGCTCTGGCAGGGGGTTGGACTAGATGATCTCCAGAGGTCCCTGCCAACCCCGGTGATTCTGTGATTCTGTGATTGCTGTTGGCTTTGCAAGGCCAGGTCTCCCTGCACCTTAAATCAGCGCTGCTTCCCTCAACCGATGTGACCGCATCCCGGATCTTGCAGTGGAGAGCCACGGTGGGTGTGAAGAGACTAAATGCCAGGCAGTTAATGTTCCTGGAAAGGAAACCCACATCACAGCCGATTCTCAGACTACCACAAATTGTTGTCGAGGTCAGTGCAAATTATTACCCAAGGACACTGGCAGAGTGTGATTGTTCTCGGATAACAAGGGGATCTCGTGTTAATTCAGCTGGCAGAGCTGTTACGACTAATAGCAGGGAACTGCTCCCGCTGCTTTCAAAATTATCTGACTGAGCTAATCCGAGGATGAGGAGACGATTTATTGATTTGAAGTCCTAGCCAGACATAGATGGAGATAATTCTAGGATGTTAGGGGTATTATTTCTACAGAATAGCAGGCCTGGTAAATACTTTTCATTTATTTATTAGCCCCTGCAAAACAGTTGTGTTGTATTGCAGCTTGAATGTTTTATTTAGAGATGTGAATAGCTGAAATACTGAAAATAAGAGCTTTCCGGATGGCAGTCATTTGATATTTTTGCTGAAACTGCTTGTTTTCTAAAGCAAATAGCCACTCAAACTGCTAACACTGGTTTGAGCTCACCCTTTCTTTAAAGCTATTTTTAAAAGATTAAAAAAAAAAACCAAAACAAAACAAAAAAAAAACACCAAACCCCAAGGTGTTAAGTTTGCAGCTTTCCTTTTGCATTCTGGTCAGGTGTCTTTTCGCTCTTCATGGGTCTCTTGCAAGCTGGCTTCTGAGGAGTCTGGTTAATGTCCTAGAAAATAACCTTGTGCTTAGACTAACAGCCATTTTATCACAGCTGCTGTCTTGCTGTTTCCTGAGGGTGGAGAATTGCCTGTGGGAGCAGGGCGAAGCAACAACCAGGTTATTGCCAGGCTGCTCGTGAACAACTCCCATTTCGCTGCCGCACCGCCGGTCCCGAGCCTGACGTGTTCCTGCCCAGCACGGCTGGCAAACCCCGGGGTTTCCACTGAGCCGGCAGCCTGGCAAACGACGAGTTACCAAGATCAGATGTACATATTGTGAAGGACGGGCTCGGACCCCGAGACTCAGCTGGCGATGGGACCTCAGAGAGCGTTTTGCCCCATTAGTACTCAGTCTGTCCTTTTGCCAACGGCCATTAGAAGGAACCGCAGGATGGAGGTCAGCCAGTGCTGGATCAGAAAGCCTCCCCGAGGAGAACTGGTGTTGGATTACAAGTAAGGATGCTGCTGCTTTGATACCTTCCTTTTCATTCTCTGCAGTGCAAAGTAATTTTGCTTCCCCTAGCCCAAACAGGGAGTCGACACAGCTGAAATCTTTCGAGGTGCAGCTCTGGGACCAAGGGTCTGGGCGTCGAGACCTGCCCTTCCACTGACTCCTGCTGCAGCCATATCAAGTCACTTCACCGGTACTTGCCTCAGGTTCCCTTAAAATGTGCTACAGGTGCCACCCTCCCAGATGGACGGCTCCACGGAGACTGATTTCTGGCCCTTTCAGGCCTTGCGTGTTACCGCTCACCACCTGGAATCTTTCACCGTTAGTTTTGCTTTCATTCTCCGTATTCCAGTGGGGCCGGGATGAGCACTGCTCCTCTCTTGTTCCCCCGAGTAGGGAAAATCCTACATCCTTCAAATCCCCAGACTCCCATAAAAAAATCTCCAAAATCTCTATCATTCTGGAGCGTAACAGATTTCAGATCTCTTAAGCAGCACATCCTCTGGAAGGTGGCTGCGTGCCTGCTCCAGAGATGAGGGCAGCATCGAGCGTAGGTGTCCTGTGTTTATCGAGAGACCAAATGGACAGTTAAGTCATTTGAGTATGGCCAACTTAGTGTCACCAAGCCTCAGTGTCTGGTGTTTGATGGCCTCATTATACACAGGCCGTTGATACAGCCTTAGTTTTCTTCAGAGCTTTGTCACTTGACCGTAATAGTGTGAAAATAAGGAATGTTTTCGTGAGTCTGTGGCCAGTGAGGACTTTACAGACGTGAGTGCAATGTGGTGCTAATCTGCAGCCCTGGCCAGGCGGCCGCTGTAGAACCTGCTGGCTCTGTTTGGCTGCCCATGGAGGGCTGCAGGTAAAGGAGGGAACAACTGAAAAAGGCCTTATAGTACCTACAGAAGCGCTGCCAGGTCCACAGTGACTGTTTGATCATGGCCACATCCCAGGTTGCATGAACGTCACCAAGGGCAGCTACACAGGAGGAAGCCAGGTGGAGAAACCCGATGGATCTGTGCGCCTTGCAGAAGCAGCTCTGCAGAGCTGTGCCAACTGCTTTGCTTTGCACTAAAAAAAGAAAAAAAAGAGGCCAGTTAAACCACTCAAAACCTGATATTCACGCTCCCATCTGAGGCTTGTGGTCACAATGGGATTCAGGGCTCACTGTGCGTGTTGGCACGGATGCCGCTGAGCTGCCTGCCAAGGCTCTGCTCACCAGTGCCACACGCTGAGCCCAGAACCGGGGCGGGCTCGTGATCCATCCCCAAATGACGCAGCGCCAGTGTGGGATGTCAGCGGGCGTCCTGCGATTCTCCCGTTGGAGCTGGGGCCAGTGCTGACATTTTCCATTAGCAGAAGCATGGGCGGGGGAAGGTATTTTAAAAGTGTATTTATAAACCTGTGTTCTTACGCAGTTTCCCAAACTTTGGGTGAAGAACAGCAGAGACAGGGATTTGTCTTTGGCCATATGGCTGCTTGCGGTTAGGAACAACGGGAGCATGATTCCTGTTTGAGAGAAAAAGGGAGTAATATGGGCTGAGCTGATTGCAGTTGGTGAAGGGGTGCATATGGAGAGGGGTGGGGAACAAAACACAGGTGCAGTGGATGAGGCATCTGTGTCCTCTCCTCCACTGAACCACTGCAGTTCCGTATGTACTCCACAGCCCAGAAAGCCCCCCGCATCCTGGGCTGCATCCTCAGCAGCGTGGGCAGCAGGGCGAGGGAGGGGATTCTGCCCCTCTGCTGCGCTCTGGGGAGACCCCCCTGCAGTGCTGCCTCCAGCGCTGGGGCCTCAGCACAGCAGAGACATGGACCTGCTGGAGCGGGGCCAGAGGAGGNCTTGCCTGTCCCCTTTCACTACAGTGAAATAACTGCCATTTGCATCATAGGATGACATTTCAATTGTAGCGGGGTATATGCGCACCAGGAAGCTGTGGAAAACACATGCCACTGCTCAGAACCCAGGGGAGAGAGACCTGCGTGCCCACAAGTGCATCAGAGACATCAGCCACGCATTCCCCTCTACCCCTCTGCAAGATGGAAAGCGCTTGTGTGCAATGCCCAGAGATCCCACCACCATGTTTGGACCTCTGGACTGTTAGGAAATGTTTGCTGGCAGGAGAAAAAGCTCTTGGGCAGTTAGTCTCTGATACGGCACAATGTCTTTGTGAAAAATATAAAAGGGGTGTAATTTTCTGGCGCTGTATTTCTCCTGCTGTAATTATTGCTTTTAATCACCTCATTACCTAGCACAGAAAGGAGCTTAAGGCTGCAGGTAGCAGCACAGTGGGGAGAAGGCACATCAAGGTTTCAGGCTGTGTTTTTTCACTCTGTGCCTTGGGGCATTAGTATTAGTTCCCTCGAGGACCAGCTTCCCAGCAGAAAATCAAAAGCTGCATGAAGAGGTAGTGGGAGAAACGCAGCAGCCGCAGGAAGCGCCCTCATCACCCAACGCTGCCATGGGTGAGAGCACCATCAGCTCAAGAGGTTTTGTCCAAGCGAGCTAATGAGGCACAAATGTCCTTCCTTACAGCAGCCCGAGCACTCCAGATGACACTGCTGAGAGCAGGCACCGCATGCTGCCGTGGGTTAGGGCAAAAAGAAGCGGCAGGAACTGAGTCTGAAACTTGGCACCACGGCACTTTCCCTCTCTCCACTTTTTTCAATATAAAGCAGCAAAAATGCCTCCTGCGGGATCCGTGCTGGGCCAGGGTGTGGAGCACCTGCGGTGTTCCTCGCTTGCAGGCCAGAGGAGCAAAAGCAAACCCTTTTTCCCTGCTTTCTCCCCATACTGCGTGCATGCTCCACATATGCGCACCCACATCCATCTCAACGGAGTCTGGAGCTCTCCTGGGCTCTCCACATCCTCCTGTGTTGTGTAACCATGGTGAGCTGTTAAACCACGAGCTGCCGTTTCGGGGAGTGCATGGAAGAGCAGGTAATGGCCTTCGTGACTGGCCTTATCTCAGTGCATCTGATTCAGATGCACCTATAAATCATCATAAAATGCGGTACGCAGGGGAAAACAGCCACCTCCTGCCCTCTGCTTATTTCCTGGAGCTTGAAAGCTGATTAAGAATCACTTACTTAAGTTGATGGGTTTCAAGTCATGCTACCAGGGCAAACTGCTCGCCTCAAACTGCCCATTAAAGTTTCAGTTTACGTGCCTCGCACAGAGCCATAGGGCCAGGGTGTGAGCTGCTGGAATGACCTCTGTTAGCAGCCAGTCAGTTCATTAAATAGTAAAGAGCCGAACAATTTCCAGCTAAATAGCACACCGAGTGTCCTTATTTCATTTCCTGTTTTTAGAGGAAGTATAAATTATTTACTAATGTACTTAAAGTCCTTTAAGTGAGTCTAGGCAGTGAAAGAAAATCTTGTTTACCGGGGCAGATGCCCAAAGGAAAGTGTCAGAGTGATGGGCCCGTTTGTGAACAGCCACTAAAATGCTGCCAACAATTTATCAGCTTTAATGGACATCATGGGCCAGGATTCTGATCAAGTCAGGCTGGTGGGTCAGACTTCTGTGCTTCAGATAACAGCTCAGTGATTCCTGCAGTTGGTGGATTAAGTCCAGAGAATTTCATAGAATCATAGAATGGTTTAGGTTGGAAAGGACCTTAAAGATCACGTAGTTCCAACCCCCCTGCCATGGGCAGGGACACCTCCCACTAGACCAGGCTGCTCAAAGCCCCGTCCAACCTGGCCTTGAACACCTCCAGGGATGGGGCAGCCACAGCTTCTCTGGGCAACCTGAGCCAGTGTCTCGCCACCCTCACAGTGAAAAATTTCTTCCTCATATCTAATCTATATCTCCCCTCTTCCAGTTTAAAACCGTTGACCCTCGTCCTGTCACTACATGCCCTTGTAAAAAGTACCTCTCCGGCTTTCTTGTAGGCCCCTTTCAGATACTGGAAAGCTGCTCGAAGGTCTCCCCGGAGCCTTCTCTTCTCCAGGCTGCACACCCCCAACTCTCCCAGCCTGGCCTCCCAGCAGAGGGGCTCCAGCCCTCCCAGCATCTTGGTGGCCTCCTCTGGCCCCGCACCAGCAGGTCCATGTCTCTGCTGTGCTGAGGCCCCAGCGCTGGAGGCAGCACTGCAGGGGGGTCTCATGAGAGCAAAGCAGAGGGGCAGAATCCCCTCCCTCGCCCTGCTGCCCACGCTGCTGGGGGCTTTCTAGACTGCGAATTTCTGATGCAGAACTTTTAAGTTTTCCCATTTGTAAGTTTAGGGGTGTTGATTTTCAAGCCTTGTCACTCAGAAGCTTTAACCGTGTTCTCACGGATGTGAAGTGTCCTCCTGGAGATTCAGCGCATGTTTCCAGAGCTGCATTTCACTAGACCATAGTTATTCTTCTTTAGCATAAACCTGAGCTGTTTCTGCTCCAGTTTCAATCCTGCTCTTGAATTCCTTTAGCCAGCTGCAGGG
This sequence comes from Burhinus bistriatus, assembly GCA_013397275.1. Classification (NCBI taxonomy): domain Eukaryota; kingdom Metazoa; phylum Chordata; class Aves; order Charadriiformes; family Burhinidae; genus Burhinus; species Burhinus bistriatus. Next base: position 185,397 of record VYXH01000322.1, read on the forward strand.
AACGAGACAGGACTGGGGCAGCTGAATGCCATCTCTGCCTGGAAACACAGTGCCCTTTCCCTTCCCTGTGCTGCAGGATCTTGCCACCTTCCACTGCTGGACCTAGTCCCCCATGTTCTTGCCAAGCCGAGAAACAGTAAATCCTCCTGCGTGTGAAATGTTTACCAAAGGCCTATAAACGTGGCCCTGACTCCTGCTCCTCCTGGCCATGTTTCCACTCCATCTCGCCCCACTCTGATAGCCTCCTTGGGCTGCTCCGTGCGGGAAGGGGCTTGCCAGAGCAGGGATTGGGCTCCCTATAAGGCAACCAGCTCCACGGGTGCAGGACATGTTTCTCAGGAACTTTTCCAGAGCTGCCAGAGAGTTGTAACTCGGTGAGGGGATTTTTAACAGACATGGCAATTCAACTCGAACGGTAGCAGCTGCTCCAACTGCAGCAATAAACTATAATACTCCAGCTCTTGCAGTAAAACTCCCATCTGAGTCAGACTTTACAAATGCTTTACAACTGGTGCTTGCAATTCATCATATCTCTACTTGAATTACTTTCCAGGACTGGTCTCCGTTCATTTAATGCAAACTATCTCATCTTGTCCATCTGTACCCTGGGTTTTCTTTTCCACAGCTACTTGCTGGGAAAATTCATTAACTCTGTGGTGTGTCTGATGAAATTGCTGGTTGTGGGGATGGTGATTTGGATGTTTTTCTTTTCTAGGTCTGTACAAAAAGGTGGTGGGACATTGCCCTAACTTGGAGCATTGACCTTGGTCTTGTTTCTTGGTGTCACAGCAGGGCTTGGGAGCTTTGGATGGGGGTTAGGCTCTCGGGAGTGTGGGCCAGGCAGCCTGTCCCTCTGAGGATGGTGATGGCCCAGTTTTGGGGCCATGTGGAGACAGCAGCATCCTACAGACACAAGGCTGAGTAGGTGCATCAACCCTTTGAGTCTCATGTCCTGTCCTGGCACCTGGCTCTCGTCCCGCCTGGGCAGAACTGACGGAAACAAGTCTGAATGATGTATCTGAACAGTTATTCATGCAAGTACGTATTTCGGATTGCTCGTGCTCAAATTACTCTGTTTCAGGGGAACAGCTCCTTTCTCAAAGAAACACTCCATGAGGAGGTTGCTCCTCCATTAGGGAGGTGAAGACAGCTTCTGCCCTTGGCTTCTTGTATATGTGATTCTGGTTCCCTCTTCTGGTCCTGGCAGCACTGAGCCACCGTGATGCAGCTCCTGACCCGCAGCAGGGCCTCGGCTTGGGCTGAGGTTTCTGCTCCGTTTCCCACAGCAGACATTCTCCTCTGGGACCACCCCATTACAGGACAACTTCCTCGCCGTGAGAAATGTGGTTGGCAGCTGACTGGCGTAAGTGCATTTTTTTTTCCTCCTTTATATGATTTGGTTATTCCTGTAATAGTGATCATCAGATTTCTTGCTGCGGGGGGCAGCTCTTTCCCTGCAGAAGCCATGTCAGTCCTCCACAGCTCCTCCTTGCTGTTCCTCGGGCCTGCAGGTGACTGGGGTCTGGTGAGCCCTGTACTGGCCCTTGGTCCAGTGTAGCAGGTCCAGAAGTCTCTGCCCTGACAGCGCAGGATTGTATTACTCCGTCCTGCTGAGAGACAGCCGGCCCCGGGGAGCCTGTCTGTTAGAGACCATCTATCAGCCTCGGTTGATAAATTTATATCCAGATGGATCCTTCCAAGCAGCCACCCTTTCCTTTATCACCAGCTCCATCCCTGCCAGCTGCAAGCAGACAAGCTTAGCTGCTATGAAAGAGGTATTTTAGGGGCAGGAGGGACATCCCTCTAACACCCCAAAAAATTTTTTGGGGAAGGAGGTGCATCCTCAGAGCCAGCGCTCGGAAGTCCATAGTGAGTACCCACTCTCAAGGGGCTCTTTCAGCATCTGCTGCAGATGGAAACAAGGTTTCCGCTGAGGCTGTCGAAATCCCCCTGTAGCATGGCCCCAAGGACTGCGCCACGGCTTGTTTTTGCAGGGAAAGAAATCAGAAGAAATTACCTCCTGCAAGGGAGGTTTCTGAACTCCTCAGGCATACCCACAGAGGTGACAGGGCCTGGCCTGTCCTGGGCAGGAACCCAGTTTGTAACCCAAAATCCCGCAGGTGTCTGAACTCGAGGGCTGAGGTTTTACCTCGCCTCCGTCCCTCTTGCAAAATTCAGTTTGCATCTTGCTCTGTGAGCACAGGTGGCAGAGGCTGGATCAGGCTGCAGCTGCCCCGTGTCGCTGGGGAACGGCTGTCTTGGCGCAGCAGGAAGGGACAGGCTCTGTGCTGTTGCCTGTACCAATCTGTCTGGGTGCAGTTTTGATGGCCCCGAGGCTGTTTCCTGATGCTTTCTTCCTTTGCAGAGCCAGCATGGTCCTTGGGTGACTGCAGGATCTGGGTGCCTGCATGATCTCCTTGCAGTGCCGGCATTATTTTGCTGTGTGAAAGCAGCAGCAATGGCAGTCAGGGACCTTCCCAGGCAGGACATTTGCTCCTAACACCACCCTTCGCCATTGCCCAGGGAAAGCACAGAGGATCCCAAAATCCAGCATGCCTGCAAGCTGGGAAAGCTGCTGGCTGTCCTGGCCCCTTCACTGTAAACGGCTGCCAGCCCCTCCTGGATGCTCTGAACAGGAGCCAGGTTCCCGGGGAGAAAACGCGGGGATGCCGGTTTAATTGAGCCTGTTCAATGGCCTTCGGCTGCCATAAACCATGTTGCTGTCTGGGCAATGAAAGGAGCTGGGGGGAGGCAGGACAGCTCCTGATTCCCGGACCTGCTCCAAGCCGGCATCCCCTACAGTGAGGAAACCTGCCGCTAACCCCCCAGCACCTGCAAGGGGCCCTCAGCAGGGACACAGTGGGATCCCTGATGCTGTCAAATGCCACGTCTGGGGGTAACATCCCTCCCGTGCATCCCCTGCTTTTGCTCCTGCCCATGGAACCTGTCTTATAAGTACAAGAGAAGATCTGAGTGCTGAAGTGGAGGCTGCAGCGGGGTTTTTAATGCCAGTTGGGGGCAGATGGAAGGCCGAGGGTGCCCATCCTGTGCCTGGCAGCCAGGCCGAGGGTGCCCATCCTGTGCCTGGCAGCCAGGCAGAGGGTGCTGACCGGAGCCGTCATGAGTGGCTGCATCCTTGTGGCAGCCTATGGGGATCAACCCCAGGTCCTCAGCAGTGGAGCGAGGCCAGGCTGGGATCGCTGGTGCCTTCCATTTATCCTGCCACTCAGGGATGGGGAACCTCAAGGCTGGCCAGGGCAATGCTCTGGGGATGCAGCCGGGGACCTGGGGATGCAGCCGGGGACCTGTTCCTTTTGCTGCTGCAACCCCAAGGTTTTTTCCATCTACCCAGGCCTCGGGGACAAAGAGAGCTCCTTTGCCAGACCAGATTTGAGCTTTGTAGGGTGAGGGCACATCACAGCTTTTTCAGAAAGCTGCCAGCCTCTATTTCAGCGGAGATGGCGCAGAGATGAATTCATCTCCATTTGGCTGCAAACAGCATCTCGGAGCACCACCACGTATCTCTGAGAGCCGTGCTGGCTGGCTTGGGCTGCAGACGGGGATGGCTGGAGCTGAGGGAGGAATCCCACGTTGCTATTTGTGGAAGGGACTGAAATGTTCCCGGCTGTGAAGGCCACGGCTCGGAGCCCACTGGCTTAGCTGGGCCACGTCTGGGGGGAGAGGGGACATTCCCTTGCTGCCTAACACCACCGAGGCCCCTACTTTGTACCAGGGTGCAGCTTGACCCTGGCTCCGGTTGTCAATGCTGACCCTGAAATGCTGACACAACACATAGTTTCTCCTTAATAGGGCATGGAAAAAGCAATGCACGTCAGGGCCAGGCTTTTTGCTAATGTTGTGCCTTTCTCTGTCTTTATATGATCCAGAAATACATTGGTTGAGCCCCTCCTGGGTAAACTCAGCCTAAAAAAAAGATGATCTTGGGCAGATACTTCCTGCTCTGGAAGTATCGTGGTCCCAAGCTGGAAACCAGCACACAGAGTGGGTTTTGTTCAGGTTAGGAGCGTCTTTCCTTAAAAATTGTTTGAGACTCTGGTTAACGGGGTCTTGGGCTCAGATCCCTGCACAGAGACATCCTCAGCTCCTGGCCAATCCTCCAAAGCCAGTGTCTGATGGTCTGGCATTACCCCGGGGTGAGGACCTCAAACGCAGATGTCCCCTCAACTTGGCACAGTGCTGGGACCGTGAGTTCCCAAAGTGCCACCCCGAACCTGACCACCTTCGTGGTCTTTTGAGCAAGATGTTCCTGCCTGGCCCCATCCCCCTGCCGCAATTTGCTGCCCTCTCCTTGGTGCTCACAGGCTGCTGTGGTGCTGGGCTGGAGCAGGGCTTTAAATAACCTCCTCCAAAATATATGTGTTTGTGTTGGATCATTTCTGGGAGCTGGTTGACAGCCGGGCTCCAGAAACAGCAGGATGGGCCAGGGACAGGGGGAGGAAGGGGCAGGGGTGAGGGAGGGAAGAGGGGAGCTCCTCTAAGCTTCTTCACTGCCAGGGAAAATGCGATACTGCACCATGCTGGAAGAAAAAAGGAAAGCTTTCCTTGGAGCAGAGATTTCTCCTGTTCATCTTCTGTATCAGCGATGGCTGGGGAGAGGACACATGTACACTCACGCTTGTTTGTGTCCAGTGCAGAAACGCTGTGTTGGTCAGTCCTGTGGTCCATCCAGATGGATTAGGGATGGTCGAGGTACATCTCTGGCCTGTTGGATTTAGTATCTCCTCGTAAGGTGGCTACCCTGTCCCCTTTTCCTACCTGCTTTAAAACCTGGGCATCCTCCTGAACTCCCCTGCAGCTCTGCCACAGCTCCATGCAGCCCTAACGGTCCCAGCTCCTCTGGAGCATGAGGCTCCGCAGGTCCCTTTGAGGGATCCGTTCAGGAAGCACAGTGAGGAGCAACCTGCAGGCTTAGATGGGAGGAGAGAAATTAGGGTGCCTTACACCCAGGCCAATTTGTTGCAGATACAGGCTTGGATGAAGTGTCATTGGTGGTTTATACAGTGCTAGGAAGGGACCAGCACCTCTTCTGCCACTTGGACATGAGCTGGCTTTGTCTGTGTCCAGGGATGCAGCTGGAGAAGAGCACCGGGAGCTCACAGAGCACCTAAGCAGGTATTTCTGTCCACACTACGTCAGCCCAGTCTGAGCCCTGAACCCCCAGTGCCCCTCAATCTACCCATGGTCAACCTAGCTTCAGCCTGGCCACAGGCTCAGTCCCTGGGGGAGAGATCGGGAAGAGATCGATGGAGCTGTGGCTTCTAATTTTGGCCAAGAGGAAGTCCCTGTTGAGAACAGCACTGCTGGAGCCCATAGACAGCCACTGGCACTTGAGGAGCACAGAGATGAATGGAGAGAGGGGGATGGGGCTGCCAGAGAGACCACTGTTGTCAGCGTGTTTTGGCAGCCCAAGAGCGAGGGAAGAGAGCAAGAGCAGAGGACACTGGGCACAATCAGAGCAGGAAAAGTGGACGGGGGTGAGGGACAGCATGTCCTGCTGTGTCCCTTCTCTCTGGAGATATCATAGCTCTCTGCAGAGGGTGGGGGACAGCCAAGCTTGGACAGGGCCAGAAAAAGGGGAAGGAGTTGGCTGAGGGCAGGGCGCCACGGCTGGACACACCAGCAGTGAGAGAAAGGTGTTTGATGACAACAAGAGGGGACACAAGTCCCTCACCGTCAGCTATCCTTGCAAAGTAGACCGTGGGCTGCTCCAGACAGGCTCTGTCTCGCCGATGTCTTCCTCATCCCTCAAATCCTGGACAAATGAATCCCTGGGGAAGAGGGAGAGGAGGAGAGAGACATGAAGCTTTCCCCCTCCTGGAAACTGTCTCCACTGACATCTAGTGGCAAAATAGTCCTTTGCCCAGTAGAGAGGAGAGCTGGCTCCTCCAGGCACTGCTGCCTCCCCGTTATGCCCCAGAGGCGATGCTGGGGCCGGTGTTTAAAGGAAAGGTGTTTTACCAGCGCTCTACTGGTCATACTGGTATTCCCTGCAGGGTTTTCCTGGCTATGTCTCAATGAGGCAGCAAAGCGGTGCCAAAGAACGCAGGCCCCAAAATGCCATCGTTGGTGCAGTGACACTGTTAACAGGGCCCTGGTGGGGTTTGGCCCAGGAGTTAGCACGGGCCAAACCTCAACAAGGATCTGGATGTGGCCACCCTGTTTGGGAGAGAGCTTAAACAGCTGGATGAGGGCTGGGCCATGTCAGACACCCTCACCCACACTCCCAGGTGGATTCAGAGTGGGTGACAAGAGGTCCCACTCTTCTCTGTCCTCCCTTCAAGGGTCAGTACGAGCTCCAGAGCAGACCTGCCTTCTCCATCTCGCTGTTCCCAGAGCAATGCTAATTGCTGTCTGGCATGTTTATGGGGACCTGCTCTTTGCTCATCAACTTTGCATGATCTGAGCATTCCAGCCCAAAAACGGAGCCAGTGTGGGAGGTGGCTGCCAGGCAGCCCAGCCTGTGGCAATGTCTCTGTGGGGACACAGGGGCCATCAACCATCTAATTTCAAACCACTGCTGGCCCTAACCTACAATCTGCTACTCTCAGCTACCTACAAACAAGAGAGCAGCTATGCTGGCTCAGAAGAAATCTAGTCCAGAGTTTCTTTCTGTAGCCAAAAGCCTGAAGAAAACTGAAAATATGACAAACCTGTTTGCAGCCAACACCCAGCTCCTGCTGCCTTCGTCTGTTCTTCATGGGAGGACCACGAACAGTCAGATCCTGCTCATCCTCTCAAACCTTGTGTGAATTGATAGATCTCCACCGCGTTTTATCTTTCCCAGGTTGAGTCCCAGCCTGCACAGCTTACTTCACGCAGAGGTGCTGCCAGACCTGTGAGCATCCCTGCTCTGACCCTCTCCCTCTGACCTCCTCTACCTTGCTGGAGACACAGGATCAGATGTACCTTGTGGGCACACCACGGAATTCTTTATAGAGCCATGAACTGATGGTCTCCCATTTCTTCTTTCTTTTTTGATAATTCAAACAGTTAATTTCTTTTGTTGCATAGACCCCTGCAGCATCCATATAAGGAGCAGAGCTGTGTGATGCCCCTGCTTTCGCCCATGGCCGCTCAGTTTCTGTAAAGCCTCTGACAAGGCTATCCAAGAGAAGCCACACAGAAAGCCAAGCAGCTCATTTCAAGCTTTTTGCCCTTATCCTCCTATCTTCTGGCTGCCTTCTGGGAGCTCTGCGAGGCAGGGCTTCCCTTTGCTGACTCTTCCCAAACAGATCGTATTTACCCACTAGTGTGCAGGTGTTTTCATGTATCAGTTCTACCCGTTATCATAATTTCTACTTGAAATGGCACAACCAAACCCCTGTAATCCCCTACAATCCTTGAAGAGTTAAAAAAAAAATAATTGCCACTTTCCCCATATTTGGCCACCACAGAAATTTCAAGCGAGAAATCCCATCCTGGCATTACTAATTTAACCCAGGGCCCAGACTGCAGAGGTGATGATACCATCAAAAAACCCCACAGAAGGACTGTCCTGGAGCCACAACCGTCCTGTTCACTGAATCACTTGTCTTGCATCGAGGCATAGGGACCACAGCCCTGTTGCTTGAGATGCTGCGGACACAATAGGAAAGACCTGCAATAGTTTTAAGTTTACAGTTAGCTATCAGCCATATTTACGGTTAACTATTAATAGTTAATCGCTGTTGTTAAAATCTACATAAAGCAGCAAATTACTGGGTAACAGCACAGCATCCTCTGGCAGCAAAGACTCCTGATGTTTCCCTGGAAATAACCAAATAGCCCATCTGTGATTTTCACACCTTTTTCCCCAATGGGTTTTTCCTTCGTCTGTGACTGCCTAAAAAAAAAAAAAAAGGTTAAAAAGACAGAAGCAGCCTGTTAGGAGAGGGGCTCTGATGCTCCCCTCAGCTCCCACAGGCCCTCAAGCTGTGCTCCCCTCACGCCTGCTGAGGTGAGGGCCTCTTTACCACCCCAGCGGGCCTCCACGTAGCAAATCGGGGTGAATTATCTTGCTGCCGAATCCCGTGCCCTTTTATATCAGTTTTACAGCCGTTTCAATGCCGACTGGGGGCCTTCACAGCAGCCTGGCAGGGCGCAACAAACCCCACTGACAGCGGAAGGGTTAAACCTCCCCAACATGGCGGCGCGCCAGCGCACCGGGAAAGACTACGTTTCCCATCGGCCCCCGCCGGCCGCACCACGTGATCCCGCCGGCCCAATAGGGAGCGGCGGAAGGCGGATATACCCCTCCCCCGGGGGCGCGTTCCCTCCTTTCCGCCGGGCGGCGCGGCTCAAGATGGCGGTGCAGATCTCCAAGAAGCGTAAGGTGAGGGCGGCGGCCCGGCTCGCCGCGGCCGCGGGGCGCCTCCATATCGGCGGGGTCGCGCTGGGGGCGGCCCCAGGCCTCGCCGGGGCAGGGCGGCGGCCAAGGCGTGGTGGCGGATGCGGGAGGATGGCGGCGGATGCGAGCTCGGTGGCTCGGCGGGGAACATGGCGGCGGGAGGCCGGGGTGAGGGAGCGGGCGGGGGGCCCTGTGCAGGCCCTGGGGTGAGGGGGTGTGAGCCGTGATTCTCCCCCTCAGCCCTTTCATGGGGCTTGCACAGGGCTCTGGGCTTCTGTGCGCATGAGAGGCAGGCTGGGGTTGTGCTGAGGGGAGCGAAGCGGTGCTGGGAGCGGATGAGCTTACTTCTTTTTTTCCTTTTTTTTTAAGTGGAGAGAGTTTGGGTTAGGTGACTCCTTGTTTCTGTAGGTCAGGGAGGCCGGGAGGGCGCTGTCTTGGAGAGGGAGGCTTGGGGCCTGTGCACTGTCAGGGTGGAAGTGGGAACCCGAGCAGCAGGCCCCTGTGGGGCTGGTAAAGGGATGTGACCCCTTAATCATTTTACGTAAATTCACACTGAATCAAAGTACCTCCATCAGCTCTAATTTTAGCCTTCAGCATGAAGTGTGGCTGTAGCGGGGTGTAGATTAGGCCGTGGTGTGGGCTCCTGCTAGAAGTGAATTGTCTCTGGGAACTTCAGGGGAGATGCTTTTATTTCTCCCCAGTGTGGCTTCCTCTGCGTGTGGGGAGAGTCTGCCAGTCAGCAGGGTGGTCCCAGGGATGAATTGCACCCAAAGTCAGAATGTGAAAATCTCGTGTTCAGGCTGAGCCCTTCAACAGAGCTTGACTTGGTCCCTTTGTTTTTTAGTTTGTCGCTGACGGTATCTTCAAAGCTGAGCTGAATGAGTTTCTGACTCGTGAACTGGCTGAAGATGGGTACTCCGGAGTAGAAGTGCGGGTCACTCCAACCAGGACTGAGATTATCATACTTGCCACCAGGTAACTGAGATGCTGCTGTTGACTCACAGGTGCTGCGCAAGGCTGTAAGGGATGCTGCTGCAGGCTGAAGCTTAAAGTGGTAAATATTATTACAGGAAACTGCTTGGGAAAGAGATCCTGAAGTGATCTTTAGTGATGTAGCAGCGTTACAACTCCTGAACTAAGCTAGATACTCGGTGTGGAAGCTCTTTGGGGTGGTTACAGACTCAGACCTGGAGACACTTTTCTCGGTCATACTGTACTTTTTTTTTCCAGAACTCAGAATGTCCTGGGTGAGAAGGGGCGCCGCATCCGGGAGCTGACAGCTGTCGTGCAGAAGAGGTTTGGCTTCCCTGAGGGAAGCGTTGAGGTAAAACTGTCTCGGTTAAAACAGTAGTAAGTGGGTTGTGCAGTTAGCCTTGTGCACTGTCTGGATGGTGTCAGCTGAAAGGCGGTTTGAGTTGAAGGTAACTTGGGATGTGTTTTACCTGTTCTCACAAAACACTCTTGCACTGAAATACAAAATGATTCCTGTTTGTGATATTTTGAGTGCTGTCACTTTGGTTGTTTTTCTCTGATTTCCCAAACAGGAGGATGCAGATAAACTTATCTGTAAATGTTTTATAGAGAACGTTGCTGTACCAATATTGAGGTGACAGGCAGTCTAACAGTGTAATAATGTTTGGTATTTGTGTGTTACCATTACCCTATTACCCTTACTGAATTCATAATGCTTCTGTCCTTATAAAGAAACTGGTTTTGTGCAGAAAGATCTTTGAGTTTTTTGAGTATGATGCTGTAATGAAATAGACAGTAGAGTGATACAGCAGTAATTTCCAGTCTTTTAACGTTTGGTATCTGGTGCCCTTACTAGTACTTTCCTTTAAAACAAATTAGAGGCGGGGGGAATGTCTGGTCTGGGGTGGTGCTCACAGTTATTCCTGCTCAGCCAGTGTTGCTGGATCGCATTATACAGTGAAGATTGGTGATTATCTCCAGCAAATGCTTAAACATACTGAATGGCATAAACCCTCACAGAACACATCATGATTTGTCAGCTCTAGGAATATCGTGTGCATGATTTTGAATTTCTGCTTTGTCTGAAGTATCAGACTTTGGTCTCGTGGAGGTGTTAGATTTAATACACCTTGCTCTCCCAGCTTTCAAAAATCAAACCTTTTCTTAGGATTGATTTTAATACGTAGGCAGACTTAGGTAACTGCTGTGTTGTAAAAACTGCGTCTCAAGGAAGGTTCTTGCGATTGTCTGAATACTTCTATGCAGTGATGCTTAATGTTTTGGGGCTCTTTGAAGCAGCAGCTCTTTGAGACTGCACCATGGATGTTTTAATAGTCTCCTGACTTTCAGTGGAGTGTCATCAGTGTGTCTCAGCTCTGCCAGGAGTAGGAGACAGGCGCCAAAGGCATTAAGGGAGTGTAGTGTCTGAAGATAAAGCTTCTGCATGTAAATGTGGAAGGACTAACTGAACTAGGTGTAGAGGATGGGGCATAGAGTAGTACAAAGCCACTGTGTTCTGTTAAATTAAAAGTATCTTGAAATACAGCCCTGTTTCTGAGTTTATTTCTTTTCCTTTGTAGCTGTATGCTGAGAAGGTGGCCACGAGAGGTCTGTGTGCAATCGCTCAGGCAGAGTCTCTGCGGTACAAGCTTCTGGGAGGTTTAGCAGTGCGTCGGTGAGTAGAGCAAGTTGAATGTGATGGCACAGTGAGGAAATGCGGGACTTCAAAAAAACGCCTTGCCAACTCCTCTTTAGTTTGAAAATTTAACCTACTAATGCTGCACTTGGAGAGGGCAGTTCATATTTTTGATAATTCTACTGTATGGAAGCTTTTTGTTTAGTACACAGTTACTTTTGATCGTAATTGGTAGGAAATGTATTTCAGACTTAGAAGTTGAAATCTTAGAGTAGCTCAGATTACAAGTTGACTGGTGTGCATAAAGCTTGCATTTATTTCTTTGTGAATAAATGGCTGGAAGACTGAAACACAATTTCAAGCTTTCTGGCTGAATTGTAGTTCCAGTGACAGTGACCTTGCTTCTCAGATCCCTTCGGTGATGATAAGATGACGAGTCAGAATTGGGTGGCTCTCGTTGTGGTACCTCTGCAGTGTCATGTTCTGTGGTGCTGCGTGTGGTTCTTCAGCAGGAGCATCCTGTCATCATTGAATGATTTAGAGGCATTTGTCTGAGAAGGGATGAGGAGCTGCAGTCCTGACGTGAGTGTGTTGGCCACCTTCAGCTGTGGAGCTGCTTTTGTGTTACAAAGAATGTGTACTTGTCACTGTTTCCGCAGTCTTACAAGGCCCATAAGTCACAAGAGTTTTGTTAGGTTGGGTTTAACAGTGCTAAAACAGCGTGAAGATTTTTGGTGCTTTGCGTAGCATTGACAGAGCTTTGGTTGCACAGGTGCACGTTCGGAAGGCTTTTTACAAACAAAAGTTGAAATGTCATTACCTGTGCTTGAAATTGGTGTAAAATGCCTCCATGGAACCATGTGGATTTGGCAGAGTGGGAGTAACGCTGTGGCTGTTGCTGCTCCTTTCCCTGCAGAGCCTGCTATGGTGTCCTCCGCTTCATCATGGAGAGTGGTGCCAAGGGTTGTGAGGTGGTTGTGTCCGGCAAACTCAGAGGTCAGCGTGCCAAGTCCATGAAGTTTGTGGATGGCTTGATGATCCACAGTGGAGACCCGGTGAATTACTATGTCGACACAGCTGTGCGTCACGTCCTTCTCCGGCAGGGTGAGTGTCTGGGATGCAGATCCCTTTGCAGCTCTGTTGGTTCTTTCTATCAGTGCTGCAGAGCCAGAAGATCTCTGCTGCTGGGGTCCTGTGCCTGCAGGTTGGAGGTTTCCCTCTGTCACCAGCGCTGTGGTAATTCGCATGATTTTGATGCACAACTGATCTTGCAGAGTGGTTCAACTGAGCTACCACTAGTTGTTCTGACTCTGAAAGTCTCTTGTTTTCTTGGGCTTTTGCAGCTAAGCTCTCACTGTGGGGTTTGCATATTACATCTGAAGTAGAACTTTATTTGCATTTGTGTATGGGCATGGGAAACAGAGAAGGGGCCTTCACAGAGCTTTACCTAGTCATTCTAGGTCATTTGCTTTTCCAGATGCTGACTTGTGTCCTGTGGCCTCTGGGGCTGGCAGCAAGACAACTTATAAGTCAAGCGCACATTGACTAGGTTCAGTGGCTATTGACAGTTTGGATGCTGGCTTTCTTGGCTCCCAGGGAGTAGGCAGACAGAACACAGGTACCACAAGACCTATGAAAAAGCGAGTGTCAGATAGTTTTCCCCTGCTGCTGTGCTCTGTCAAGTCTGCCCAGCTAAACCAGCCAAGCCTGCTTATACTTGTCCTTCCCCCTGGTAAAACACAAATGACTTCTGCATCTTAATTGGCTCTGGGTTACTTAATTGCAGAACACCTGATGTAGGGATACTAGCATAGACAAAGCTATTCTCCGCCTTCCCTTCGGTGATGATACGATGACGAGTCAGAAGGGATGTCCTTGTGCCATTGCAGCCTGTTCAGTGCCATGTTCTGTGGTGCTGTGCTAAGGCTGCCTTGGACAGGATGTCCTCCTTATTGAGTGATTTAGAGGCATTTGTCTGAGAAGGGATGCAAAAAAACCCACTGCAATTTCTTTGGAAAGTGAGCTGAGTTATCCCCGGAAAGACGGGGCTTAAAATGAGGGTTAGCATGACTTAAGGATACAGCACATTTTCATCATAGTCCCAGGCTGCAGTTAGCAAAGGCAATGAAAGGTAAACACATTGATGTGAATTCACAGTAACTAGAGTTTAAAGCTACGGCATGTTTGTGTCAATGAGGTTGCATTTTCAGTGTTTTCAGGCGATGGTTTTGATGCAGATAGGATATTTTGTAACCTCAGGGCTTGTCCCCACTGAATGCATGCTTGATATTTTGCGTCAAATAAGCATGTCTGTGTTGTTCTGTCACTCTTCGCAGGAGTACTGGGGATCAAAGTAAAGATTATGCTGCCCTGGGACCCAAGTGGAAAGATTGGCCCCAAAAAGCCTCTGCCAGACCACGTCAGCATTGTGGAACCCAAAGAAGAGATCTTGCCTACCACCCCCATTTCAGAGCAGAAAGGTGGCAAACCAGAACAGCCAGCCATGCCTCAGCCGGTTCCCACTGCCTGAGGGGTAAGAGCCTGCGAACAGTAGGAGGTAGGTTTGGTGAGCATCCATGCAGAAAAGGTGTCATGTCACCAAAAAAAAGCTGTCAGGTAGCTGGGGTACTGGGATGAAGACCTGCTGTATTGAACCAGGTGCAGTGATCAGCTGGGTTGGGTTTTGAGTATTGCTCAGGATGAAGGGGACGTGGTTTAAGGCACGCTGCAAACCAGTTAAGCGCACCCTTCAGTGAAGATGAGATGACGAGTCTGAAAGGAAATATCCATGTCCAAGCGCCCTGTATCATGTTGTGTTCTGCAGCATGGATTTGGGGACCTTGGGTCACAATTTGAGTGACTTCCAGGAATTTGTCTGAGAAGGGTTCAGTGCCTTGGATGTTTTCACACTTAACACCTGCTACCAGCATGCAGTTGACAGCACAGGGTGTATATTCCTCATATACCAACCTTCCCACCATGGGATCCAGTTTGGGATAGACTTAGCAGCCAGTAACGTTGAGCACAGTGTGTAGGCTAGTTTTGTAAGTAAATAATCAAAGGTTTGAAATCCCGTCTCCCTGGATGAGTAACTTCTAAGACAGAAATTGATAGCTTGAAATTGAGACCCTGCTCTGGCTTGTTCCCAGTGAAAATGTGGAACTTGCTGCTTTTAAAAGTTTTTCTCACTTTCTCTGATTAGAGCAGCAGGAGATGTCCTTAGCTGCTAGTGAAAGCCAGGCTGCGTTGTTCCCTGACTGAAGCTGGCCTTGTGTGAAGAGGGAGAGTTCAGGGAGTTTGCAGGGCAGCAGTGAAACAAGGGAATCTGACTAGTAAGATCTGCTCCTGTGGGGAAAAGGGGGATCATTGGCTAAAAGGCAGAAAGTGTGAGATGCTGCTTAATTTAAACTCTTGGAGCCTGTTTGTTCACCATTTTGGGTAGGAGAAAGGTTATGGGAAATGGGTTGCCACCATCTCACTCGGTATTTTGTTTTTTTGTTGTAGGGTTTGTAACATCTGCAACCAGAAGCTTGACTGTCCTGAAAACATCTCTTAATAAAATCACAAAAGACAGTGTTTGTGGAGGTGCTTTTTTTTTTTTTTTTTTGCAAGATGTATTCCAGGAAAGCCTTGCCCCCACCTTTGGTATGGAAGGAATTCTGTTGCATTTCTTCCAGCTTGTGTTGCCCTTTTGGAATGAACTTACCAGATCCTGATCTAAACAAAGTGGAGACAAAACGCTGATTTCTAGGTAGAGCTGGAGCAGCGGTCTTGTATTTAGGGGGTCATGAATGACACTCGATGAACTGGAGTAGTACTGGCAAGTCTTCACTTATATACCAGTCCCTTTCTCCGAGGTTTCCACAAGGGGGCGTTTTTTAGTGACATCCAAAGCAGTTGCAGTAGTTTATACCTCCCTGACTTCAGCTGAAGTATTACTATATTCTGCTAAATGCTTTTTTCACCTCTGCATCCATTTCCCTTGTCACTGAAAAGATACTGCGTGACTTTCAGGGCTATAGACCGTATAGGAACATTATAGCTCCTCTTAGGGTCGGGTAAGCTTAGTTGGTGGAGATGTGGGGTGAGACAAACTTCTGAGTTTAATTTACACAGTAATCGGGGGGACGGGGGAAAGTCTATGCTCTGAATTTCAAACCTTCTGTCCTAAGCTTTCAGATGGAAATATATTTAAGCGATCAGGGAAAAACTTGTCTTCCTTTGAGGCTTGAGTAGACAGTCTATTAATTTTTCACTGTAGTAATAACTGGCTTTAATGAACTGTAGGATAACATAGGTAGATCCTGAAGTTGATAATAGATGGCAAGGCTAGTTATGCAATTGAAATGCGTAGTCTGTAGGCAGGGATGTGTTTGCACTGCTGTTCTGTTGCTGTATGAATTACTTTCGATGCTGCTGTTTGCTGCCGTTGAGCTAAAGCCCTGTAGCTGAAGCAGTGAGACTGAGCATTTGTTCGAGTTTCAGGCAGAGATTGATTCTATCAGCTCTTTTCTCGGTGTGTTTTGCAAAGTCCAGTGCAGTAAAGGGAAGAGGCCTACAAGAAAGCTGGAGAGGGACTTTTGACAAGGGCATGTAGTGATAGGATGAGGGGTGATGGCTTCAAACTGGAAGAGGGAAGAGTTAGAATAGACCTTGGGAAGAAATTTTTCACTCTGAGGGTGGTGAGGCACTGGAACAGGTTGCCCAGAGAAGCTGTGGCTGCCCCATCCCTGGAGGTGTTCAAGGCCAGGTTGGACGGGGCTTTGAGCAGCCTGGTCTAGTGGGAGGTGTCCTTGCCCGTGGCAGGGGAGTTGAAACGAGGTGATGTTTAAGGTCCCTTCCAACCCAAACCATTCTATGATTCTATGATAAGAGACTGTTGCGCACATCATAAGAGATCACATTGTGCGCAGGATCGAGGCTTTGTTTTGTTTAGATTGCAAGAAATTCAGCACCTGTTTGTTGCATTAACAAAAATCGTACAAATCTGCAAAATTTATTGCTTAGGAATACCTTTTACATCCAGATTTCCATTTTGAGGAGGCTTCTCTGCAGGAGCTAGGCAGGCAACTTATGAACTGGAATTTCAAACTGGCAGTGTCGGGAACTGGTCTGTCTGGCAGCGTGTGTGGATGTGTGAGCTTCAGCCTTCCTGTTCCCAGCTTCTCTGGCAGGCCTCCTGGAAACCCAGCCTGGCAGGGTGCTGGCTGGGAAGCTGGTCAAGTCTGTCAGAGACAGATGTGCCTTCTCAGGGTGTCAAAGAATGAGTTTGATTTCAGGTTTCTGTGCATATCTTTCAGTGGAAAGCTTTGAAAAAATAGTTCTTGCATGTTAAGTGTTAGAGTAAGTAATAGCAACATTAATTTCTGATATTTTTTTTTTTAATTCGGGGGGCGGGGGAGCGGAAAAAAGGTTGACAGACCAGCTTTGTCATTTTGTAGGAGCAGGAGATGTGTGAAAGCTGGAAGGCCAAGCAACAGAAGAGTGACACACAGTGCAAGGCCTTGCATGTTGTGTCTAAATTCTTAAAGACCCCCATATACTAGGTCAGCTAGAAATTTCTCCTGCAGTCCTCCAGTGAGAGCTGGCTTTCCTGGAGATTGCTCAGTTTCTGGTTTAAAGCCCTCCAACCTGGTCCATCAGCCTGTTAATCTCACAGTGCTGATCACTGGTAGAATCAAGAGGTGTTTAGTCGCTTGCGTGCAAGATGAAGAGAAGTGCAAGTAGTGTGTTTAAGAGTTACTGCTCTACCTGTCTTCTTGCTAGATCCATCACGTTGTGAGAAGTTGAGGACAACATCAAGGATTATGCCATAATGGTCAAGGTTTCCATGACTGAACTTTCTAGTGTGCATTTAGCTCGAGTATACCACCACCATGAGCTGTTTGAAGAAGCTGAAGAGGTAGAGGACTCGTTCAGTGCCCTGTGTCTTGAGGGTGCTGTCTTCCCTAGGATGAACAACACGAGTATTTAAAGCTGCTTGTGAGATGAGCTGGGGGTAGGACAAGCGCAGGAGCTCTGGAAAGCTTTTAACTTGCCATATCGCTATTCCAGGTTGATGGTGTTCCTAGGCTGCTGTGGTTAGTGCTGGAGGTGGCATCTGTAATTTTGTGCAGTGAAAGACTGTGATCCGGCAACCACCCAGTGCTTTTTCAGTCTGTGAGGAGCTCCATGGGGATGTGTGTGCCCGCCTGTCCCAGACACGTGCTATTTTGGCACAGGAAAAAGGGGAGATGTCTGTGGCTTTAGCTTTGCTTTTGAGTGAGTGGCAGAAGGTTGCGTGCTTGAATGGACAGCAGGACAGCCCTTTCTGGCAGTGGAAGGACATGGGCCAGCAGGGTCTGATGCTACTGGATTTTCCAACTGTGAAAGGCATATTTAGCTGTGTGGCCACAGCGATGATGCAGGTTCTTGCAGTTCCTTTTCCTTCTCTGTTTCCCTCAATTGGATCCCAGCTAGAGAAGCTTTGGCTTGTAGGGTCAGGAAGGCTGGTCCCTGTGGCTAACAGCTCACTTTATTCCTATGCTGCCGTTTGCTGCTCTTAAATGGCAGGGCAGGGCAGTAGGTCCTGTAGGTCCTTCACCTGTGAAGCATTAAAGGTGCTGCATGCTTGCAGTTTCAGGAGAAAAATTTAAAAGTTAAGTGGAAAAGCTGACCTGCTACTAGTGTTCCTGTCCCATGATGGACATGTCATGGGAATTCATCTGTTGTTATTAAGTGTAATTTTTGTCCATAATTGCCAGATTAAGAAAGGTGTATTAGATTTAAGGATGGCAAGGAACCTCTCTAAGCTCTTTTAAGAGTATTTTGTCTCCACCCAAACCCCGCAAGGGACTGTGGCTGCCAGAGGTTCATTGAAAAAGTTTTATTGCAAAATTATACAACTGTCACTGTGTGGTAGAAGAACAGACAATAAAAGCCATCAGATGCCTGCATCCACATGATGCAAATTATTCACAATATCCCACAGTGTGTTCTTGCCTTGCCCACCCCTTTTACCCCCCCCTCCCCCCCCATCCTCCATAATGTGCTACAGCGTGTGGGTTTCGGTGCGCCGATTCACCCGGCAGTGTCTAGCATACACACTGGGCTTTCAGCTTCCTTGTGCCTTTGGGTACATCCTTGTGGACTGCCTCCTACCTCCGCATGCACTGGGGAAAAGCACCTGGGAATATGATCTGGGAAGAGGCTTAAGGACAAGAATCTCCCATTCCGGCTGGCTTGGATAGGAATTAGGGCAGATGAGCTTTTCTGCAATTGTGTAACCTTGCAAACCTGGAGAAGGCAGGGTCAGGTCAAACTTGTGGGGTGTGAGCTGCTGTGTTTTTGGCTGTAAGAAACACCTAATAAGAGATTTTGTAGTTTTAACTTGATAAATAAGTGGAAATAGTCCTGTGTATGGTGTGAGAAAACGCAGTATTTGGCTTCTGTGTGGCAACCTGACAGTAAGCACATTGGCAGGGAAATAAAAATGAAGAAAAGCAATGCAGTCACTGTCCTGGCTGGTTCCAAATAACTGGCACTTAGATGGTGATGCACAGATTTCTCTCAGTAATTTTGTCATTTCTTGCTTTACGATGTCTCTCAGTGCATAGCAAGGCTTACCTGACACATGCTTCAATGCTCATGGGATCATATTAGTTACTTTAAATAATATTAACCTGATGGTATCCCTTAAAGAGAAGAAAATAGGAATAGCCTCCAAGTCTAGGCTGGAGCAGGCTGTGAAACTTGCTAATTATCAGACATAAATACGAGTATTAACTATAAATACATTTGGTTTTCAGCATGCCCTTATCCAGGTCAGCCAACAGGGAGCTAAAGTATCATGGAGGAGAGGAGCTTCGGAAAAGGGTCATTAGGAAGTCAGGTAACGGCAGCTCTAAAGCTTTGTATTTAAACAAGAAAGTGGAAGCGAACCTGATCCACCTCCCTGTGAGAAGCCAGCAGGAGTCCCTTAGCCTGCCACGGGAGCTGATAGCTACCAGCCCTGGTCGTAATTGGGAGAACCTTCACAGTGGTAGCTGTCTCTTTCCCAGCCCTGTGTGCTGATGCAGAAGCACCAAGAGAAGCGGACTTCCTCTGTTTGCCTGGTACAGCGTGTTTAATTCCAGATGTTGGCCTGAGAGCCCCCTTTGTGATGCCCAGAGGGGTGGAGCGCAGCCATTTCTGTCATGCAAGAGTGCTGAAGGGACCTCAGGTTTATCTTTCTAGAAGCGCATCTGCTCTTTGGCCTCTCTGCTGACACTCCTAAGCCACTTCACTTCTCTGTGAAGTGCTGAGCAAAGCTGCGCTTGGCTTTGCAGTGTGTTCTAGCTAAGGAGCTGATGACCTGCTGCGGTTGAAGCATCTAACAGTCATCCAGAGCAGGGTTAGGCAGGACAGAAGGGCACAACTCCATACAATCGCCATTCTTAATGTGCTGTGACGGTCCTGCTCTGCTCCCAGGGCTGTAGAGGGGACTGGACCACAGAACTGGCCCTTCCTGCTCTGTTGGGTACCGCTGAAGGTAGAAGAGAGAAGCAAGGAACAACTGCAAAGCGACCAGAGCAGCTCTGGTGTGGTGCCGCATAGCATCAAAGCGGGGGGAAAATTAAGTGGCAGAGCTAAATGTGCAGAAGCATTTGAGATGGAAGGGTGGAGGGCTTGTGCCTTTGCAGGGCTGATGGTAGCAGCAAGGTACTTAGCAGGAGGCTAAACTCTAGTGCAGGGAGGAGCCTGAACATCTCAGCTGAGGATACCGGTAGCTGAGACAGTGCGTGCCAGTTCCCTTCCACTCCTGGTGACCCTCTGGTGCCAGGCTCCCCTGTTCCTCTCTGGAGGTGGGTTTGTGCAATAAGTATTTTGGGGTGAGGTAAAGTGTATGCTGGTTTCTCATCACAATGCACCCTGGTCTGAATAGCACCCATAGTTCGAGAAGGATACAAAATAGTGTTTCCCCTTTTTTGAAATCCCCCCACTGAAAAAACACACAAACCAAAGCTCTGGGGAAAAAAAAAAAAAAAAGACTACACCCCATCACGCATCTTGTCCCCTTTGGGCCTCACGAGCCTGCCGATGAAGAGAATGGAGTTGGTTTTACTGTCCTTGATCATGAAGATGAAGGGGTGGTCAGCGTAGAAGAGCTTGGGGTTCCTCATCTCCTCTCGGCCGTAGATGTCAGCATCGTAGGGGTTCCCTTCCGTGTCCCATTCAAGAGCAGCAGCGTGGAAGACGTTGGACAGGTAAAGGTCTTTCTTGCCAGAGATCTTTGACAAATCAGCCTTGGTTTTGTCAATGGCTTCTGTCAGGCCCAGATCAGCCAAGTGTTTCTAGGAGGAGAAAAGAGGTTAGCAACCCTCCCAGAGATGACACAGTGCAATCTTTCCAGCCATGGTTAGACTAACCGCTGGAAAAAGGATGATGGGCACAGATAACCCATCATTCCACTCTCTTCTCTCCCACCCCAGAGAACTGTAAGGCCCAACTGTTTTCTTTAAGGACCTCCTTTACCTGAAGGTCGTGGCTGACTTCCAGGACAACTTTAGGCAGTGAGATGGCCACCGATCTCTTCTTCATCTTGCCGGCCCAGGCCTTTAGCTGCTCCCTGTTCAGCAGTTTCTCAACCCTCTCCAGAGGCTCCACGTGGTTTGGCATGATAAAGATCATGCTGGAGAGCTTGTGAGCAAGTGGCATCTCTACTACCTGGAGCTTCTCTGTCTCATCATCATAGTAATTGTAGAGACCTTGAGATCAAAAGCAGGAAATGGTGAGCTGTGGAGCAGAGGCAAGGCTACCCACAACCTTGTTGTGAATTCACCCTGGACTTTCCCTGACCAGCAAGGGAAGCAAGTCTGAACACTGTTTTGGGACCGGGCCCAGCATTATTGGAGTTGGCAACAACTCAAAACTGCGGCTCTCGTTTGCGTGATGAGCTAGGATTTATTCCTGACAGCCAAGCACCCAATAGTAAACACGGATTCTCTCTGCTCCCAGAGAGACTGAATCAGCAGAACAAGCACACCTTGCTTTGTTCTTTCTCACTTACTGCCCATGAGGCAAAATAATCTTGGAAGCAATTGGTGGAAAACGGGGTAACAGAGCAGCAGTGAGCATAACTGAGTGAGCACTGAGCATTAGAAACCTCATGAAGTTCAACAAGGGCAAGTGCAGGGTCCTGCACCTGGGGAGGAATAACCCCCTGCACCGGTACAGGTTAGGGACTGACCTTGTGGAAAGCAGCTCTGTGGAAAGGGACCTGGGAGCCTGGCGGACAACAGGGTGACCATGAGCCAGCAATGTGCCCTTGTGGCCAAGAAGGCCAATGGCATCCTGGGGTGCATCAA
>VYXH01000322.1:214947-228023 GCA_013397275.1 Burhinus bistriatus
CCTGGATGCAGTCCTGAGTAATGTGCTCCAGGCATTCCTGCGTCAGCAGGGGAGTTGGACTAGACGATCTCTAGAGGTCCTTTCCAACTGTGAAAATTCCATGATTCCGTGATTTTAAAACAGATCCCAGGCAGTCCTTTTTCACGCAGTTGCATCCACGGGAGGCAGGTGGGATCTAATCTAGAAGGATTAGACAAATTAGACTAATTTGTTCCAGAAGTAGATACTCATGGGGATGTGTGCTGAACATCCCTAATCCAGCAGGTCTGGGTGCTGGGGTGGCACGTGGGCAATGGACCACAGGCAAGCTGGAACCAGTTGCTTGCCCTAAAGGTGCTTGCCTCTCCCATGGTCGCTGGTGGGGCAGAGCTAGATGGACCATGCTGGCCTAGTAGGACGTTTTGTGTGTCCTTATGAGCCTCAGATTTTATAAGCCTCACCTTCCTCTCTGGGTAACTCGTTTACCTTTGGGGTTTCTCTGTGCCGCAGATGAGGAAGGCAGCGATGCTCAGAGCCAGCATGGGTCTGGCACTGGAGAGCACCTGAGAAGCTATCCTGGTGCTGAGCAGCTCTTGGAGGGAGCACAGCACATGGCAGGATTAGATCTTGGAGGATTAAAACCCATGGGATCTGCAAAGATCCCGGTGGGGGCAGCAAAGGTGATATCGATCCTCTTTGCAGCCTCCACCTTGAATGCATCTAATCTTCCTGCAGAGGATGCAACAAGCCTGGGATGCTCCTTGACGCAGTCAAATTCCCAAAGTTGCGTGTCCCCATTCTGTCCCCCCATCCTGGTGAAAGCGTTATCTCACCTGCCTGCAAGGGTGAGACAAAGGCAGCACTGATGTGAATGCTCCCCTCCCTCTGCACCGCTGCTCGCTTCTCCCACCTGCATCTGCTGGGCATCATTGTCTCGCCTGATGAGCAGGAATGGACAGAGAAGGTGACCCAGCCTTAAAGAAACCCTCCCGAGGTCAGCTCAAACCTTCTCAAATCACTTTAACCCTCCCCAAACCATTTCTCAATCCCAGGAGCAGTATTATCACCGATTCGTCTGGGATTGCAGGGGAACTCACACGTGTCTCGGTTGCATCAGCCAAATCCCTCCCCAAACCAGAGCAAATGGGTCTGGATGGAGCCTGGAAGCAGCCGTGGCTGATGGAGGGATCCAGCCTGAGGTCATCTCCCAGACCCACGTGAGGAGCCATAAGGGCTGGGGACAGCGGCAACCAGCATGACTCCAGTCTCAGGTGAGTTCCCAGGAGCACTCAGACACCACGGCCTCACCTCTGGGCAAATCAAGCACGTGTTGGGTGAAGGGTTCCCCATCCAGAGCTAGCCAGAGTTCTCTGGATACCCGCACGCGAAGGTTTTGGGAGGGATTCTGCTTCTCTGCTCAGCTCAAGGGCAAGTTCAGGATTGGTGCTTTAGTGTTCGCCTTGTGTCGTCCCCCTTTGCCACTCTGAACTCGTTCACGCAGCTCAAGGCGTCACGGAGCGATGGCTTCGCAGGCAGCGTTGTCTCGGACTCGGGGCAGAATCGCACGGCTTGCAGCTGGGCCCGGGTCCCGGTTTGGCTGGAGCTGGAAGGGACCAGCTTTGTCTGAATAGACAGCAGACAAAGGACGGCAGTGAAGCTGAAAGGCTGAGCGTCCCGTGGATCTGCGCCCTGGCCTGTCTGGTCTGCAGCAGTGACGAGCCAAACTCACATCTCTGCTAGCCTGCTGTGCCCGGAGCTGAGGATGCTGGCCCCCGGCTTTCTGAGAGATCACGGGGTGGGTTTATATCCCCTAAAGGTGCAAATCCAGCCCATGGATGCACCCGTCCTCTGCAAAGCACCGCTCAGCTTTGGCTCCCTCAGCAGATGTGATGGAGGAGAAAAAGGGAGAGGAAAAAAACCAACGTGTGATCACCCTGGAAGGGAGGGAATTCTCCACCCGTGGTACCACGCAGGTATGCCGGGATGCACAAACAAGGAACGATAGGTTAGCGAGGCCCCAGCTGCAGCTTTCCCACAGGGCACAGAGGAGGGAGACTCCCTCGATCCCAGTTTGTAATCCCCGTTTAATACCCCCAGAGAAAAGTTCAAAATCCGCAGGCTCTCCTGCCAACGCGTCGAGGCGGGGAGAAATTCCTCCGGTGCTTTCGGGTGGAAAGAATGGCATCTGCGCGGCCTCAGTGGAGGTCCAGCACGGGTGACGGCAGGTCGGATTGCAAACCTCTGCATCCCGTACCTTCCCGGGAGCCGGGCTATGGGGGGAGGAGATGGGGTCCTTGTGGACAGCCGCAGCTCGAGAGCAAGAGTTTGCCATCCCTGGGTGGCAAGCAGGGAGGACCCATGTGGCCACTGGATCCCATGCTCTTCCTATACTGATACAGGACTCGGGACACCAGGATACCCTTTCCAGGCTGGCTGGACTGGTGTTACGCACTCTTCACCCCCTCCCTTCTGCCTCACAGTGACCGGGACCATCTGGATCCACCCAAAATTTAACCGAAAGAAAGTTTTTCAGCCACATCAGCCCCACGAACGCGAGGGCCGTCTCAAGGGCAGGCTGCGAGAGCTGGGTGAGACCAGGGATTCGGGGTGCCGTAGCCTCAGTTTCCCCACTGCGAGGAGCCCGAGGCAGGCAGGGAGGACTCCGCCATTTCCAGCTTTTGACCTTTTATTGTAAAATACGAGCAGAAAAGGCTCGGGAACGGGGAGGTCGGTCTGCTCAGAGTGGGGGCTGCCAGGAGGAATCTCCGATGTCTCGTTAAAAGCTGAGCTCCTGTCCGCCGAGACATCAGAGCTCTTCCTGGCTGCCTGTTTTCAGGAAGCGTAGAGGAACTTAAAAGGTCTGAGCTCTCTGCCTCTCCTTTAAATTTGGTTGAAGCCGTCAGAAAGCTGAGAGGAGGCGCAGACCCACATCCAACCCCCACGCCCCCGCCACGCAGCGACGTTTCAGGCCTCTTCTAAGGCAACGGGATGTAAAAGGAAACCATTTATCCCCGAACAGAAACGCCCCTAAAACCGACCCTTGCTTGGAGAGAGATCCTCCGCCAACCAATCTTCGGCTTCCAGCGCAGAGCGGCGCTGGGGGGGGNAGAACTCTGCCAGTGGTGGTGCTGGTGGGATGGGGGGCGGGGGGGTGCTGAGCGCAGGGATGGGGGTTCTGCTGCCTTGTGGACTTTCGGGGTGCTTGGCGCGGCAGTTTTATGGCAGGAAAGGAGGAAGGGAGAGAGGGATCTGAGGAAAGACACGCTGGGCTCGGCATTCTCCCCCCCCGGCACTGGGCAGCGGTCCAGCGGGAGCAAACGGCACGTACATTTCTCATCGCCCACGTGCTGCAGATATGTAAGCAAAGGGATGCTTGGTAAGGGGCTTGGAAGCCTCTTCGTCTTTTCCACTCTTCCACAGACAACAGAAAAGGTGCCCAGAGAGATACAACAGGAGAAGGAACTTCATCCTTCCCAGGGTCCAGAGACCACAAGCTCTTGATTGTCCCACCCCTGGTGACCTTCTTGCGCTGGTCTGGTGGGACCAAACCAGTTTGTGTCTGGATCTGAGTTGCTGCGTCTTTGCTTGGGATGCCACAGTGCACCCAAACGGGAGGCGAGTGTCACACGGATCAGGTCCCTTCACCTAGGTCCAAAGTCGGTCAGGGAGTTCAACCCTCGTGGCAGTTTGGGATGTACCTGCAGAAGGCAAAAGACCAGTCTCCAAGGCGAGGGGAGCGGCTGGCGGAGGATCGAGCACGTGTCGGTGAGAACAGAGATAAGGCTTTTGAGCGTTTCTTTGCTCTCTGGGTCATAAGAGTGGTTGAGCTCAAGTGAAAGTTACCCCGTTGAACTTAATTTGGCCTTTCCAAGCTTTTCAGTGCTTTTTGCAACTTTAACGCCATTTCTGATGTCATTTTGCAGCGCATGGCAGATACGTAGCGTCACACACAATGTTTAATCCATTTAACCGTGTATTTCTGTCTGTCTGAAGTTTCCTATATCCCGGAATACCGGTTCTGCGTGCGGGACCCTTAGCAAAAAGAGACATCTTTCGCGTGTCCCCATGCATCAAAACCCCACGTACTGTGCTTAGCCTAAATTTCTCCTGCCTGTTTAATGTATGCCAGCAGAGAATCGCAGCGTGTGTTTCTTAGCTGCTGTATAGATTTTCAGTGAAAACTTGGCAAGAAAGAGGCGGCAGGCGGGATTTCTGGAAAATTCAAGGAGCCCACATGATGCAACCCTGATGCATTCTTGCAGAGCGACGCCTGCTAGTGTAATCTTTAGAAGGGGCCACTAGCATTTTGTTCCAGATGTCAACAGGCTGCATCCCCACATTAAAGACTTCTCCAGGGTCAGACCTCTGTCCTGCCAGAGCGCCGGGGTTTGTGCTGCTGGTATTGCAGAGCCACATACATGCGTCAGGGAGAATTATGTTAATTTTAGAAGCGAAAGCCACTGTTAGGTTTTCATCTTCCTTCTTTTATAACTTGCAGGGAGGGAAGTTGTCGATCGTCCAGTGAACTTTTCTCTATTTCCCATTTTAGAATTAACCACAGCTGCTGCAGTCTTCACGGAAAGCACAGAAGAATACATCCAGCCGTGGCAAATATTTCTTCTTTGCTTCTTCCTCGCAAATTGCCCTCTGGCCATTGGAGACAGCAAGTCTTGCAGGGTTTGAGCTGTGCGCATGGCTGAGTCTTGTTACGCTCAGCTGGTGTCCTGGCCACCGGGAACCTGGAGGCTTTGACAGGTACCTGGGATGGGATGTAGGGGGTGGAAGTGTCTTTTGGCTGTTCCTATGCATCCTCTGGTCTATGCGATGATGTAAGAGAGAGACAAAGGCCAGTGGCCAAACTACTGCCAATGCCCACAGTAGCCAATTTCATAGAATCATAGAATGACAGATTGCTTACAGTTGGAAGGGACCTTAAAGATCATCTAGTTCCTACCCCCCTGCCATGGGCAGGCACACCTCCCACTAGACCAGGTTGCTCCAAGCCCCGTCCAACCTGGCCTTGAACACCTCCAGGGATGGGGCAGCCACAGCTTCACTGGGCAACCTGGGCCAGGGTCTCACCACCCTCACAGTCCAGAATTTCTCCCTAATATCTCATCTAAATCTCCCCTCTTTCAGTGTAAAACCGTTGCCCCTCATCCTATGGCTCCAATCCCTGATCAAGAGTCCCTCCCCAGCTTTCCTGGAGCCCCTTGAGGCACTGGAAGGGGCTCTAAGGTCTCCCCGGAGACTTCTCTTCTCCAGGCTGAACAACCCCAACTCTCTCAGCCTGTCCTCCCAGCAGAGGGGCTCTAACCCTCTGATCATCTTGGTGGCCTCCTCTGGCCCCGCTTCAACAGGTCCATGTCCTTCTTCTGCTGGGGACTCCAGAGCTGGACACAGTATTCCAGGTGGGGTCTCACGAGAGCAGGGTAGAGGGGCAGAATCACCTCCCTCGACATGTCGGCCATGCTTCTTCTGATGTAGCCCAGGATACGGTTTACCTTCTGGGCTGCACTTAAGCAGGGCTGAGCCCCTGTGATTACCCCAGCTCAAATCTCATCCAACAGAGATGGATCTCATGGCCAGGCAGGCTATATGGTCCTCATAACCACAGAGCAGTCTTCTGTATCCTTGTCTTCTCTCCCCCCTTCTGGTCAGTCTGTCATAAAACCCAGGCAGGAACAGGCTCTTGCTTTGTGTTTCTGTAGCCCCTAGCACCACGGGACTATGGTTGATGACCCTTCTCCGATGTCGATATCCAAATTGTGTTTTAAGCAAGGAACCGTCTGTTTCCTACAGCAGGAGGAGATGCACAGACTGCCTCTCTTTGCACCTCCAGCTACCGGGCTGCCCAACGGCAGCAACATTCATGCTCTTGGGCCCCCCCCCAGCAAATTAAACATTTCTTGCATAGCACCAAGGGTTTGACAGGCCATTTCCAACACTGGAGGAGGCATCGGTGCTGATGAATTTGGTTTTGCACACAAGGTCTCTTGTTCAGCGCCAGGCAGAGGTGGTTGGGCAAACGTGGGAGAGGTAGGGTAGGAGGACTGGATGAATGAGGACCGTTGTTTCACGCCTCATTACCTTCAGGGGGATGCTGGATGTTTACCAGCCACGCACAAACAGCTTGGATTCAGTCTTTAAAATCATTCGCGCTTTCGGACTCTGTTGGCTTTGACAAGAAGACCTGGATCTCCCCGTGATCACTCCTGGTTTGGTACCCAGGGGGATGCCGTGGTTAGAAAGACATGTGTGAATCGAAGCCTCTTACAGCCACCCTTCTCCTCTCCTGCATGGATCTGGCTTGGCCTCATCCAGCTGGGATTTATTTCAAGCTCATTTGCTGCCCGAACATAGAGAAGAAGCAGCAAAGAATGAAAGGCAGCTCCTGAGCTTTGCGTAGTTCAGGATGTGAATCAAGGGCTGCAGCTTATTTAAAGGGAAACGCTCAAATCCTAAACTTCCAAGGCCAGAGGTATCTGTTGGATATGGTCATACCCAGCTGTGGTTATTGTTGGCTGCAGTTTCTAATGGCAAAGCTGTGTGCTGGACATGCAAAATCGTGGCGAAACTGTAATTTGTACCTTGTACAATTTGTAAACAAGCCAAATTTGCTTCCAGGTGGAGACAGTTGGAAGATCTCCAAATCCAAAATCCCAGTTTCTGTTCAAGCCCATAAATGGTTCCTGCCCCAGCAGCCCACTTTGGCGCTGTGTCTGTGAGCTGTGACCCACCTAACAAGGACTCCCTTCATGGTTCCTTTTCTAGGAGAAGTCCCAGGTACCTCTTCAGGGACACAGCATCCACGTGGGAAATCGCAGTGGCATGGGAATCTGTTTTCTCAGCGAACACACTTGTGTTGAGGGGTTTGCAGACTAAAATGCAGAACGTTTGGTGTCCTCTTTTCACCTTGATTCATGAATACCCTCATGCTGGTTTTCCAGGTTCGATTTCACATTTTTTCAGGAATCCCCCATGAGCATCTCTTTCTCTCAATTTTTCTTCCTGTTTGTTTTTATTTTTCAAATTCTATTTATTTATTTTTTTTTTTAACCCTTTCCCATTCTTTGTCTGGACACAGTGGCAAGAGGTAGAGAAAAGCCATTTCTCCGTCTCTTCCATAGACCCTGTACCTCTGCTTTGAGCACGTGTCTCTGGTGGGGCTCCTAGTACAAACTTCCTGCGTAGTGACTAGCAGGGGATAATTCACAGTGAGGGCATGTTGGGCCATGACTTTCACTTTGGTTAACATATCCAAAGGTCTCAGAATCATTCAAGCACCTCAATTAGATGTGTGGGTCTCTCCCAAGGGAGGAGAACCTCATGAGATGAATCTAGGTCCTTCTTTGGACCATGGAGGAAGTCTGAGATCAGGTCTCGTGTTAGAGCACGTGTAGAACCTCTTTCTAGGCTTGATCTGCAGCTGCTAATCCACCTCCAGGCTGGATTATGTTTTTCCCTTCTGATGGCTCATCTTGGGATGTCTGAAGTCTGGGAGCATCATACACCTGGAGAATTCATACCAGCGGCTATTGGGCAGTGAACATCGAATGCCAGGGAACACCTTATGGTGCAGTGAAAATGGAGGCTTACCTGGCATTGAGGAAGGCTTGCCCATGAGCTAGCAATGTGCCCTTGTGGCCAAGAAGGCCAGTGGTATCCTGGGGTGCATCAAAAAGAGTGCGGCCAGCAGGTCGAGGGAGGTTATCCTCCCCCTCTACTCTGCCCTGGTGAGGCCCCATCTGGAGTCCTGTGTCCAGTTCTGGGCTCCTCAGTTCAAGAAGGACAGGGAACTGCTGGAGAGAGTCCAGTGGAGGGCTATGAAAATGATCAAGGGACTGGGGCACCTCTCTGATGAGGAAAGGCTGAGAGACCTGGGTCTGTTCAGCCTGGAGAAGAGAAGACTGAGAGGGCATCTCATCAATGCTTATCAATATCTAAAGGGTGGGCATCAAGAGGATGGGGCCAGACTCTTTTCAGTGGTGCCCAGCAACAGGACAAGGGGCAATGGGCACAAACTGGAACACAGGAAATTCCGCCTGAACATGAGGAAAAACTTCTTTCCTTTGAGGGTGATGGAGCACTGGAACAAGCTGCCCAAAGAGGTGATGGAGTCTTCTTCTCTGGAGATACTCAAAACCCACCTGGATGTGTTTCTGTCCAACCTGCTCTACGTGACCCTGCTTTGGCAGGGGGGTTGGACAACAATCCTGGTGGGATTGCTCACCGAAGGGGCTGCCCTATTCCTTCTGCCTTATCCCCGCTCCACCTTCACTCTTGTTCACACCTCGTCCTGTTCATGCAAATCCAGGGATAATCCACTTGCGAGTTGATTTGGTGGTGAATTATTTGGTTATTGCTGGTGTTAGGAAGTGCAGGCAGATGACTGAGTTGCCTGTATATCATAACAGCCAGTGAGGGGGGGGGTCTCGATTCTCTTATGGCATCATCATCACACAATCACCCTGGGAAGTGGGCAGCAGAGTCCAGAGCATTCAGAAACCCAGGACAGAAACATCTGGATTTTCCTCCATGGAAGAAATTGCTGAGAGTGCTTTTGGAGGCCAGAGTTGGTCTTGGTGCTGGGAAAGTCTCCTGTGTTTGATCTGTTCAGCACTTACTGGAGGGAATTGAGGGGGAATGGGGAGGCACCTTACAAAGCAGCCGGTTTGGATCACAAGTGGAGACAAGGGTAAACGTGGATGCAACAGCGAGAAGAGGCTAACAAAGCAGTGCCTGGGAGCTGGTGGTTCACGTTTCCAGTCTACTCTTGCCATATGGGTGGAAAGCTCATTAAAACAAAGGCAAGCTGATGTTTGCAGCAGCCACATGTCTGGGAAGTCACCAATGTGGTCACCAAGGTCACAAAATCGGGTCCCCTGGGATAGGGTCATCCCCGTCTCTGCGCATGCAGAAAGCTGAACCCACGTGGGGGTTGCTGGGGGCTACTCACTGGTCTGGAGCAAGAGTCTGATGAGTGATGAGAAGCTGGAGGTTGGCAGGTATTGGATGCTGCGTATGGATGAAGCCATTTTCTCCTCCCTCCTCTGCAAACCAGGGAAACAGCCCAGTGCAGTATGTTTTAGTGGTCTCAGTGGTGGTGGAAGTATCTGTAGGGCATCATGACCCTGTGCAACTCATGTGGCTTCCAAAATGAAATGTTAGATATTTCCTACATGCCCATGGTGGGCAGAATTACCTGCTGGAAATGGCACTCTGCTGATGGTGTAACCTCTCCAACGTTACAAGCACAGCTTTGGGACAAGTGGAGTTTTTGTCCCAAGGGTCACTCCAGGAGATCAAATTCATTGTTCATTTGGTACAAATGAAGTCAGAAGGGGCAATTTTCTAGTCAAAAGAGAAATCCACAACACTTAATTTGAAGGAAACATTTTGTTTCTTCTTTTGTTTCGGTATTCTTCTGAAGTAAAAAAGGGCTTAATGTAGCCTCAAATATCATTTTCAGACAAAGAAAATTAAAACAAATTAAAGGCATCAAACAAACTGCTTAGTTGGTTTTCCCCCATTTTTCAAACACACCGCAAATTCAGAAATATCTTCAGTCACTGTGTCAGCGCCTGTCTTGATGAATTAACTATTTAACAATGATTTTCTCCCTGAATCCGGCTAATAGAATAATTGAATCTGCTGGAGGCAAGTTCATAAAATGTGGGATGCATAATGACTCCACTCTGGGCTCTGCCACTGAGTCACCACGTACCTTTGAATGAAGTGATTCACAGCTGCCTCAAGCTTTCCTGGTGGCAGGTTGAGCCACAGTGTTTGCAGAAAGGTCTGTGGTCACCATATGGAAGGGACTATGAAGTGGCAGGTGGGTCACCAGGCAGAAGGACAGGGAGACACCAAAAAAGCCCTGCAGGAACCATCTTGGGCATCACAGGTTTGCACAGATTGGTGCAAATAAATCCTCATGGAAATGAGATTTCAGAGGAGCACTAAACATTACAGCACCATGTTCTCCAGCAGGTCCTGTAGGACCTCATCACCTGCATTTTCCCATTAGCTGGAGAACCTCAGCTGTCTTGCTGCAGATAAACAGAAAAATTGTGTGCCTTCATGTCACCCCTGCTTCCCTAGGGCCGGCACGATCATTGTCCTCTAGGGTGAGATCAAGGCGAAAGCCTCCCCCAGCCTTGACGGCCACAAGGGTTTCTCTTGCCTACCCCTGCCCCAATCCCACGCCCCAAATCCTGCACTGGGAATACACTTCTGGTTGTGTGTGGCTGTGGCCGACAGATTCCCATACTTCAAGAAGTGCCGTAAAACCGCAAGAAACAGCACAATCCCTGTGCTGTTGTCCTTGAGCGCTCTCTGATCCTTGGCTGAGCTGATGCCTACCCTTGGGAGAACAATTACATTTAAGAGGACTTTCCGGGCTGTGTCAGTGAAGCGTATGGAAAAGGCTGCACCAAAGCAAGCGAGAGCAGCGGAAATAGATGGATTTAAAAATAGTAGAGACAGAGGAGATGGGCTGGATGAGATTCAGGAGCTAACGGAGAGATGGGAGCACAGAGATCAAATTAGCATGCTGCAGGATTAATTTAGACCCCGTCCCCATTCCGGTGGTGAGACACCAGCCCTGGGCAGGGCTTTCCCCTGCAGAGACTCCCCCCACATCCGTGGCTCTGCTGCCTCTGCCCCGGGGGGTTCCCCTCCGAGCAGTGTCCAAACACGGCTCCCACCCAGCTCCATGATGTCCCCTTTCTGCGGACCACCAGGTCCCAGCTAAACCCACCCAACGTCCCTTTCTGCAGAGCTCGGGGCTGGCGGGGCCCTAAGTCTTGTCCCCCAGGGAAGGTCTCCCCTGGCTGCCAGGAGCCTGGAGACCTGCTGCTGCCCTGGGCTGGGGAAAACCCACTCATTCCACTCATCCTGCTCCATGTAGAGGGGAAATTTAGACTAGATATTAGGAAGAAATTCTTTACTGTGAGGGTGGTGAGACACTGGCCCAGGTTGCCCAGAGAAGTTCTTGAGGCCCCATCCCTGGAGGTGTTCGAGGCCGGGTTGGACGGGGCTTTGAGCCACCTGGTGTAGTTGAATATGTCCCTGCCCATGGCAGGGGGGTTGGAACTAGATGATCTTTAAGATCTCTTCCAACCCAAACCATTATGTGATTCTATGTCCCATGTTATGGTCTCACTGCTCCCCCCACTGCCCAGCTCCTGCACCGTGCCTCTGAGTGAGCGGTGTCGCTGTCTCCAGCCTTCCCCTTCCACAGCCCACGCCTCTGCTGGATTGGGACCTTGCGACCAAGGCAGACAAGGCAGGCAGTTGGTCTTCACCACACAACCCCTGGATGCCCCACAGATGGTGGTGGCACGGGGCTCCCGTGGCTGCGTTTCCTGCAGACCACAGCATGCCACCGGTCATAGGTAAAGACCTCAGAGCCTCCATTTGCAGGCAAGAGGTGTCTCTCCTTCCACTTGCTGTAGGAACGATGCTCTTCCAGGCCAGTCTTCCCCAGTGCAAGGAGGAGAGCAGATCAAAGAGCCAGCTAGGTCTAGGTAGCAGGTGGGGTTTGACCTTACTGGTGCAGGAACCAGAGCTCTGGAGCTCACGGATGTTCACTGGCCCCTTCTTGGCCCTGGCATCCTTTTGCAGAGGGGCTGATAGTGCTCCCACCCAAGGCTTTCTGCCTCGGCTCCTGGCCAAGGGCTGCCTGCAGACTCCTGAGCAGCTCCCGCGCTCTGACCCCACTCTGTCACCCTCTCCGCTGGGTGAGTCACTTAGGACCTGGCACGAAGCAGTCATAGACCTGATGAAGGTCTTTCATGGGCTCCTTCTTCTCCATTATGGTTGCTGTAGCCCAGTAAACGAGCATTCCCACTGCCAGGGCCAGGTTGCAGCTTTGTGCTGGCTTTGCAGGACCTCGGGAATGGGGTTTGCTAGTCCTGCTTTGTCTTAACTTGTCTTGAGCTGCCTGAAGCTTAGTTTTTTCCCTTGATTTTGTTGTAACTCTTTTTTTTTTTCATAACGAAGTGGCTATGACTAATTTGTTTTACTTCTGCTTGTCTGTGTCTGGTGTAAGGAAAGTTTCATATAGACGGCAGGAACAAGAATCATAGAATCATTTAGGTTGGAAAAGACCTTTAAGATCATCAAGTCCAACTGTTGACCTAGCACTGCCAAGTCCACCACTAAACCATGTCCCTAGCAGTTTATCTGTGCAGTGTGAAATATTTATGCCTCTTCTGTACTGGTGCAGGGTGGGAGAACAGAGGCACAATGTGACAGCGGAGGTCCTGAGCAGGGGGACACAGGATGAGAGGGGCCATGGGCTCTTGCAGGAGCCCCTGGGGCTGTTTCTAGGGCCCATGGCACCATAAGGGATGTGTATTTCTGAGCCATGCACAGAAACAAGGCTGGCTGGGGCCAGGAGGGAAAAAAAACATGAAGCAAAGATAGATGCACGCACCACATTTCACAGGGAACATTTTCTTTTCCTTACTTCTTGATGGGACCATCCTCTCTCCCATCCTTGTCTTGGCTTTCTCCATTCTAACTGATTGCTGAAGCTCGGATCATCTCGTCGCATTGGCTCTGCAACTGCTTGCAGGCTCCTGGTGATGGAAGAGAGCTCTCAGCATCCCTGGGGTGGCCAGCCCAGTGGTGGCAAGAACAGGCTGTGGTATTTGTGTAGTTGTCAGCAGATGTTTCTGCTGCTGTGGGAGAGGAACCTGGCAGGAGGAGGCACAGGCAGTGATTCTGGAGGGACCTGGCTTTGCCTGCCTGGAAACAGCATTCCCATTTAACAGTATGGGATTGCCGTGCTCTCTGCGGATGAATCTCCCAGCCGTGCTTGCTTATAGCATCCACGACACTCCCCGACGTGCTGCTCCGTTGGTTCAGGGTGTTGCATGGGTAAGGGGAGGGTTGTGATTAATGGAACAGTGTCAAGTTGGAGGCCTGTAACCAGTGGTGTCCCCCAGGGGTCAATACTCGGCCCGATCTTGTTCAACATATTCATCAATGACCTGGACGAGGGGACAGTGTGTATCCTCAGCAAGTTCGCTGATGATACCAAACTGGGAGGGGTGGCTGACACTCCAGAGGGCCGCGCTGCCATCCAG
>VYXH01000322.1:228177-255270 GCA_013397275.1 Burhinus bistriatus
CAGGACGAGGGGCAACGGGCACAAGTTGGAACATGGGAAGTTCCATTCAAACATAAGGAAAAACATCTTTACAGTGAGGGTGACCGAGCACTGGCACACGCTGCCCAGGGAGGTGGTGGAGTCCCCTTCTCTGGAGATTTTCAAGACCCGCCTGGATGCAGTCCTGAGTAATGTGCTCTAGGCATTCCTGCGTCAGCAGGGGAGTTGGGCTAGATGATCTCTAGAGGTCCCTTCCAACTCTGAAAATTCCGTGATTCCGTGAAGGGGAGACTCTGGGGGACAACGCACGCTGGTGGCTTTCCCAGGAGGAGGCAGCCAGACCTGTGACTCCCCAGCGTGAGGGATGCTAAGGCAAGTTGGGCACTCGCCCAGCCTCAACCCGCTCTGGCAGGGTGACACCACTGGGGGCAACCGCAGCCCCGGGGGGGCTGATGCTACTCTGATGCTACAGGTTTGGGGGGGCAGCACAAGTGGGGGCTGCGGTGCTCCCCGCCCTGAAAGCATTAGCCCCAAGCTGCTGGGAACCCAAAAGGGTATTTTTCCCCAGCAATGTTGTCTTCTGCTGCAGATTGTGCCTTGTGATATATCAGGGGCACTCTTGGAGCCCACCCCGAGCTGTGGGCAGGGGGTAGTCCTCCTGGCTGCAATACACGTTGGCTATAATATCAGTTTATTTTTAGGGTAATGGGGTGGATTTCCATAAATTAGGGTTCCTTCTGCCCAGCATCTAGCAGAGGGGGGCACAGACGTGAGTGACGCCCTGGGGCTCTGCATTCGTCTTCTCTCCTGGTTCATCCTGGTAAGAAAGATACTCAGACTGTGTAAAGTTATTATTTAAAATGTGATTGATTAGAGTTAACACTAGAAAGAAGGCGATGATAGTATAGACAATCCCATGCCCCTTCACATGCTGAGGACCCCAAATTGTGCAGCATCGAATGGGTGCCCCAGCAGCACGCAGCACGCCGGGAGATTCCGTATGTCTCTTCAGGTTTCATTTTAAAAGCTTTGGTCAATGCTGCTGTTCTCCCAGAGAGCAGGAAGAGGGAGTCCTTCTCCTTCTCTCTGAAGCACCTGCAGGATCCTCTTCTCTTGAAGAGGGTTCCCCAGACTGCCCAAATCCTAATTGCGCTGAGGACCCCCTGGACTGTTTGTGTCTTTCCCATGGAGGTAGGGAAAGGGAGGCAGGAAGCAGCCGGGATCTGCAGGAGAACCTTGCAGGAAGAGCGTAGGACAGGATGGACTTGGAGCAGCTCTCTCATACACAATTATAGAATCACAGAATGGTTTGGGTTGGAAAGGACCTTAAAGATCATTCAGTTCCAACCCCCCTGCCATGGATTGCTCAAAGGTTGGTCAAAGCCCCATCTGACCTGGCCATGAAGGGGAACATAATTTATTTTCTCCATCCTTGACCGTTACCAAAACCACAGAGGCTTTGTGCCGGGTCCCTGGTGACTCACCCGCCGGAGAGGGTGACAGAGTGGGGTCAGACTGCGGGTGCTGCTCAGGAGTCTGCAGGCAGCCCTTGGCCAGGAGCCGAGGCAGAAAGCCTTGGGTGGGAGGACTATCAGCCGGGAGCACTATCAGCCCCTCTGCAGGGGATGCCAGGGCCAAGAAGGGGCCAGTGAACATCCGTGAGCTCCAGAGCTCTGGTTCCTGCACCAGTAAGGTCAAACCCCACCTGCTGCCTGGACCTAGCTGGCTCTTTGATCTGCTCTCCTCCTTGCACTGGGGAAGACTGGCCTGGAAGAGCATCGTTCCCACAGCAAGTGGAAGGAGCGACACCTCTTGCCTGCAAATGGAGGCTCTGAGGTCTTTACCTATGACTGGTGGCATGCTGTGGTCTGCAGGAAATGCAGCCGTGGGAGCCCCGTGCCACCACTATCTGTGGGGCATCCAGGGGTTGTGTGGTGAAGACCAACTGCCTGCCTTGTCCTCTTTGGTCCCAAGGTCCCAATCCAGCAGAGGCGTGGGCTGTGGAAGGGGAAGGCTGGAGACAGCTCACTCAGAGGCACGGTGCAGGAGCTGGGCAGTGGGGGGAGCAGTGAGACCATAACATGGGACATGGAGCAGGATGAGTGGGATGAGTGGGTTTTCCCCAGCCCAGGGCAGCAGCAGGTCTCCAGGCTCCTGGCAGCCAGGGGAGACCTTCCCTGGGGGACAAGACTTAGGGCCCTGCCAGCCCCGAGCTCTGCAGAAAGGGACGTTGGGTGGATTTAGCTGGGACCTGGTGGTCTGCAGAAAGGGGACATCATGGAGCTGGGTGGGAGCCGTGTTTGGACATTGCTCAGAGGGGAACCCCCCGGGGCAGAGGCAGCAGAGTCACGGACGTGGGGGGAGTCTCTGCAGGGGAAAGCCCTGCCCAGGGCTGGTGTCTCACCACCGGAATGGGGACGGGGTCTAAATTAATCCCGCAGCATGCTAATTTGATCTCTGTGCTCCCATCTCTCCGTTAGCTCCTGAATCTCATCCAGCCCATCTCCTCTGTCTCTACTATTTTTAAATCCACCTATGTCCAAGGCTCCCTCTCTCTCTTCCCACCTTGCAGCCCTTTTCCATAAGCTTTACCGGAGGAACAAACTCCCTGTAGAGCTGGGGGCAGCCCCTTGGGGAGCTGCAGGGCCAATCCTGCTGTCAGAGAAACCCTTTAAAACTCAATGTTGGAGCCAACATCGAGCTGGGAGCATGTCTGAGTCATGCAAAGACAAGAAAAGGCCCCATCTCACCATGTCCATGTCACGGGTGGCTCAGAGTATGTGTAATTTAAGCCCTGGTGTTGGTAGTATCTGCTGTGCACTGTTTTTTCCCTATTCTGGATTGTCAGTCCTTTTGGGTGGAAAAATCAAGGTCCAGGCATGCTCTGGGCAACCCAATGAGCTTCAGAATTGGTGGCTCTATTGAGAAGAGGGACGTGCTGCCCTCCCGTGCCGTAGCTGTTCGTCACTACGCCATGAGGTGCCAGACCTCCTGCTTCTGGGGCACGTCCGTGTGTCCTTGAGGAACGTGCCAGAGTTGCACAGCCCAACCCAAGCAGCAAGCAACCCCTTTAGCAGGGGATGGGAAGGGCTGGCTTCCTACAAGGCACTAACAACCACCAAAAAAACCCCCAGGGCTGGAGCCATCAGAGGGGGCTTGCAGTGATGCACTTATGGTCTCCCACCCAGGTCTGATCCAAAACTGCAGCCTCACATCACACGCCAAGCAGAAGGCTTGTAGGGAAGTGTTTTATTTTCTTTAATTAGTTCAATCTGAACTGGATGGAGACCAAACATTTTCTCCGTCGCCAGTGAGCCCTGAGCCGTGTGGTGCACGATCGGAGCTGACAGCCTCAGGGTGTCAGTGCAAGTGCTGGCAAAACCTACCCCATCGACCTGAAAAACCCCTACAGATCTGACATGAAACATTTTGTGCTCGGGGAACGGACATTTTAAATGAAACATCAGGAGCAGTTCCTGCTCAGATCTCCTCTTCTCCTGACTTCGCAATTGCTAGTGGTTAGGAGAATCCCCGCAGAATAACTCAGACCGGCTCTGACAGCCCCTTGCATTGGAATAACCAACTGAAGCAATAAGTTTTACACTATATATATCCAGGACAGGGCAATTAGAGCCTGTCATGATTATTACAGCCTGTCTGTGGTGATTTACCAGGTATACGAGTGCCTCTGCACACATCTCTGGGTGCCTGACGCTCCTCTTTTATAAGGACACGATGCTTCCCACAGGGATCTGGTGAATGAAGGGGGAATTAAAGGCGTATGTTATTTGCTGACACAGTTCATCAACAGGCTGGTTTCCCAAGGAGCAACAGCTCAGGGTCTCGCCTTCGAGGGAGGATCTGCTCTGTCACGGCGTGGCAGCTCGCCCGGGGAAAGCCAACGCTTCATCCGGCCTCGGAGAGAGCTGTGATTTATTCTGGAGCTGGATTTCTGCTTCTGTGCAATGGGGCGGCGAGACGTGAGGTGGGAGAGATGAACCTGGCTGCATCAAGGAGTCAGGGAGGTGGTTTCACGCTTCCAGCATCCCTCCTGTAACCACTCCAAGATTGCATTCTCCAGCCAAGCCTGGAAGGGAGGTCCCAGCCCCACTAGGGGTTTGCCTTCCCCAAGGAACCCCAGTGCTTTTCTTCTGGTGGCCAGAGCTCATTCCACAGCACAGCCCTTCCCCGACCTCTGCGCAGAAGACTAATCAGATGCATGGCTTGTATCAGGAACTGCGGCCAGCAGGACTGGGGCAGTGATCGTCCCCCTGTACTCGGCACTGGTGAGGCCCCACCTCCAATACTGTGTCCAGGTTTGGGCCCCTCACGCCAAGAAAGACATTGAGGGGCTGGAACGTGGCCAGAGAAGGGCAACGAGCGGCTGAGGGAACCAGGGTTGTTCAGCCTGGAGAAAAGGAGGCTGAGGGGAGACCTTCTCGCTCTCTACAACTACCTGAAAGGAGGTTGTAGAGAGGTGGTGGTTGGTCTCTTCTCCCCAGTAACAAGCGATAGGACAACAGGAAATGGCCTCAAGGTGTCCCAGGGGAGGTTTAGGTTGGATATTAGGAAAAAATGTCTTCCCCGAAAGGGTTGTCAAGCATTGGCACAGGCTGCCCAGGGCAGTGGTGGAGTCGCCATCCCTGGAGGTATTTCAAAGCCGGGCAGACGTGGAGCTGAGGGACATGGGTTAGTGGTGGGTTTGGCAGTGTCAGGTTGATGGTTGGACTCGATGGTCTTAAAGGTCTCTTCCAACCTGGGTGATTCTATGATTCTATGTTCGTTCAGCTCCATTTCGTGCCTGGATACGTGCTTGCTCCCCACCCTGCAAACCTCTCTGCAGCTGCAGCCCGTTTCCCCCGGGGAGTCTTGCTCCACCTCTAAACCGTGTGGCCTTTTGCCTGCAAAGACTTTATTTCCATCCTCTTGGCTCCCAGCTCTGTCCTATAAACGGAAAGGCTTAGACAGACACTGCTGCGCATTTAGGGCTATGTGACCATGAGATTTACTGAAGCAAACCCAGTCAGCTGATCTATCCCGGCACACTCATTAAAGGAATTATTTTCCACTGACATTCAATCTGCATCTGCACGGGGTGGGGGTGGGGCGGGGAAAAAGGCGAGCTGGTATGTTTTGCGTAACTGGTGAACGAAAAGCCCGCCAGGCAGTGTCCCAGGAGATGGGGGCACGTCTCTCTACGATAGGGCCATACCTATATCACTATCTGCTATACTCTTGATCAGGGGGTGGAGCGATAGGACGAGGGGTAACGGTTTTAAATTGAAAGAGGGGAGATTTAGATGAGATCTCAGGAAGAAATTTTCACCGTGAGGGTGGTGAGACACCGGCCCAGGTTGCCCAGAGAAGCTGTGGCTGCCCCATCCCTGGAGGTGTTCAAGGCCAGGTTGGACGGGGCTCTGACAGCTGAAGGTGTCCCTGCCCATGGCAGGGGGGGTTGGACTAGACGGTCTTTAAGATCCTTTCCAACCCAAACCATTCTATGAGTCTACCTGTAGCCTTTTCTCCTGGGTAGAGTCGGATGGGCTGGGACTACAAAGACCTCTCTTTATTCCCATCGGAAATTCTCTCCTGAGCAGCCAGCACAAGCACGGTAGAGAGAAAACTTCACAAAGCAGATCTGAGGATCAGTACCATGATGGATGGAGGCCCTACCCCATGCCGTGTAACACTTTGTAATGTTTAAACAGCTTTTCCCTCTCAAGGAGACAGAAGGACTTGTTGTTATATCCTGAACAGGGTTTGCGTAGGATGCAAGCAGCTCTGGGGTGCAGCACCGTCCCCAGCACCAGCTGTGATGGTACAAGCCTGAGAAGCACTGGCAGAGCAGAGGAGGCCGTGCCATTGTCCATCAGGGTTAGATACCATGGAAGGCTGGAGGAATGCACTTGCCAATGTGCACGTCCCATGCTGGGGGATGGACACCAGCCTTGTCAGCTCTGAGCTCGTCTGGAGGACATAAGGAGGAGGAGACAGCTGCGGGACTCTGGCTGGTCACAGGGTGTTTAAGTCTGTGATGCTGCACAAGCGAAGGCAAATGAGATCCTCGGATGCATCTGGAAAGGTGTTTTCAGCAGATCAGAGAATCATTAGAGCCTTTGGGATATCTCCTCCTGCACAGCCACTTTGCTGGTGGCACGGAGAGACCAGCCCAAATCCGTGGAGGGATCAAACTCCCCCTGCTCCCAATGGCTGTCCGAGACTGATTCGCACATCCAGTGTTCCTGACAAAGCAGGGATGAGAATTCAAGCGTCCAATGCCCAACCCAGAGCTCTAAATGCTCAGCCTCAGCCATCCTCTCCCCTGACCTGCCAATCCCATGCTGTCCCTACAGAGCTCTCTGCCAGCAGCGCTGCCCATGAAGACTCATCTCCACGTGCCGTTCTTGGCATAGCTGAACCCAAATTACATCAGAGGCAATTCCAGGCTGCAGCATCCACTCCTGGGCTTCCAAGGCCTCTTAGCACCAGACTTTTAATTGGGAATACTTACACAGGCCCATGGAGATTGTGGGTCACTTAACAGGGTGCATTGGAGACCAGCCTTCAGCCCTTTGGACCTTGGGTGTCATCTCCAGAACCCAGGTGTTCTGCTCATGCTTTTCTTCTGTATTAAATTGCTATTGTTCTGTTAGGTTGGAGAGGGGGACAGAGGAGGATCAAAGCTCTCCGTGATACCGTGGATGTCTCCTCCACCTGCAGAGCTCCTCTGAAGGAATATTGTTAAAAAGATGTCAAGAAAACTCCTCTTTTATGGCAGCCGAACAGGTCCGAGCAGTGCAGGCCTCATGAATTTTTGCTGCTCTGAAGTCAAACTCAGCTCCAACTACGTTTTCGTATCATGGTGATAAAAACACTGCTTTCTGCCTGCGCCATTGCATCCCTTGGTGCAAGACACCCTCTTTCTTAAGCCAGGCTGCTATTCCTCCTGATATATTCTCTTAGCTGTGTGTCTTTTGAAACCAGAGGCAAGTTCAAGCCCAAAGGACCTACACCAAGCTCTAGTGACTACATTTTCGTCTCTGTGATGGATCAACCTGGAGATGCATTTGAGCAAGGCAGAGATTTGATTTTGGTACTGAGATCTGCGCTTCCATTCGTAATTGGATCAGGCTGCGGAATCTAAAGCCCTTTCACAAAATGCACAGCTTATACTAAAAAGAAAGCCCAGCTGAGCATATAGCAGATGCGTTCAGTTCATAGCTGCTTGAGCTCAGAACCGTTTCAGTCCTCTTTTGATTTTCCTTAGTGGATGTTTTTGTTTGGGTTGAATCTACGCTGAGTTGGCCAACTGTAATCTGCAGCCTTAAACTCTATAAGTTTCATAAAGACTATTTCTAAGGGGATGGGGAAATACTAATGCCATTGTACCAGGTCCTACTAAAATTCACTTGAAATGCCATGTACAGTTCCTCCAGTTTGGATCAAGAAAAACCTGGAGTGAGTGCTGTTGAGTGGTGATGGGTTCTTCAAGACATGGCAGGTTTGGAGAAGGGACACTGATGTATCCCACGCTGGATACCAGGCGGAGAAGCTGATGTGAAAAAAAGGTCAGCAGCATCCTGGGATGCCAGTCCTGCAAACGGTCTGCCTTCTGTTGTCTGCCTTGGAGAGCCTTTGGCTGGTGACTGGTATGCAATCTAGTGCAGATATCAAAACAGGGGGGACCAATGACACTTGGAAAAACCTGATGGGAGAGACTGGCAGTCAGGAAAATGGAATTTCTGGGGAAAGAGGTATTGAAATGGGATTTTTAGCCAGAAGAAACCAGGCGGAGACATAAAATGGCCTTCAAATACATAGAAAAAGCTGGTACAAAGAGGAAAGGAATAAACTTTTCCATGCCCAGGACGCATAAAAGGAGATGTTACAGGCTTAAATCCTACCAATTGAGGTCAGACATTAGGGAAAAATTATAAGGATGAAGAGAAAGGAGGTTGGAAAGGACTTGCAGTTCCCATCACTGGAGGTCTTGAAGCACATGGTAGATAAACACATACCATAGCTGTGCCTGCCTGGGGCAAGGGATGTCTCGGTGGCTTTTTGAAGGCTCTGTGATTCCAAGTGAAAATGATTTGTTTAGTCTAGGAAAACAAGGGATGAGACATCACTGTCTATAAATACGTAGGGAGTCTGGAGAGGGAAGGGGCAGTAAACACACTGGAGAGAAAAAAAAGTGACTTTGAGACAACTTTGGAACACTATGGATTAGCCTGGTTGATGGCTAGGCAGGAGGAGGAGCATCGGAAGGTCCCATTCACGGCAGCAAGGATCTTCTCTGCCTCCCAAAGTGGGGAACTGAGAAAACCAGACTCACTCAAGGAGGAGCTCAGCAGACTCTGTGTGAGGTTACATGCCCTGGTGTAACTGAGGACTGCACCCAGGTTTCCAAATTCCTGTTGAGCCTTTAATGAAGCGCAGTGAAAACATCTGATGAAACCATGGAAGGCCCTGAATTTTGTATGGTTTCAACAAGGGCTATAGTTTCAACATAGTTCCGGCTTGCTGTGACCATGGGCAGACTCATGTGGAGGGTGTCTCCTCGTCAGCATAACCCTCAAGCATTAGAATCGACTAGTTCAGTTGTAAGGGACCTACAATGTTCACCTAGTCCAGCCGCCTGACCACTTCAGGGCTAACAGAAAGTTAAAGCGTGTTATTAAGGGCATTGCCCAAACGCTGTTACTGTCAAACACGTCCCAGCCAGCGCAAGCTGTGACTGGGGCTGCAAACATCTGGCCCAGCTCAGACAGGACCATCCTGCTGCAGGTGGCTGCTGGTACTTTGGTGACCTCTCTGGTATTTTGCTGTGAATGAGGTCCACATCTGGACTCTTTCCTTTCACCTTCAGCTTTCCAAGATCTCCTTTCAGGCTCTGCACCTTACGCTACCCTTGAGAAATCACGGCTTGCCCCTGAGGCTACCCTAGACCTACAGCAGCACTGTAAGTCATGCAGGGTTGGATTTATTGCTGCTGTGTGGTGAACTGAAGGTCTTGTATCATGTTAGCAGCTGCTGCAACATCAGTATTGGCAGCTCTTACTGACAGGGGCTGCAGAACCAGGGTGTCCTCTGTGGGCACAGCAAGAGGCAGGTCCTGCTCTTGTGGGTTTTCTGCCTGTCTTGAAGGAGAAATGAAGGTAGAGGGTGAGTGACTGCAGCTTACCCAGGTGAGCGACATGGTTATCCCATGAGTCATGGGCTACCTGGTAGTGTGGTCATCCCTGGACGTCTCTTTCTTAGCACATGGCTGGACCTGTCTGGTGCACACTCAGCTAATCTGAGCTTGTAAATAGACCCAAAGCTTCCTGAGAGGGTTGAGGTCCCTCACCATGCCTTGCCCAACCCTGGTGACCACGAAAGCCCTGGCTGCACCTAGGGACCATCACCAGGACAATTTGCATGTGAGATGTCTTTCTCCTGATGACCAGTCCTCCAACCCTCATAAAGGGGCAGCTCTTCCCAGTGTTTCAGTATTTCACCTCTCCTCCTTTCCAGAACATGCGTTTGGCAGCTGGGAGAGAGTGGAGACCTTGGGGGCCTCTCAGAGGCATCCCTGCACAGCTGCTGACAGTTGGGGCCAGAGAAGGTCTCTGCCTCTTGGCTGCTCTTGGCTCCTTCACTCCTACGACTCCTCCTTGTTGCTTTCCGGGGGACGGCTGAAAATCTCCAGGCGGAGAGAGGGGCTGGAGCGCTCCCATGGAGGGGATGGGGCGAGATGGAAATTCCTGCCGGGGATGAGTCACGCTCCGCGTGCACGACTGCGCCTGGAAAAAGCAACCACTGGCAACTGCTTCCCATCCTGCTGCGATGCTGGGGGCGGGGAGGGAAGAAGGGCTCGCCGGTTCCTTTGGAATTACATTTTTTTGGGCTTGCTTTGTTTTAATGGGGATGCACAGCCGGGCTGAGCATTCATGGGGAGGCAGCAACCCCTTCGCCCGTGCGTGAGCCTTTGCCCTGGCATCACACCAAAGTGCCCGGTGGCGTTTACGCTGTGAGATCTGGAGAAGCAAAGAGGGAAACGATCTCTTTTCGGGGCAGCCGGGCGGGTCTAAGATTGTTTCTCCAAGCAGGAGTATTCCTGCTGCGCTCAGTGCGTTTCAAAGTGGCCACCCACGGGGAAACCACAGCCCCTCCGGTCCCTGGTTTAGGGGTAGGACCGTTACATGGGAGCGAGCTGTCGGTGGGCCGTGCTACGGAAGCTGCTGTATACACGTTCCCAGCCTCCAGACTTTTCTAGCCTAAACACAACGTGAGGGGGAGTGGCCGGCATGGTTGGATTTGGGTGATATTTTTTTTTTTTTTCTTCCCCAAATGGTTTTCTTCATAAAATGCTGATTGTTTGTACTCGCCCTTGCATGCACATCCGTGAGCCTGTACGGTGCTTACCAGGTTTCACCACCATCTTGGATATTAGGAAAAATTTCTTCACCAAAAGGGTTGTCAAGCATTGGCACAGGCTGCCCAGGGCAGTGGTGGAATCGCCATCCCTGGAGGTATTTCAAA
Source organism: Burhinus bistriatus (assembly GCA_013397275.1). Lineage (NCBI taxonomy): Eukaryota > Metazoa > Chordata > Aves > Charadriiformes > Burhinidae > Burhinus > Burhinus bistriatus. The sequence goes on from VYXH01000322.1 coordinate 238,681, forward strand.
GCCGGGCAGACGTGGTGCTGAGGGACATGGGTTAGTGGTGGGTTTGGCAGTGTTAGGTTGATGGTTGGACTCGATGATCTTAAAGGTCTCTTCCAACCTGGGTGATTCTATAATTCTATGATTCTATGATTTCCATTAGGAACAGGCTTTATTTTTTTTGTGCTGAAAGATAAGGGGAGAATTTTTAGCCTGGAGTTTCACTCGGGTCAGGGAGGAGCAGCAGAGCCAGGAATCAAATCCCAAATGACTGCCCAATTCCTAGCTAGTAGCAAAGCATAAGGTGACTTTTTCTTTTTTACCCACATCCCTTGCTTTTTTTTTTTTTCCTTTTCTTTTTTTTTTTTCCCCCAGAACAACTGCACAAGTGGCAAAACCCCAGCACTCCGCAGGATGCAAAAAGCATCCCCAGCTCTTGGGGAGACACTATCCCATTTTATAGACACAGCGCCCAAGCAGTTGGTTCATGGTTGCTGATAGTCAAGGGCCGGGCACAGGCACAAAGGTTTATCCGTGCTGCTGGGTCTGGGAGCATCCTCAGGACCTGGATGCAGCACTCGGTGCTACGTGGTACCAGTGCCATAACAGAGTGAGGTCTAGATCCGCACCAAACCCCTCTGTCTCCTTACCTTGCAGCGACCACCTCTCCGACGCTCTGGGGTTTTCCCCATCAGCTCTTCCTCCGTTTCACATTTACTTTCGTGGCATTTCGCCTGGAGATCAAGCAAAACTCACCATCCACCTCCCCGCGTTTGCGCTATTATCGCCGACCGTGGGAAGCAATCACACCACTGCATTTATTTCTGCTCCTTACTCTGTTTAGCGTGACATTTTCTGAAAGATCCTCCTGCACAAGAGTCTCCTTCTTAGCACCAAACCATTGCGTGCACTTCGTAGGCAACATCCCTTGCTCGTGCCTCTCCACCAAAGCCAAAACGTTCCTGCCTAAAGAACTACTTGTCGATCAGGCAATACCGGAGATGGTTTAGGCAGAGAGGGAGCAGCATTAAAACAGCTTTGAGCCTGGGTTTTGGTTCTGTGATGGAGCTGCACAGCGTAATCCGTGCTTAACTTTGCTGGGGTGCAGGATTCATGCGCCGGGAGAATAATAAACCACCCCCTGGGCTGAATCTCTGGCTGATAGCTGGAATTTGAGGAAATCCTGCAAGTTTCTAATCTTAGGCTGCTTTTCCTGGGTAGTTTATTCCTTTAAATAGAAAGGCTTAAGTGGGATTGACTCCTACAATCCTTCTGCTCTGGACTAGCCTGTAATCCTTAGTGGCCAGCAATGGGCACGGGCATTGCATCGCACGTCCTTTCTGCTTCTGCTGCGGAGGGAAAACACGGCTTAGGTGGGCTCACTTTCTGCTTCTTTGTCCCACCTAACCCACTTTTGGAGCTGATTTCAGACACACTCCATGGGCAGTAGCAGCCTCCAAGCTTTGTGAAACTGGGCACTTAGAGAGAAGTTATAAATGACCCACGGGGGAAAGGCTTGAATACGAGCACAACCCTTACGAGGCACTAGAGAATCCACATAGAAGAAAGCCTCTATGGCCACAGCCTGTCCTGGGTTTGACTCAATTCTACCATGTGCCCACAGCATCCCTCACTTTAAAAATAGTACAAGGACATCTAAAACACAATGCTCCTGGAAACCCACGGTGGAAGAAGAATGCTCCAGAGATGCTGTCGGAAGGATGGTTATACATGGGTAATCTGGAGGCTTCACCTCCAGGTAAGACACTTCGGAGTTCCTAATTGTGTCATTAATTCAGAGGAGCATAATTAACAGAGTAATTTAACCAGGCGTGAAAGCCAAAGGCAGAAAGGTCGCTAAGTGGTTAGAAATCACCCTGCTGAAGAAATCCCACCGGGCCAGCTGATGTTGGCAGCCAGGTTTAGTGCTGAGCAGGTGATGTGGTGGTACCACCTGGAGACCTGTCCCAGCTCTAAGCCTGCCCTCTCCAAGCACCAGGGAAAGGACCCTGCTGTCTGCTGCTACATGGAAGACCACAAAAACGGTCAGAGGGCTGGAGCCCCTCTGCTGTGCGCACCGGCTGAGAGAGTTGGGGTTGTTCAGCCTGGAGAAGAGAAGGCTCCAGGGAGACCTTATTGGGGCCTTTCAGCACTTAAAGTGGTCTTCTAAGAAAGATGGGGACAAACTTTCTAGCCGGGCCTGTTGTGATAGGACAATGGGGAATGACTTTAGACTAAGAGAGGGGAGATTCAGACTAGATATAAGGAAGAAATTCATTACTGTGAGGGTGGTGAGACACTGGCCCAGGTTGCCGACAGAGGTGGGAGATGCCCCATCCCTGGAAACATTCCAGGTCAGGTTGGATGGGGCTCTGAGCAACCTGGTCTAGTCGAAGGTGTCCCTGCTTATGGCAGGGAAGTTGGACTAGGTGGCCTTTAAGGTCCCTTCCCACCCAAACCATTTCATGATTCTATGTGTCCAGACCTCTCCCAGGTTTCTCCTGGGCTGTTTGAAATGCACATGAAATGGGAAAGGAGGGAGTGGGTGGCAAGAGCAAGTCATGGAGCAGAAGGGTGATGGACCCATTGCTGCAGCTCCTCAGCTCCATGGCCCCAGGTCACGCCCAGCTGAGTGCCAGACCATCGCCCAGGACTAAAGGAGCAGTAAAACCAAATGTTATGCTGTAAATGAACAAGATACAGCCCTGGCCATGGGGAAACCTGAGAGTGGGTGCACTTCTGTGAAATGTGGCAGAGACCAGGCAAGAAGAGGTCCTTGAGGATGCAACCAGTTCTGGGGTGAAGTGCCTCACTGACGGGCAGTGCCCAGCCATGCTGCATTCCTCTCTTTTGCTAATGGTATCTGTCTGTCTGTGTGAGAAGTATGGCAGACACCTGGATCGCAACTGCACCAAGACATCCTCATTATGGGATCTTTCAGGTGAAATGCTTGGGATGCTTTCTAAAGCTTATTTGTTTGGTCCGGAAGGGAGCATCTTGTTCATACGAACATACGAAACAGGCCAGAGAGCGTTGTCCCCCACAACTTGCAATGGCATGAGGGAATATAATTTTTAGGATGACCATATATATCTGGATGACCATTTACATTGCAGATCTCCGGGAGAGCAGTCCACCTAATCTCTGGCGAGTGAATGCATGTTTCGCTGTAATTTTCCAGTAGTATTTGCAGTGGGTGGTCACAGACTCCAGAGCTTGGCAGCCTTTTCAGTGGTGCTGTATGCTGCAGAAACCACTTATTTTTATCCTTGTAGGGAATAATCATCTCCTGATGTCTGTGCTGAAATCTGTGATACGTGCAGCTGAGCTCCCTAACTTTACAAGGTCTGTGCCACCACCCATCACAGACCCCAAAGCAAGACACCAACCCTGGCTTTACCCATCTTCTTCCTCACCTCTGCAAATCCTTCTCCCTATACCTACTCTGGGTCCTTCTCAGACAGACGAGCACGTCCTGGAGAGCTGGTCCCGCTGTCTGTTGGATGATGGTTGGCAATCTGTTCCCATGCTGGGTAGCAACTCCTTGACCAGATCACCTTCTCTCCGTACATCCCTGTCCAGAAGAAGAGTGCTTGCACTGCCCCAGCCTGCCCCGGCTGCCCCACCCCACTGATGTGTCTGCAATGGCCTCTGACGTGTCCTCAAAGCGCAGGGAAGAGCGAATGGAACATTTTCCTCCTCCCACCACCCTGTCTTGGAGCGCGTGGGAAGTCCGACGCTGCTGGGAGATTGCGATGAGTCAGCATTTGCACATGGCGAGTCACTGCTGGGAGGTGCCAGAGAGGAGGGGGGGGATGCCCAGTCTCATCGGGGAGCGTAAATGTCCCAGGAAGAAGATGTGCCTGAAAGCAAATTCCTATTAATGAAACCCACTGAGCTGTCAAGGACAGGTCTCCGCCTTGTAGGGCTGCTTCTAGCAGGGCCACCATGGACTAGAAGTGTCACCCCATGAGGAAAGGTCTGGCCCTGCCTCCACCTCAGTCCTTTCAGATGGGAGGTGTGCCACATCCCAAACCCATGGATGCCCTTACAGACCTGTGGGTGCCTCTTGGTAGCTCCATCACACCAAGTCTGTGGGACCATGCCACCCAACATGCCGTACTGGCAGGGAGGCCGTGGAGGAATGAGTGGCGAGTCCACAAAGCGGGACTTTTGGGATGCCTTTTGAGGATAACTAATTCCCAGTCCCCCCACTGATGCAGTTTGTATCATTGCTTTTTCTTTTAGCTAAAGATGCTCCTGAGCACATGTGATGGCTTCAGGCGTGGATTAGCTCAGGACTTCATCCCTGATGCTCAAAGCTGGGTTTGGATGTAAAGGTGGGAGTTGCAGCACGGACAGGTCCTCCGTGCTGGACAACCTTGCCGACACCCCCACAGACACCCAAATATCATCAGTCCCTCGACGAACAGCACAGAGCGCACCAGAGGATGCTGTACTTATACATCCCCAAATCGCCCTCTTTCTTGCCAGGCACTTGCTGGCGGTAGGGACGCTCCTCACAGTCAGCCTGAAGGAGTCCTTGTTATTTTTATCAAGGTCTTGATTTCCTCTCTCCTTTCTTTCAGCTCTAAAATGGGAAAAAAATGAGCCCCTAGGATGGTGACAGGCTCAGGAGGGACAGTGAGGGGACCTGCCCCTCCACAGGTACCGTGGGAGCTTGTCTGCACCATGGCAGAGCCAGATCTTCCTCCAGAAGATCTTCCTCCCTTCATCCTATCCTATCCTATTTGCTTTCTCGTATGTGGCCTCCTTTCTCTTCACCCTCTCTTCCTGCTGAAGAGCAGGCGACAGGCAGGACATGGATGCATGATGGGGCACAAACCCCAAGGAGATTTAGGTTGACTTCTTTTGCTCTTGTCAAAGTTTAATACTCCTTTCAGATTCCCTTTTCTGGCTAAGTTCAGGAATAGAATGAGACAGTCCTGGCTTTAGATTTTCACCTCCATTTCCAGCTTGAATGGGATAAATTTCCAGGTCAAGAAGAGCTGGAAGTACCACCCCATAAGTTTTTGGTCTCAAGGTCTCTGCTAGGACCTGCCTCTAACATGAAATGGATTTTCTGTGCTTGCTCAGAGCAGAGGCCAAGCAGGGAGCGAGGCCAGAAAAACAGGGGGTCATGCTGGAGTTTCTTTTTTTCTTCACTTAACTCTGAAATAAAAATATATCTCAAGCTTGTTTTGGGATTAACAAGAAAAAATTCATCTTGATGGGAACCATCTGTGGCCGGGAGATGCCGGCTGCTCTCTGCTTTCCACCCAGCACGCAGACGCTGTTATTTGGGGTGTGTTCCTCTCTCAAATATTATTCCTCTCATCCCTGTGCTGGTCAGAGGAATTCCAACTATTTAAGGAGGCTTTTCTCTCTGGATGGGCCCAGCATTAAAAAGCAGCAGCAGCTCATTACACCTATATAACATAATATTTGCTTTCCTCATTACAACACCGCTGCCCGGCACAGCTTGCTGGTGGCTCCTGGTCTCGCTAGCGTAAATACTGGAAGCGTCTTTGTTGCAACCTTTCCACCCCAGACGTTACCTCATGGTCAAAGCAAATATCTCGTGGTCTCTCTGACCTGTCCTGCGAACCAGGAGGGGAAAATCTGTCCCGAGGAGTGGAGATGCCCTTGCTCTGCATCTGCTGTGCTGCTGAAAATGGGTGTATTTGCCCTCGTCCCCCCATGATGTAGAGGACCGCGGTGATTGCTGCTAACCCCGCATGGGGCTTGGGGTGTCTGCCAGTGAAATGCAACCGCTTCTGGGTTGGAGGATCAGCGGTGGGAGGATAAAAAGGTGTGTTTACAACATCAGAAACACCGGAAAGCATTCAGAGCAGGAAAAACCCTCATAGACCAGGAACAGGAGAGGAAACTCAAGATGAAACCAGCAGAAGACAGGGCAAGTCCGGTCCTGGCAGAAAAGGAGGAGAGGCTGAATACGTTTCTCTGCTCCCATCATGCTTCCGGCAGGCGAGGAGGCTGCCCGGCCGAGATGCCTCCTTCCAGGATCGGCTCTTGGCAGGTCAAGCAGGAAGCTGGAAGTGAGACAAGACCAACAGGTTCTCCGTGCTGATGGGGCTGTGAGAGACGCTCGAATGGCAGCTACATACCTGACCTGAGATCCACCCTCTGCCTAAGAGCGAGGTGCCGAGATGCGCTAGCTAGGCACGAAATGGGCCAAAATGAGCACTTCTGGGGCTTTTACAAACCTGGTTCGAAGGGATGATTTTTGCGTGGGCCTTACTAGCCATGACATCTTCAGAGTGAGTCCAGACCTTGCTTGGGAGATGGTTTGGACTCATTTGCACAAGCAATGGCAGGATGCGTAAGTCTTGCCTACAGTGCCCTCTTGCTTGTCCCTTGAGGACAACCTGCTGCATGGAGTTTGGGGACCCCTGAGTTATTTTAATCTACCAGGACTGAGTTAGCTCACATCTCCTCCATGGAGCCCAGCATAAGCTGGTTGGAGAGAAGGATGCTGCTCCCATGTCACTGCCTCCCTCCCACTGGGGCTGGTGCAAAGCATCCCGGTGTCATTGGCACTGGTGGGTTTTGCAGTCCAGGGGATGAAGGAAAAATGCTGTCCACCTGTAAGGCTGGCAAAATCCACCTGTAAGACACCAGCTTGTCTCCTACCCAGAGCCCATACTCCCACCCAAGGAATGTGGGATGCTCTGACCACAGGTTGGGAATAGTCATTGCTGCTCTCTCCAGCCCAGTAGCCAGCCCTACCCATCCTGCCTGTCTTGCATCCTTAGGGATTTGCATGATAATTGCTGAAACTCCCTTGGGTTTCATCCTGCCCTGGCATCACAGGACCCCAGGGACAAGGAGCCCTTGCAGCTAAGTGTTGGCTCAGCCCTGGCCCAACCAGTGCTCCCAGTTCAATGGGACCGTTTTACTTCTGGAGGTAGCAGGAGCTCTGCCAGCACAGCTTGGGTTGCAGAAGTGAAATTCTGGCTGTGTCCAGGCCCTTTGCCTCCTCTTGCTATTTCACACCCTGCTTTGATTTCATCTGGGAGAGCACAGATGCTGCCTAAGCACTCCGGGCTTGAACACAAAGATAAACCCATGTGGGTAGAGAGTGGGGCACATTGGTGATGCAACCGGAGCAACGAGGCATCGGGAAGAGCAGTGTGGTCTGAGCTCTTAACGTGGTGCTAGAAATCTCCTGGCAAAAGGCTTCATGGAGGATTTGGGGCCAGAGGTCTTGAGCTGCTCTGGGGAAGGATGGACAGCATACAGGCAATACTGCCCTTTGACTCACCTCTGGCTATTTTAAGGTGCTCGTGCTGTCTCCATGCGCGTGTCCTCCTGGGTGGCTGCAGACAGAGTCTTGCTCACTCTTACTCCTGAATCACTGCTTGTCTGGGTCCCACCACGCAAGCTCTGAGTCCTCCCTGGCTCTGACACACAAACCTGGGGTCCAGCACCACAGTTATGCTCAGACTAGTTCTGCACGATGAGGGGTGACCCCTTTCTTTCCTGTGGGGGTGGTGGGACACTGGCCCAGGTTGCCCAGAGAAGCTGTGGCTGCCCCATCCCTGGCGGTGTTCAGGGCCAGGTTGGACGGGGCTTTGAGCAACCTGGCCTAGTGGGAGGTGTCCCTGCCCATGGCAGGGGGTTGGAAATAGATGATCTTTAAGGTCCCTTCCCACCCAAACCATTCTATGATTCTGTGACTCTATGACAAGGACAACTGAACTCAGATGCACCACACACACGCTGTATTTCACCCATCAAAAAGCAATTTACAGGTTAAATTTGTATAAACCACTGGAACAGCATCATGTAGAACCACATTATATTGTAACAGGAAGAAAACATGTTGCTTCTTTATTAGACGGGGAGGGGAAATGGATTCACACAGCATTTTTCAGACAATGAGGTTTTGAACTCTGGGGGTTTAATTTCGGCATTGTTTGTGCAAACATGCTCCATCACAGACAGACTTAGCCAGAGGCTGTGATGAGTCTTTCATCCCAGCCTGCAGATAAAGCCCCTGTTATGGGGTCGCTGAACAGAGACCTTCAAACCCCGCGTCTCTGTCCAAGAAAACTCTGGGATGGAGATAATCAGAAAACCGATGTTCCCCTTTGCCTTGCGGAATAAGAGAGGCTTTGTTCAGGGATACAGGTCGGGTCTGTGGCAGAGCCACTTGCAAGAGATTTTATTTCAGCTACCTGCAAAGAAGCTATGAGAAGAATGTGGTAGGTTCCTCTCGAAGAAATGGAGAGATATCACCCAAAGGTGGTGTTTAATATTAACTGGACCAGTGCACATCTATGAAAGGTTTTGATTGTGCACCTATCTGTGTTTATATGTAAACATCACCTCCAGAGTCATATTAATGTGGCTAAAGCCTTGCACAGGCTGGAGCAGGTGAAAGTCCTCCTGGAGGGAGCCGTATTGATGATCGTTTTTGTCAATAAAGATAGATTTCTGTGTTGGCATCAGGAACGTAAGCCATGAGCCCAGACCTTCCCCTGCTCGGTGATGTGCAGGCACAGAACAAAGGCATCATCGAAAAACCTCTGATTAATGTTTCAGTTAAGAGAAGAACAAGGGGCGGGCGGGCAGGGAGCAGAAGGGAACAATGCAGCCCTGTTCGCACGGGGAAGTCGGTGTGCGGCTCTTGGGAGGACGCTGGGGTTTGCTTTCCAGGACGGACGTGATGGGAGCTCCTCCAGCAAAACCCACCCCGATTTCGATGCAAGCAAGGTTTTTGGCCTTTGTACTTATCCTCTCCGACTCTTCAGGCCAGATGGTATCAGAAGCATTTTTGGTAAAGCTCCTTCTCACAAGGGCAGGGAAATCTTGCTTCATACGATGACAAATATATTTCTTTCCTTGCTGTTTCAGCCACATTTGTTTATTAAGTGGACCGCATCTAAGATCTAGAAAACACTGTTAAACACAGTCATTTTGACTCATTAGTTCAGAGATGGCTTTACCTACGTGCCCTGAAGTTCTCACAATATAGCTAAAGACAGTCTGGTAGTGGGTGGATAGCTATTCCCACCTACAGCTGAATGCATGTTTCAAAAAAGGAGTTGCAGGCTTGAAATGATCTCGTTTGCCACCCATTATATATTAACAACTAGATTTTCCTCCCTTAAACTACCTTCATTCAGGGAATCGCCAGATAGTGAGGAGGATGGTGGTTTAATGGCTTTAAAAAAGGGAGGAAAAGGATCCTTGGTGGTGCCTAGATGTTCCCCTCCGGGAGCAAAGAGCTTCCGTATAATCTTAATTCATCTCTTTTCATATATGATGTGGTGTGTAACCATCTCAGAGTGGTCTGGCTGCATCCTCCTCACCTTTGGGCACTGAGGGTGGAGCAGCAGGACTACTTTCCTGTCTGTACACTCACCATCTGCGTGATGCCGGTTTGTGTGGATAGAGTGGAGGAAAGGAGACGGAAACTGCTCCTTGGTACCAGGAAGATGCACAGACAGGTCTTGGGAACGCCATGCATTGCGTCCCAGTGATGAGTGCTGCTGGCTGGGTCAGCCTGCTCAGTCACTTTGGTTTTCTGTCCACTAGAGAAGATGCCTCCCTTCTCCAAACATCTTCATGTGGACACCAGACGCACTCTTTCTGCTGACAACGTGTGGCTGTAGTCAACAGGCGCGTGTCTCATGAGCGAGGCCAGCTGCAGACCGTAGGCGGATGGGGAGCGAGACGTCTGGTCTGACTCCTTGCCCCTCAGCCGAGCTGGAAGGGGAGCCACTAGTCCAGACGTACATCCAGATATTTATTTTACTCCTCCACTAATTGAACACAGCCATGAATATCTCTGGCACTTGTAGACCTTTGGTAATGAAGGCCGATGTGTGAGGCAATACGGGATTTTGTACTAATGCATGCCTATTTTTTGATCTCCTGTAGCAGACCTGTACTTATCCTAAGCTTCATACTGAGAGAAGGAGCTGAGGGTGATGGATGGGTTCATTACTTCTAATGGTGTATTTAACGTGGGAAAAAATGCCAACAAAGAGAAGGTCGAAAGCTTGGGATACAGGACTGAGACTTGCCACCAACTCAGTTGTGGGCACCCTTTGTGGCAATGGCTGTCCTTGTTAATTAAGATGTCTGCACAAGGTCATGCACCACTGCCCACCTCACCTCCATCCAGGAGGCAGTGGATAGACTGATCAGACCCATGTTTCTCCAGCCAAGGCCTTTGAAGGGCTGTGGTGCCAGTCCAGGAGCTGTTTGCATAAGACATTGCTACAGGGCAATGTCCTTTAGGGCTTCAGAGGGAAAGGAGGCCACAGTGCGCTCTTCATCCTGAGAAACCTTGCTGGAGACGGACAACCCTCACCTTGCCATTGGACCACCATCACCACAAAGACTCCTCCAGATCTTCGCACCTCTTGACAACCAACCTCTCCCCCTCCTCCATCCTTATGTTGCCTCTTTGCACATCTGAAGACAATCGATGCTTCCCACTGTTTGGACCTTGCTGGCTTTATCCGTACCCTGTTTGGAAAGTAAAGCTGCTTCTTCTTCTTTTACGGAGTCACTCACTGGGAAAGTTCATACTTTGCTCCCAAGGAATTGATTTGGAGGACGGCGGCGGAGAAGCCGTCCACGTGGGAAGATGGGGCTGTGATAGCCAACGGCGTGATCAAACGCTGGTTAACCTTTGCCCAGGTGTACTCCACTTGCCTGTTCAAGGGCTCGACTGCACCTTTCAGATATGAGAGAGGAGGAAATACCTCGTGTGACTGACCTGATAATACACCTTATGTCACATTCTGTGTTAATTTATATAAAACAACCTATATTTAAATACCATCCCTGCAGCAGAGGAGCACCTAGTTTGCAATAAAGGCATCAAATGGGGAGACTTCTGCTTCTGTTCATCACTTTCCCCGGTCGTTTCTCCAAACAGCTTAAAAAAACCCGGTTGTTTGTCTTCTCAATTGACTTTGTTGTTGACTTCCAGCTGCTTGGTCTACGTGAAGATGTGCTCAGGGCTAATTTTGTACTGATGACATGCCACGAAGTATTTTATTCTGACGGTAGGGAAGGGATGCAGGGTGCTGACTGTAATTCTCTTTTTCCAGACTGCCAGGACAAAATTAGTCCTAATTTTTTTTTTTATTTTATTTTTTTATGGGTTTTTTTGGCATGACTGTTCAGACCATCGATATGGTCACAGTTTCTCCCCCGCGCTGGAAGCATTCAGTGCAGTGATTAGGGGAGACTAAGGGTGGCTGGGACCTGATTTACCTGCAGTGATAATCCATGGCAGTGGCTTTCCTCCTATTTAAATACATTCATCTTATCTCCTGAAAGGGTTGCGGGGCTTCTGGTTAACCTACCACAGAGCAGGCAAACACAGCTATTGTGCAAACAGGCAAAGTGTTTCCTGACTTAGCGGACAAACGATATCTTTGTCTCCAGTTGCTGGGTAACATCAAACATTCACATATTCACCCTTAGTGATCTCTTCAGGGCTCCCGAGCCCACCACCGCTCCTGCAGCAGGGACGGATACCTTGCACGGGCTTGTTGGGGCAGACCGATGAGAAAAAAAGGGTGAAGGAGAAGTTGAAATGCAGAGGATGTAATGGCAAAATAGCTCAGCAAGTTCTCCCTGTAAATGTTATTATGGTAAAATAATTGTGCCTAAGGGGACGCTTGCAATCAACACTCTCCTTACACTTATTAGAGGCACAAAGGCCTGGGAGAAAGAGTTAGGAAAAAGCACCTTAATGAAAATATTCGCAGCACAAACACAGGAAAGCGTAGATCTCCCTCCTGTTTGCCCTGCATTCCCCGAGTATTTGCATGGGCAAAACAATAGCGTGTGCCGTAACCATGCTTCCTTCCCCTCGCCCAGGGCTGGTCGGATGCTGCGGGCTATGGGGCAGCCGTGGAAGGGATTTACCTCCTGCCGGCTTCGCTGCCCCACACAGGCAGGCAGGCAGGCAGACAGACAGACAGACATACACATCTTGCTTCGCTTCCTGCCAGACATCTTCTAGAAAAATTTGGCCTTGCTTGTTTTGCGCTTCATTTTCTTCTTCTGCAAAGTGGAGGTAAATCTTCTGCAAATCTCCAAGCCTTGCGCAGTGCCCTGCATCCAGATGTGGCCCCAGTGCCCTCCGTGCAGATGTGGCACCGGTTACATCACCAATTAATCAGATGTTCCTGTTAAGGTTTGAGAAACCCACAACAATTTGTTGTCATTTAGACAATTATTCTCTCACCCGATGACCCCTCCCCACCCGGGAAGGGGAATCGGGAAAAACAAGGAAACCGAGGGGTTCAAATATAAACAGATTTAATAGAATAAGACTAGGTAATTAACATTAATAACACTAAAGAACCAATATTGATCCTGATACCAATATAAAATATACAAGGATTATACTCGGCCAATTCTGTCCGTAGGAAGCTGTGGACAGCAAATGTCAGACACTGCGAGCGCTACGGCTTCAGGAGGAGGGGAAGGGCTCAGGACTCCAGCACCAGGGCAAGGAGTTCCCAGGATCGCAGACATCACAAAATAGGAGAAACTCCTCAGCAAACTTTCTAATTTATAAGAAGGACATGGACCTGCTGGAGCGGGGCCAGAGGAGGCCACTGAGATGATGGCAGGGCTGGAGCCCCTCTGCTGGGAGGCCAGGCTGGGAGAGTTGGGGGTGTTCAGCCTGGAGAAGAGAAGGTTCCACACAGACCTTGGAGCCCCTTCCAGTATCTGAAAGGGGCCTACAAGAAAGCTGGAGAGGGACTTTTTACAAGGGCATGTCATAATAGGACGAGGGGTGATGGCTTCAAACTGGAAGAGGGGAAAGTTAGAATAGATCTCAGGAAGAAATTTTTCTCTCTGAGGGTGGTGAGACACTGGCCCAGGTTGCCCAGAGAAGCTGTGGCTGCCCAATCCCTGGAGGTGTTCAAGGCCAGGTTGGACGGGGCTTGGAGCAACCTGGTCTAGTGGGAGGTGTCCCTGCCCATGGCAGGGGGGTTGGAACTAGATGATCTTTAAGGTCCCTTCCAACCCAAACCATTCTATGATTCTATATTGAAAGTGCTGTTCATCGTATGAAATAATACCGTTGGCCAGCTTGGGTCAAGTGCCTGGGTCTCGCTCCTCCTTGTCCCCACACCTGGTGAGCTCAAAAACACTGAGACCTTGAAACCCACACACCATAGCTGTCTATAAAATAAATATTTTCACAAATTCAGACACTAGAGTCTTCTAAAAGTGCAGTTTTCCCAAGCGTTAGGAGAAAAATTTGTCCTGTGTCACACAAACCGGGACAGTTCCTTGCTCTTCCCCAAAAAGCCAGCCATGGAGGAATGTGCTGTGCTTTCACCATACTGCGTCTTGTTTCCCAGACCTTCCTACGGTTGCCTTCCCACCCCTGAGCATAGCAGCAAATGCAAAAAAACGACATCCAAAATGCTCTGACATCGGGGAGGACCAAGATACCCTGTGACACCAAAAAAGGCGCATGGCTGAGTCATCAGAAGGGCTCAGGTGTTTCTCCAGCAAAGACTTCCCTCCCATGAGCCTGAAAAAAGGAAAAGAGGATTTTCCTCTACCTACAGAGGGGATGAAAACAAAGTTTTTCTTGGAGGAGGGTGATGCTGTGGTTAAGGACCGCTCGCCCCCTTCCCTCTGTTCCCACTCCCGCAGGAAACTGCACCATCTCCTTCACCACCTGAAATACCAAAGCATCGTCTCCTCTAAGACTTTGCACACGATGCCCTTCTGCGTCGCCAGATCTCCAGTCTCGTATTTCCCTGCCAGAAAACAAAAATTTCCCTTCTGGACGCGTTTTTCCCTTCCATAAGCGTATAACGAAACGCTTTCAGGATGTGGTGTGAAATCTGCCTACGCCTGAAACTCGCCCCTGGTTGAAAGCATCGGCGCTGAGCTGGGTCCTTAAAAAGTGGTCACACGCTGGGAGCGTCACAGGAGCACAGAGGGTTTTAATGAGGGTTTTCTAGGTGCACCGTTTTGAAATGAATGTGGTTGGGGATATGTGGTGAGGAATGAGCACAGCAGAAACCCTAGCCATGCCAAAGGGAGATATTTAAAATAGCTTTGAGCATTCAAGGCTCTAAGCATGGGGTAAGGAACTTCTAAATCTGAAAACAACTTTCCCAATCCAAAGTTGCATGTATTTTCCTAGAAGCTGACTTGAAGTTCATATGAAATTTCCTTCCAGCGGCCGCTCTGTGACTTTTTTTTTGACATTGCACGGCCCTTAGCAGCCAAAGTGCTGCTAGCAGCAGGGAAAGACGGTCTTAGAATCATAGAATCATAGAATCGTTTAGGTTGGGAAAGACCTTTAAGATCATCTAGTCCAACCATTGACCCTACTCTACCAGCTCTGCCACTAAACCCTGTCTCTAAGCACCACATCTACACGACTTTTAAACACATCTAGGGATGGTGACTCAACCATCTTTCTGCTCTTCGTTCCTCTCTTCACAGCTGCTTGGAGGTCCCTTGGAAAGGAAACCTTCCTCAGTCCCGCATCCCCAGCGGGGGCCTGTGTCGGATTCAACTGGCCAAGTGGAAGAAATATTCTGAAAATGTGCAAACTCCGATGCTTTTCGGAGGCATTTTGCTCAGCAAATGGATGCTAAAAAGCAAATTGCTGGCTGCCGTTAGGAGCAGCTGCAGTGTCTCCGGAACCTCACGAGTTAGAAGAGTATTTTCTCCCGGTGCCAGGAGAAAATATTTTCCCCTTGATCTTACAAACGGCTGAACTATTTCTGCTGAAATTAAAAGGAGACCATCCCTAGGCAGACACCCAAGCATGTAAAATTTCGTCACCGGTGTTTAAAGTCTGGCAAAGTCACATGGACCTACGGTCACGACTTTCTTATGTGCCTCGACATACCTGCATCTCTCCCGTCCCCTGCCCCTGCACGCCCACCCTCGAGCCTGCGGGAAAACGCATCCTAAAGCCCTGCAATGGACCCAACAACCAGGCGGCGAATCCAACGCTCCCGTGGGGTGTATTTTCATCAGGATTTAAGATAATCACAGCTCTGAGGGACTTCTCGTCTTGAAATGCCTGCCGTCAGCAGTACTGTAAGGAAAAGCGTTTGGCAAACAGCTACCAGGACCGCTGCCTGCGCTGCCTGCAGGGGCTGGGGCTCGTCCCTTTGGATGAGACTTTAATATTCTGATTTTTCCCCTCCAGTCTTTTCCTGCAGGTGAGGTTTCCCTGCTGGTGGGTGCAGCTCCTTGGGTTATTTCTACGCCTCTAAGGAAAAGGGAGACACTTGCTAGTGAGCTATCGGCTTTGTCTGTCTTGGTAAAAGTGAGCTTGGCATCTGTCTTGCACTTGCTTGTTATTTTGACAGCACATCTCCTCCTTTTGCACCATTTGGACCATGCGCACCTCCAGGGCTGGCTCTGAGCATGGGTCAGAATGGTGGAAAACGGCCAATTTGCAGAAAGAAAGGGATCCTTTGCTCTCAAGTGAGTATTTTGCCACCTCGCATCAAGAAGGGCAAAAAATTCACACCAAGGATACAGTTCAGTTTTGTCCACAGTGCTGGGCAGCCCCGGCCATCCTTCTCACCCCGATTCACCCGTGCTGTTGCAGCATGTAGAAAACAAGTCCTCAGCATGGTTTAGACACATCAAAACGCTCATCCTTTCCCCAAACAGTTGCAACTCAAGGACCCTGCGCCAGGATGCCCATAGCGTGTAGATGAGTGCCGGGGGACCTCCACAGTGCACGGTGCTTGGGAGATCAGGATCTAATGTAAGACCAAATGCAGGTGGTGAAAGTGGATGGGAAAATAAATGATGGGTGGATCGGAGAGGGCACATTTAAAGGGGCAGGAGAAACTGGGAGGCTGCAAAGCCCAAACCTGTACTTGACCCCTTTCATCCTCCTCCATTCACCCAGGTGGGAACACCCCGCTGCACAAAAACATGCCTGCTAGCAGGCTTTGAGACAGGATTGCCTTCAATATAAATACCTGAGAAACAGAAAGATGAATGATGTATTTTCCCTCGTGACCGCTCTGCTCCCTGCTGTCAAGTGGAGATTTACTGGTGCCCAGTCAGCAGCAGCCCGGGGCGTATAGGACCATATATTTGCTCTAATTTGCAAAGGTTTTCCAGGTTAGCTTTTCATTTTCGCTACACCTCATGGGCGCGTGCATGTACATGTTGCTCCCCGGGGGGTGGACAATTTCCAGACATCCTGGTTCAGAGGAGGAAGATGGGGGTGGATGAAGGCCACGGTGAGGTGCCGTGTGATGAAGCCGGGCGTTCGCTGCCCTTTTGGGGCTGGGTGTTTCCAAACCCCCTGGTATTGTGCCAAGCACCCCATGGCTTTCCCAGCCCCTCGCAGGCTCCCAGAGCCGAGTTTTGGGGTAGCACCACGATGGGGAGGGCACGGCTTGTCCCTTGGCAGGCGTCCCTCCAATCTTTCCCTTGCCAGGGGACATCCCCCCACCCCCAAAACCTGCACCCTTGGGGCACCCCACCGCGGCGGGCTTGGCTCGCATCCCCTCAGGGACATCCCAAAAAAAGGAGGCTGCAAGCCGTTGGGTGCAGTATGCCTCCTCCTCCTCCTCTTCTTCTTCTTCCTCCTCCTCCTCC
>VYXH01000323.1:6089-30397 GCA_013397275.1 Burhinus bistriatus
TTCAGGTGGACATCAAATTAGTTGGGGATTTTTAAGGAAAGTCAGTGGTGAACCAGAAAAATCAATTATTTCCACAGGTCTTTTCTTAGCTCTTTATTCATAGAACCTGCACGTCTGTCATTCCTTTCTCTGCCTCTTTCATTTTTTTCTTTTCTTGTACCTGTTCCTCTTCTCCCAAGATCATTTGTAAGAAGAGTCATCTCAGGTTTATCTTTTCAGATGTATTGCTTGTTACCTTACAATCTGCAAACAAATAAAAATCTTTTGTATCTCCTCTATCCCAAGAGGTCAAATGCTTCAGAACTGAAGCCACAGCAGCTCCTCTTAAGTATAGTTTCAGTTACAAGGGTGCGCTAATTATTTGCGTCTTCATTTGTTGTTTTCCTGAGAAAATAAAGTAACAGTTTGTTAAGTTTTACTGGGTTTTCGTCACCAAAAAAAATGTGGTTTTTTTCTAAGGAAAGACAGTCAGATTTCTATCTTTATGTTTTTGTAAACCAGCAGTATTTTTTTTTTTGCCGTACAGAGTGATATAACCAGCCATACCAAGTGCTATGATGAAACTAAGCTAGAAATCAGTGTCTGATGAAAAGAGTTAGCAGCATACATAAGGAAATACAGAAAACCAATGAAAATTATTATGAAAAATCATAAACAGCTTGTGTGGGTATATATGTGTGTCCCTTTTTTAAGACATGCATTAATTCACAGGTTTAAATTAGTACAGATCTAATAGAAATGAGCTGAAAATCAGCCCCCCATTTCAGAGGCAACCTCTTATGTGGTGACACTAGTGATATTTTGCCAAGCATGTAAATGTGCTCAGGTGCCCTCAAAGTCAGAGGGGTTACTCCTGGGTGAAGCCTGCCCTAGCACAGCCTGGGGTGCGCAGACCAGCAACATCCCACTGCAGGAGCCATATGTGGGGGTGTGAGTACAGGTTGCAGCATACAGAGACAACAAATTTGGCTGGAGAGGAGCCACACCAGCAAAAGGCACATGCGTACCCGTGCCTATGTGGAGACTCTGAGCCAAGAAAAACTGGTAAAGGAGGAAAATGTGCTTAAGGACAGGTGGATTTCAAGAGAGGAGTCAGCAGCGTTGAGGAGAGGGAAGTGCCAGAAATAAGTTTTACCAGTGACTCAAAGCCAGCCATTACACCACACTTTTATTAGTTTACCTCCACGACAGCTCTGGCTTCACAAGTTAGGCTGAAGTCCGCATTCACGGCTTCCATTTTCTGCATGTGAGTTTTGTAGGCACAGAGTTGCACTAAGTCTGGGCATTTGGATGTCTGCCTGCCCAACGTTGTGTGTTTATTTCTCATTTGGGAATAGAGGCACCAGGTTTGCTCATGGAAAGAAGTGAATGAACTCATTTGCAGGTGCAATCTTAATGTCTTCTTGAACGGCTGGCCTCTTTGCCTTTCCCAGTTCAGTTTTATAGTGCTGTTTCGGGGTTGGTATTTTGTGTTGTGGGTTTTTTTTAAATAAATAGTCCAAAATGTCCCTTAACTGAGATCTCTTTAATCTCCCAGAATCCTTTTAACTGGACTTGGCCAACACTTAATAATGGCAGGGAGAGGGGGAGAGCAGAGAAGAAAGGTTCACAAGGGTCGTTTGACCATTGGCATTGGGTTCCGAACCTCGGAGTAAACGTCTATATTCTTTGTTCTTTCTAGCAATGTAACTTTCCAATCATGTAAAGTACAGCATGCCAGGAAACTTTGTAACAGTTAATTCATTTTTGTGCAGTTCCCAACTGCCAGAAGTCAAGGGAGCAAACGAGAACGTAGCGTAAGCCACAGTTCACATGGCTGTGCTACAGACCACGAGGACTGTTGATTGATGCAGTGTGAGTTTACCCTCCAGGACACAGCTGAGGTTATTGGTGGGACAAGGAACTGAAGATTGTGTTGCAGCTATTGGCTTCATTCATGAATTGTTAATGCAGAAGAATAAAAGAATTCACTCAAGGCAATCAATTTCCCTTTAAAAATACAACAATTCACCCCAAAAGAGTGAAAGAAGGCTTAAGTGATAAATTGCAGGAATATTGCTTTCACATTTGACACCCATTAGCCCTGTTTTATATTGGGAAAATAGTATCATTAAGCAAAGTAGACAGTGCTTTACAACTATTAGCTTATGAAAAGATTCAGCTACTACATAAAGATAACTGTTATTAAATAGGAACATTTTGCAAAGCCTTTAAAGGATAAGAAGCAAGAAAAGTTGTCTTTGGTAGTGTAGGTCTTTTTCTACATACTTTCACAAAAAAAAAAAAAGCACGTCTCGCATCTTTAAGACAGAACAATCAGAGCTATTTGAGTTGAGAGGCACTTAATGGGAAGATAGATTCCCTTAGCAATAAATGCACACGCCTGTATAAACTGAAGGAAGTTGCTGTCCTCCTCCAAAAGCACAGGAGTACAGTAATTACTGTGTACTGAATTCCCACGGTGAAATGGTAGCAACTATTTTTCTGCCCCAAGAGGAGCCATAGAGCAGAAGCAGGATGGTCAGTGTCCAGTTCTCCAGGGTTAAGGGCCAAGCTAAATAGTGCCTTCTTCATCCCTGCCAGCCTTTTCAGACATAAGCTGAAACCACTTTCACCAGCAACTTTCATCCCATGGTCCTTTTCCAACACAGATCATAAACACTCACTCAGTCTTATAATACACTATCTTGTAAGCTGTTAAACAGAAAATGTGTGACCGAGTTTCAAAACCCCTGCCAAACAAACCTTCCTCCTAATGTCCAGAAACTGCTGTCTTTTCTATCTCCATGTCTAACTTGAGGCAGATAAAACCAACTTCTCACCATGCTTTATCCATCTGTAACGTGTCTTCCCACCACATTATACCCCAAATATCCCTTAGAGAAGGAAGAGTAGAAGGCTGACAGAGAGGGGGCAGTTCATTTTCTAACCCATGCCCTCTCCATTCTGCACAAAAAGCATATATGTCTATTGAAACCATTAGCCCTCATCCCATGTGCCAGGTTATGTCCTAAAGCAAGGCACAGCAGTACTGCAGATGCAGGGATTTGTGAAAGGAAAGGATGAGAGAAGTAGCGTGGTGAGGACTGCATGAAGCATCAAAGACAGGAAGAAGGAGAAGAGAATTCAGAGCAAGGGTTAGTTTTTGCACTGAGAGCTGGCTATGAAGAAAGACTTAAGAGCTCTCATCCTTGCTGTTTCTTGTGCTTTGTACCTGCTCTCTGAACTTTTGAGTACTTGACTGTAAAATCAGGGTTTTTTTCCCCTTAATCATTACCCCTATATGTGATTTATTTTTGAGGTGAAAACAATGTTTTCCAATTCCCTGAGAACTTTCTGTTCTAGCTAGTGCCAAACTACAAAGTGGAAACCGCTTGAGATAAGCACTAATCCTTACTGACACTAAGCTAAAAAGACCTGGAAAGCTCATTTTACTGTCTTGTAAATGTGTGGAGAAGGAAGTGCGTTTCATACAGCATGTGTGACTCACATGAGCCTTTGCATCTATTTTGCTAGCACCCTGTCTTCCATTTCAATAGCATTAGTTCAACCATCACTCGCCCAAAATATCTTTCCTGGTCTCAACAGTGGTCTTCAGGAGCAACTGCTCTTCACCATCTGCCCAGCAGAATATCTTCATGAGCTCATTTTCTTCCATCAGTTCCTCCTTCTTTTTGTTTTCCCTCGCCTCTCTTGTTCATTTCTTCTTTGCCAGCCTTCCTGATCTTCAGGAAGAGCTGTCTGCCCCCAGCATCACGACAAAGCTAAGTGCAGAAGAAGGTCTGTGTACCCAATCTCACATCTGAGATAAGCTCCAGCAACCAGGGGAGGCTGGGAAGAGACAGCAATATTTGTTTTTGTTATTGATCACTATTTCTAATGTAGGGATACCTCAGCCTCTCGGTCGAGATAGATATTTCTTTTAGGTAGATGCCAAGTCTTCACCTAGCAAGAGATTCTCCCTGCCTTAGAACTTTATAGTCCAATAGTCATGACATACTATCCACATTTTGTATTAAGAGTGATTTTCTCCGAGAGCAACATGGAACCATAAATTGAAACCAGTTCTCAGGTTGTATGCACTGCCTCAACCACAAAACCAAGTTTTCTGACTCCTGTAGGCTGTCTAGCAATTGGAACTCAGAAATATTTCACAGTTTCTTTTTCTTAGTACCTCCAAATTGGGTCTTACTGAAGCCAAAAGGGTTGTTTCATTCTAGTGATGTTTGTAACTTTGCTGTGTTTTGTCATGTTTGAATTCAAGCTTATATGCCACTACAGCTTTTCTGTGCTGGATAAGTTTAGTTCTTTTTTGTCAGTACTAAATTATTAAAAATGTTTTAAAAATCAGATCCAGAAGTAAGTGCACTCCTCCTTAAACTGTACTGCACCGAGTAATTCCAACGTGCTTTGCTTACCTCTTTTTCATACCTACATCAGAAAAGTTAGTGCATCATACATTATGATTGCTGACAGGTATTCTCACGCTTGTCACTGTTCTGTATGAGGCTTTGTACTAGAGCTTCTTGGTAATCAGGAAAGGTGCTACTTGGACTTTCAGATGCCTGCCACATGCATATCTAAGTGATCCAAATTGTATCTCTGTATATTACAGTTATGCTTAATGTCACCATTCTACCCCACATATTTCGTTCTGGCCACTTATCAAGTGAATGAGCAGCACTTTTTCCCCAGCCAAACGTTCATACAGCTGTGCTGTACATTCGAACTCATACCCATGTCATTTTCTCCTACACTTCGCCCAAGTTTTATTCAAGTTATCCATAGATCGTTCTATTCTTCCCAGATCAAGGGCATATATTATATTTGCAGTTGCCATTTGATTGACAGCAAGGATACTATTAGGTGCTAAACAATCTGAAAAAGTAGGTCACATAAATTTGCAGAGTGTAGTTTGCTGAATACCTGTGGAGATTTACATATAGCACATTGTATGGATTTCTTCTGAGCATCCTTTGCCCATGTTGTGCTTTAGAATTATGCGGTGGATGGGAATGTTCCTCTAGCAAAGAATATTTTCTATAGGACTATCCTGATGCTGGAGCTTGTGCTCCTTGAAATTTGAGCGTGAGCTGGGAAGTGAGTATAAATGGAAGAAAGTGACTTGAGGGCCAAGAATATAATAAAGATCGTGGAAACAGATACCAGAACAGTATAGAAAAGGAAGTGATTTCAGACTTAATGAATGCAAGTTTCTGTCAAATATAGTTAAATGGAAGCCCGGAGTAACTCTCTCATCTCGTCCTCTAAATACTTCCGTAGTCCTCACAGCGCATCAATGGCAGCAATACAGAGGACCAAACTAAGCCCCAGCCTAACACCACTGATGTAACTCCAAATTATCAGGTCAGACAGAGGCAACATTGTGCAAAAATCTATAGCCTGTGTTACTGAGGCCCCTAGTTTAGATACCACAATGGCCTCTTTGGCCTGTGAACCTTTGAAATGATCATTCCACTTTTTAAAGAAGACTCTTAAGCATCTTGAGGTCATTGCACTGGGTTACAATTGCAGCTATAAAATGACCAGTAACAAACCAAACACATTTCTCTTTTCTGAAGCATGCTTCTTATGTTGCAGACACTGCTTCTCTCACTCATTATAGTGAGATCCCTTATTGCCCAGCATTGTACTAACTCTGTCTAGTCTATTGTATTGTGATAACACTCCTTTGCCCATTGTATTAGGTTAGCACCTCCTTGGCTATAATAAGTATGAAAAAAAATTCAAGGTTTAACTTGTCAAATGGAACTTTTCAGTGACTTATTAAAAGAACCCCTGCGGTATTACAAAATGCAGGTTTTCTGTCATCTAACTGAAAGATCCCTTTAGAAACCTTCATTTTTTATGTGTGTAAAGACAATTTCTTCTAGTGAAACTCTTTGATTCTTCCCTGAATGAAATCAAGTGTTTTAAAACTTTTTGAGGTGCCCCAAAGGCTCACTTCTATACTATGGGACGTGAAAGAGTATGAACCTCTCACATAATCGTCACATAGACACTTTGCAGTGTGCTCCTGGCAGCAATCGTTCATTACATACTGCAGGCTTTCATAAAAAAAATAAAAAATAAAAAAAAAACCTGAATAAAATAGGGGAAGAAAAAACTGTGAACTGTGTCTTTCTTGATCATGAGAATTTGGGGGAAGGAAAGCTGGAGAGAAAGCAGTTGTCGGAGATTGTTAATGAGGTTAAGATAAGTTGTTGCTGGAGAGTTCTTACCTAATGAAATAGAGTAAGAAACAGAAATGTGGAGAGAGATGGCATCCCTGTTAACCTCCTTCAAGCAGATATTCCTGAAGTGTTGTTGTCTCTTGTACTTCACATGCAAACAGTTGCGTTTATTTGTGCGAGCGGAGCTCACAAGTCAGCATTCTTTTCTCTCCCCGTACATCCCTGCTTGGAGCACCTTCCTCTCACAACAGCACATGAATTACCGCTGGCAAAGTAAGTTGCTGCAAGTGAATCAGGTCCTGCACTGTCTTCTTACGTATTTGCTGTATCTCCCTTTCTCTTTATCCCTTGTGCTGTAGCGCTGAGGTGAAGCTGGGCTTTTTCCCTTTTAGAGTCCCTGTGGCAGCCATTAACACACATGGCAATCAGCACAGCATAAACACAAGGAGAACAGAGAACATTTTATACAAATAACTCTGCTTTGGTTTTGGGGGATTGTTTGGTTGGTTTTTTTGTGGGGCTTTTTTCGCTTTTGTCTGTTAGCAACACCTACAGTAAGCACAAGACCAGTTGCGTGAGCAGTTTGGGAAGGCAGTGCCTCCCGCATCTTTGTGTGAGTGCCTAAAGGAGGGAAGGGAACAGGCAAGGTCAATGTCAGACTTGCTGTCACAGTGGCATAGTCAGGGCACCAGAGGAGGAGGCAGCAGCACCTTGAGGACGGTTTAAATGGGGCTCCCCTTCCATTCTCTGGACAGCTAAAAGGAGTACTCCTCTCTCTCCGTTTGTATTCAGTCTTCTTCATAGTTAGTTGAAGTCCCCATGAAGCAATGTAAAACAGTGAGAGGTTTAGAGGACTGCAGCACGGGCTGTTGAAGAGATCAAGGAACCATCTGAGGGGTATTGTTGCACTGTGCTTCTCATTCAGCTTTGAGTTTGGGACAGAGTCACCGTATCTATAGTGCCACAAAGCAAAGAGAAAGGCTGAAAATGGTGAGAGATGTTAGAATAACTTTTCTAGATAAGAAAGACAGGCCAGCTGGGAAAAACAGAATACATGAAATTCAGGGGTCTTCCAGAAGTGCAGGACTAAGAAAAAGAAAATACCTGAAGCTCTCTTATATTGTTCTGAATGATC
The DNA here is from genome assembly GCA_013397275.1 of Burhinus bistriatus. Taxonomy (NCBI): domain Eukaryota; kingdom Metazoa; phylum Chordata; class Aves; order Charadriiformes; family Burhinidae; genus Burhinus; species Burhinus bistriatus. The sequence continues at coordinate 13,419 of VYXH01000323.1, forward strand.
CAGTGAGGGATCAAAGAGGAAAAAAGTTTCTTTTTGGTTCCTTTTTTTCTGCATTGTACACTTGCTCCTGGCTTCAGATAAGAGACTGACGTGGACACCTTTTTCCAGTCTTCTCATCTGAAGAATTTTAAATGGGCTTCAAAATGAAAAAGTAGAATTTTATATTTTTTTTTTATTGTGTTCTTATTTGTTTCCAGAGTAGTTTTTGGTGTGTATTTATTTAAATTGTTTAAAACCTCTCTCTCTTCTTTGGTTTACAAGGGCAAATCCAAACCATTTTTCCCCAAGACAGAGACCCAAAAATAAACTACTTAATGCTGAGGTAGTAAAATGGACAAAATATCACCTGTGTGTTTCAGTTTAAATCCCTTTTTCCCTCATGTTATTTCAATCTGTCTATTGAGGAGACCTAAGAGTCTCTTTGTAAAAACAATAGGTTTCCAATTAGGTATCATTAGTGGGACAAAAACACCTGGTTTGGGTCGAAGATCTTATAAGGCTCCACAGCAAAATGAGTGACAGTGAGGGCGAAGTGCTACGACAAGAAATCGAACAGCTCCCTCCCTGGGAAGTCCGGCGTCTCTTCCCTCTCTCCAGATCAATCTGAAGCTGTGTGCCTCGTGCTCTTTAGCAAAGCTCCCCTTCTCTCTCTGGGTCAGGGAATACTCTCATGAAAAACCTGGCTGCTTCCCTGAACCTGCTGTTTCATACAGTTCCCGAAAGTCTTCTCCTCAGCCCTTTTACCACCTTTCGTTGCAGGCAGCTCAGGCCAACTTCAGTGACTATTCTTCCCACTGTTTCTGAAGCGGCACGCTGCCTCATTTTGCCTTTGGCCGTGGTCCTTGGCACCTTATTTCTCACAACTGGAGGTCCATGGGCTCCGTGCAAGTCCATTTTGAAGATTTGTCCACAGGTCCTGAGAGGAAGAGGCAATTTACCCATTAAATGGCAGCAAACTCCCTTTTGCTGTAACCTCAGGATGAAAAGGCAGACTGTTTCAAGCCCATTGCTAAACTGCTCCTTAGAGTCGGAGAAATGTCTCTAGAAATACCTTTAATGGTCTTCCTTTCAGTATATTTGGAACCTGCTGCTTCAGTAATTATCTTCTTCAGTGCTAAGGTTGACTCGCATACCTGTGGTTCCACGTGTAGCGTAGACAGTTCTATAATTTTAGAGCCTATTAACCACTAACTTACAAGTCTATGGTAGTTTTATTTCATGAATGCTTTGTGACGCTTGAGCTGATAGCCTATTTGCTTGTTTTTCCTTTTTTCTTGTTTCCCAGGTGACTGGCCTGGCTTTTCAAACTATACTGTGAGATCGGTTTCTTTTCCATGCTTCATTAAGACAGAGCATTTGTTACTCTCTCTTCAGACATTGCCTAAGTCTTGGTACATGCACTGCTGTCATTCCCTTTTATCTTTTTCTATACATTTCCCAACATGTTGGGTGAGTGGAAATTTACAGATGGAGCTGCTGATGTGCTTTCATGTAGAGCATATTTTTTTTTACAGCTGTGTGTCTCATATTTTAATTTCCCTTTGTTGTTACCAGCAGTTACTTTTATGCCTGGAAGATGAGCTGTTCCCACACTCCTCCATAGCTTCTCCTAGCAACATTTCTTTGTAGATTGGTTGGTGAGGAGAACTGAAAGGTTATAGGGCTGCTACCTTCCAGAAAGACACTGAATTATTTAGTATCAACAATTCTGTCTAAAATGATAGCACCTTTTGCCTCCAAGTTCAACAATGGCACTGCCATCATCTGTTAGAACAATGGCTTGAGCACACTGCTGCTACAGAAAGACCAGGAGCTGTCTGGAGAGCCTAAACATGGACAGATTTCAAAAAATCCTTAATGTTTATGAGTAATAGTTGCACTGAGAAAGAGATTTGAGTTTTCCAAACACAAAAAAAAGTCCTATGTTAACAGTCTTGGCTGTGTTAGTAGGCAGTTCTGCTGAAACTGTGTATGAGACGGCAGCCACAGGCTCCCACGCTGAAGAGTGGTTGCCAGTGGCGGCTAGACCAAGAATGCAAGTGGTATAGGATGTTTGTAAAACTAGTTAGGACGTAAAATAAGTATATGTGTTTAAATGCATACATTCATTATACCTGGAAGGGTTATATGCTGCATGTATTTATAAGTGCACAAGTACAGCATGGTGTGGTAAAGTTGACGTTGACTTCAGAAAACTCACAGATGTGTGAATCCAAATAGTTTTATTGGCTGCAGGAAAGGTCTTAAATCAATCCTTAAATGAAGAGGATGCCAAATTTCCATTTGCTTTTACTTCTTCCAGTTTTCATTTTAAGTGTCAGTGTCCAGAAATTCTGGGAAAATTAACAGGAATGTTTGAATTAAGTACTTGATATGTTTCTTTGTGTTTTGCAGCATAAGCACTCAATTATGGGGTTCAGGCACTATCAGTTTAAAGGAATTTAGTTGTTAGAAAGCCACTAGAAAAATAAGAAGGTAGCATCAACCAACACCTTCCTATGTCAAAAACTGTAAAATACTGGGTTAGATACACAGCTAGGGTAAATTGACCTAGTCAGCTTGTCCCAGAAGAAACTCAGCCTGTGAATGAATCACAACTAAATTGTCAGAGGAGAAAGCAAAGCCAACAAGACAAAACTGTAGAAAATGTCCCTGGAATCTCTCTGGCTTCATTCCATTGCCTTCCCTGAAGAATTTAAAAAAAAAAAAAAGCGGATCATTATGTCCAATTTCAGTTTTGAGACCAACATTGTTTGTTAATCAGTGCAGGAATTCCTTGAAAATTCAATTCAGAAGTTGCTTTCCCAGTCATTTGCTTTGAACACCAAGAAAATAATCTTCCTGGTGTTTCCTCCAGAGATGAGCAAAAGGAAAAGAATTTAGAGTGACTGTAAAAAAATAAATAAATAAACAGTTAAGAAACTGGATGGTTTCTGAAATATAGTCTTAAAGAACTTTTTAAAATGTTCTGAGAGCTACCTATGATAGAGCAGATTTTCAAGCTCTATTCATATTGAGAACTATTTTATTCCTTGAGTGTTTGCGCTGAAGTTACTGTGATTACTCAAAGAGCAAATTAGTGTCAGTATATACTAGATTTAGCTCCAGTTAAACTCCGTGAACAGATACCATTAACTTCAGCGCGGGGTTGAGAGTGTAGTGAGCCAGAGTCTGCATTTAACTTTTGCCTATATTCATACTAAAAAGCCTTGAAAATAGAATTTGAGCAGTTAAACATTAAGGCTGCACACACCATGCTGGAGAACAGCATTTATAGTGTTCTGGCCATGTTAAATTCTTCCTGCAGCAAGACAATCTTTATCACAAGAAGTTAGAATTGTTCCCAGTCAAATGGGTAAGAAATTTTCTGCAAGATGGGACAAAATGCAGTTGTGTAAGACCGTAAGACACCAGTCAGCTGAAAATTGCAGGCCTGGATCTGCATCCAGATCCCACATCTCCTGGATATAGGAATTTACTCAGCCTTCATTCTTTATATTAGGGGGAAGAAATTAATTCTTCATAGTCTTAGCCAAAGGTGTGTTCAAGAGTTAGTTTGTCCTCTGATGTTTATGGGCTATGTGGAAACATAGCACTGTAGTGAGTTTACATTCCTTGATAAGCAGATATGAACATCAGTGCTCCATTTAATATTTTAAATTGTAATTTTCTTACACAGAAAATAGGATTATGATTAATACATGCTATAGTGGGAATAATCATGTAGCAACTTTCTTTCAAAGTAATGAAACATATGGTGCTCAATTTATTACTGAACTAACTTTCACAGTAACTTAAAAACAAAATTATGTTCTTATTTTTGTATGATTAGACCTTTTAATCTTTAGAAGTCAAAGGCATTGATTAAATACTGGTAGGTGATTTTTCTTTTTTTTTTTTTTTTTGGAGGGTAAAGTCAATGCCTGTTGTTTGAACTGGCAGAGTATTATCTGCTCCTTCCTTGGGAATAATGCACCGCTTAGCTTATCTGACCCGTGACCTAATGTCACAGTGACCCAGTGCTGTGAAACTAAGGTATCACACACCTCATATATTCTGTACTGAGAGTAAGTTCATAGTGAGCTTCCTCCTGATGCCGCAAACTTATCTGATACTCTGACACTAGAAAGTGATGATCCAGATCCATCATGTTCTTGCAGTAGTTCTGTAGTATAAGTGAATAAGTCACTAAGGTGAAGGTCTATAAAACAGAAAAATAATCATCATTATACCTGAGAATATTGGCTTCTAGGGAAAAAAGTCAATGCTTTCCCCTTCATTCATAAAGAATCTTGCACATTTTGGGTGGAACCACAAAATAAGTAGCCATTTTGAGAATTCATTATATATTTGTACAAATCCACACTTTAAAAAAAAAAAAAAAATCCTAATTCCTTTCTTAGGAGAGTCTGAAATTTTGCAGCCCTAATATATTTGGCCTAAAGTAAAGAAAAAGAAAGAATTGAGAATTTTCTTCTTTCTAGGATTCTCCCACCAATCACTCAGGCCTTGTTCCTCCAAGAATGGAGAAGTATCCTCACACAGGACTACAGAGGACAATGGGCCTTTTTCTGAAGTGGCAACTTGTTTATGTGCTCACAGTGCCTCCTGCAAAACTGTTGTTGATGTCAAGTCTGCTAAACCAGGCACGTTCCATCTTCCTGCCATCCGTCCTAAGGCACGTGGGATGGTCTGGGATCTCCTCACCTCCCTGCTGTAGTATCTACATTTTATACAGTCAGAGTACATTGCAATAAATACTACACAAGTATTTTTCCCTCTGGATAAGTTACTAGCCATGATAGCTCTAACCAAGCATGCAATTACAAGCAGTACCTCAGCCTATAGTAGAACAACTTTCAATGCAGTGCAGAGAGCTCTCCGGTGCCCTAAGTGTGCAGTCACCGTTTCATCCCCAAAGTGACTAAGGTGGAGACATGACAAGGCTAAATTTCAGGGCTGCCTGATTTCCTGTCAGTACCAATGCCACAGCAGCTAATCACTCTGTGACCATGAAGTCTAAGTTAGGGTTAAGATAAACTTGGAGAAGTTATCTTCTAGTGCAATAGAATTACATAGCAAACACCAGTCCTCAAATATGACGTGACTCAAATCTCAGATGGCAAGTTGTCTAACATTTAACCATACTGAATGACTTGGGAAATAGTGTATACTGAATGGGGGGAAAATCCTAAAGCCACTTAATCCATATGCTGACTGATGAGCCACTAATGATAGTGACGACGGTGGACAGTTAGGCTTCAGGATGTGTTTTCCATATTTGAATGAAAATAAAACCCTTTGAACATCTTAGTAAAGCTAAGCTGCATCAAAACAATCTGTGTTCAGATTGAGAATGTCAGAGTTAGATTCCACACTCTTCCTCTCTTCTTCTTAATTTCATTCTTTTCTCTGGAAATGACAGACAAATCCATGCTAGGTGTCAGGAACAGTCCTACTGACTACTTCACTGAAACGCACAAAGACGTGGCTTTGGCTTAACAGTGTATATTAACAAAAAACAAATTTATCAAAACAAAACTCTCCAGCTATACTATAAATCTAGACCAATAGCATCTTTCAAACCATGCATACTCCAAAAGCTAGACAAAATATAAATAGCATTTCTACCCCTTTTTTTTCTTGCAAACCTTGTATCCAGTTCCCAGAGTTATCACTCCATTGGTGGTATGCCAGCATTAAACTGGGATAACAGAAGGGAATTGGGCGTGTTGGTATCTTTCTAGTAAAAGGAATGGAAGTCAAAAAACCAAAAAACACCTTTTAAAGCAAGCTAATGTAACAAAATCCCTTTGTGAATGTACTAGAATCAGTATATGGCAATTTAGCCCAACCCAGAACACATTCTTATTCATTAGACAATGTCCAGAGTCTCTGGAGAGAATATCAAACATTGTCTTGGAGGCTATGCTACAATAGCAAATGCTGAATATTTTGGAAAAAAAGATTCAATGAGTGAATGTTAAATACAAAATAGGTGTGAATTTTTTTTATTCTTTTTAAAGTTTTCTTCATCTGTAGAAATGAGGAAAACTGAAGGCTAAAAATCACTTAGCTTAGCCAACTGATTATATCTATTTTAACCTGCTATGGTTGCTTGGGAGCTGTTTTGCTAATCCCTGCTTTGTCGTTAGCCTATATATTAGCAGGATGGAAATGGCATCACTGCACCATAATTCAGCAATATGAATACAGAACAAGGAGAGTGCAGAGCTGTCGGCAGCAGTACAACAGCAGATAATAAGACTCTGTTACTCAAGCAGAATGTGTTATGTAAAGACAATTGCAGTGTAGAAGCAATAGCTCTAATCAGGTTAATTAGGCTGTATTCATGTTTCATTTATGGTGCAAGTGCCCTGTAAATTCAAAGCAGTCTACCTCATCTTATTGCACTCCTTATACAACCATCGTGCTCTCTGTAACACTCAACACCACGTATTTTCTTCCTTTAAAAAAAAATCCCAAAATATTTCTCATCACTTTTTAAGAATTCCTTTTCTTCATTGTTTGTTAAAAAAAAGAAAAAACAGGAAGAGATACAGGTTACGTATAAAGCCTATGGCCACATTAAAGTTCCTTCCTCTGCAACCAAATTAGGCACTTGGAAGCTGTTTGTGGAGGGCCTGTTTAATTGCATTTTCTTTATTTTTCATGTATTTTCTTGCTCACTAACATGCTATGTTAAATGTTTAAGAAAAAATATATTGGCTTTAAAAAGTGTGGCTCTCACCTTTCCTCCTTTTATCCATTTCCTTAAAGTGATAGATCACCTGTTTATCCCCTCAGAGCTAACTGGAAGGACCTATCTGCTTGGAGAAAGGATAAGAGCCCAACGCTGTGACCCTCAAACTCTAGCTGTGTCTCCTCTCCACTTAGTGAATTTATTAGGTTGTCCCTTTAAAGTAATAATGGGTACAACCATTCTGAGGTCACTTTCTCCTCACTCCCAAGAAAACAAACCTGGGTAGAGAGGAGCTATTAAAAAGAGAGGACATGCTGCAGGTGAAGAGAACGTGGCAGCCTGCACAATCTTAATTGTTTTAGCTAACTGTCTAGCAATCAGCTGTCTACATTCTGATTGCAAGCTTAGACTCGGTGTTCCCCATTAAAAAAAGAAATGCAATATTTTCCCTACCCAGTTAGCACAAATCTATTCACGTTACACCTTAATTGTAAAGCCTTTTGTGAAACTTGAAAAATGTGATAGCTCCATTTTAATATGTACGTGTCCCTTAGACATTATTTCAATATGCTGTTAATAACAACATTTAAATTAATAGTCTCACTTACCTAGTTCTATAGATAAGAGAGAGAGAGAGATATTCTTATATATTCTGTCCTGTGGAAGCGTGGCTGGCTGAGCACGACAGCACAATATTGCTGCAGAGGTCAAGCTGTGGCACTGAGGAGCAGTGCCATAAAAGCAGGGTGACCGAGGCGGGAGAGTTTTGCATGTCACCGCTTACAGCATTACACTGCTGCTGTGCATTTACTTCCATTCTGGCTGCAAATAATGTGACTGTTTGCAAGGCATGTCTAACCGCATTTGACAGCGCATCTCGGCCCGCCAAGGCATGCTGCTGAATTTCACAGGGCCCGCAAACACGGTGCGTCTTGCCATATCTCACACCTTAGTTAGCACCCTGGAAGAAAACATCAGGGAAAACCCATGTGCACTTAATTTTTCACCGTCTGAATCCACAGTGAACCAACACCCCAATTATTAATCTCTTGTAACGGTTCATATGTCTATCATATATTGGTAAATATTTTACGAGGCACACGTTTCACTGCAAGGAATATCTGACTACTCATCCATTTCTGCATTTTTCCCTTCGTGAAAGCAAGCTGCGATATTAAAATTCGCGAGATTTCTGGAGGTATTGGTAGTGAAGGTGGCCAAACGAGACAGCTCTTCTTTGACTTCTGGGTTTCCCCTCTTTGCCCGGCCAGCACGGCTGCAGGCAGCAGCGGCAGAGCCCCCACCCCCGGGCTGCGTCCCTGGCTCCAGCTCAGGTGCACTGACACCACCATAATCAACTTATTCCTTAGTCAGGTGGCATCAGTCCAAGTAAATGAAGTAATCGTGTAAAGGGACTGTTTGATGGGGCCTGCAGTAACTATATTCTCAGGCCCAATGGTGGAGGCCTCAGGACCCGTGCTCATGTTTCACCCTTCTCCTCCCTGATGAATAGCAACAGCCAAGAAAACCTTGTTCTCCTCCTGGAGAATAGAGTCTAGCTGCCTGACTATGTACATTACTTGCAAGTATGTTGTACCTTTCACAGCCTCAAGGAAATAGCAGATATACATTCCTCAGCTCTCCTTCCTGCCCCTTCAGTAACCCTCGTACCCAGGTGGTTTTTTACGTGGTATTTAATTTACCATTTGACCGAAAGACAAGCTTAAATTCAAAGTAAATGTTAAACACTTGCAAAAAAATATGTATAACTGACGTTAGGGAGCAAAATCCCTCCTGACTTAGTTTTGCTAAGGATTGGTCTAAATGTTATTACTACAAGTGGGAAATTCTGGATATATTTTCCCAAGAGTGGCAGCAGCCAAAACCCCGTGAGAACCCACTGAGAAGGACGCGATGCTCAAAACTCAATGAGGTCCTTCTGGAAACATAACTCGTTTTTCATTAGGTTCTTCTCATAAACAAAAAAATTAATTTCCCTCCTGTTTTCATACTATAAACTTTGACCGTTAGCCAGAAGCTAATGTGAAGGTCATATCAACAAGATTTGTCTTCCCAGGTGTGGGTAACAAGATATGTTTGGAAAGACAGCCATGGTAGATACCACGGAAAGAGAGTTTCTCATTGCATGTCTGTGAGCTCTAAGGTATCTCAATCCTAAATCTGTGAAACCAATCACAAATTCTCCTCTAAAAATAGAGTTTCAGTGTGACAGAGCAAGGTGTGTCTCCAAAGCTGTGACCTTTAGCAAGAGCAAATTATCAGGAGACTGAAGACATGATTGGAGAAAAGCTAAATTATTTCAGTTATGACTGAGGAACTATTTTTATTTAATTTTGAATTTTAATTATTTTTTCCTATATAAGTACAATGTGGAGAAATGAGGAAAAAAAATAGCAAGTGAGATTTTTTGAAAATGAAATTTCCGTTTCACATAGAAAGTAAGTTAGTTGAAATCATGAGGTGATTGGAAGTTGACAGCATTCATGACCTCAGAAATGTTTATTTTTTGATTGATCAATACGCATTCTAAAATACGCTTATTTGTCAAACCAACATTCCAAAAGAAACATGTGATAACACATACCTTTATAAAAGAGAGCCCAGCATGTTCACTTTTACTTTATCCCCATCATGAGGGGCTTGATACTAGCCCTGATTTTAACCTTGGTGGGTAAGTAACTTATCTGCTTTGATGAATTTAAAATAATAGATTCAGTAAGAGGTTTCATAATCTAAATATAGTTCAATTACAAACATGAACTTTAACATTGTATAGAAAAAATTTATTTTATGACAATTTTTTTGTTGTTTAGGGAAAAAAGGCTTTTGGCTATGTGCTGAACTAGAAGTAAAGTTAATTAGAAAGAGTTATGCCATATGTACAAGATGAGATATAGCCTCTCATACTAAAATACATTAACATTTTGGGTTTCTTTTTTTGCTTTGTCATTTCATTACTCTATTTTTTTTTCCTTCTCTTTCAGGGAGCCAGCATCTTAATTATCGTAAGTAATTTTCCTATCAGCTAATATAATTATAATGAGTGAAATTCAAAATAGAATCTGAAAAGTATATCAATGTTTAATATAATTTTACAACAGCTAATTTTGTTCAGGTGCAATACAAAAATGAACAAATTCATCTTTTTTGTTCCATACATTCTAATACAGGTACTTTAATATGTTCTGTACAATCTCTATAATGTTTTATGGGAACCATTTTTTTGCAGAACCTGATTTCAGTGAAAATAAGGTTTATACGTTTAATTATGAAAGCGTGCTTCTCAGTGGACTTCCAGAGAAAGGACTTGCAAGAGCTGGAATAAGAATAAAAAGTAAAGTGGAAATTAGTGGTATTGGGCCAAAACTTTGTCTTATTAGGGTAAGAAAACGTATTCTATTTGAAAGGTAAAATTCTATTCATACTTGACTTCTTTTTTAAGTTTTTGGGAAGTAATTAAGTTTCATCATGTGTTGTGCTTACTCAGGGAGAATGTAACTAACACTGTTACTTTTTATGCAGTGCCCTAAATTCTATTTGCACTTTACCAGGTAATTCTCAGCTCAAGCCAACCTTGGGCTTGAAGGATTTCTTCTGCTTTGTGGTCAGGGAGACAATGGAATGTAATTTGAAATGCACAATAATTTATTACTGGATCAATCCAATTATTCCAAACTGTACAACCTAGGATTATTTAATCAACTGATTTCGTAACCAGCAAACGAAAGGCAATAAAACATGAGACAGTAGCTGGATGTGATTCAATATTTAGCATAATTGATGTCATCTGGTGGCCTCTTTTTCTGCAAAGTCCCAAATGACATTCTTTGTCATCCTCAATTGTATATTTTTACTGCATGCTGAGTAATTACAAAGAGTTCTGATTATGTGAAAAACACTTTTGCCTTTAACAGAAGCCTATACGTGCTTCTAATGAATGTATTGAAACACACTCCTCAATTGCCTTACACAAACTCCACTTAGTCTTGTCTATACGTGGAAGAAAAATGATCTTTTTAAAAGCTTTTATTCAGCAAATTGAAAACTGCAGATTAAAAAGACTGGTGACTGTCTAGTAAATGCTTGTAAATGCTGTAGCTTTCCAGCCTGAATTAGCCTTCTGTTACTAGGTATTTTTGTAAGTTCAAACTATAATAGAGCCGGACAGGAAACATTGCTTTTCCATGACCTTTGCAAATGGCTGGATATTTTTGAAAAAAAACAAGGAAATAAGAGCCACACGTCTGCACTGGTGAGTACAAGGCTTCCCTGGCAGAAAGGAGGCAGAAGCAGTCTTATCTTCACCCCACAACCTCGCCCATTCCTGCCAAAACAGCTCTTGGTGGGCCAGGGTGAGTTTCACTAAAAATTGACTCCTGTTGCCTAAAACCTTCCAACACTGCCTCATCTGCCCTCGTGCATTTGGGGGAAAGTTTCGTTTTCAAAAATAAGTACAGAAAGAATTTCAGGCAAGAAAAAGAAGAGAACAGGAAAAAAAAAAATCACGAGATTTGGGGGCAAGTTCTAAGCGAAAGGTAACAATACATTTATTCCCTTCTCCTCTGGGAGAAGTTTATTTTGCTGCTGTTCTATTTAAATTAGACAGTTTGGAGGGATGGTTCAGGGAATTAATCTTTCATCTGTAGCCTACGAGTTCGCATTCAGCCCTAGCAAAAAGCTGTGTTCCCTGGGCGGTTTCCAGCTGACAATTTTTTCATCGCAAACCCACAAGTAAGAATTGCCAGCTGCGTTCGAAACCTGGCAGGCAGCGTAAGTCCTGACGGGGCCCTGAGAGCTGGGGAAAACTACCTCGCCCTGACCCTGCAGAGCAGTCCCAAGCCTGCCCGTGTGCAATATGCCAGAAGCATGTCCAAGAGGCGGCATGAGGGATTTGCTTTGTAACAGCCTCCTCTGTAAGCTTCAGTTACTGGGGTTGGCAGTGATCTCCACCAACAATAACAAAAATAAATATGAAAGTGCAGTCTCCAGCGATTTGCTGTGTGAGGATTTAGTTTGTGTGGCTTTTTGAGAAATTAATCCACGTCTTGCATCACATCGCCAGCCTGAGGTGTCAGAGAAAAGTCTCTTTAAATTGTCAAAATATATAGAGGGGAAGGGTCCTGTGAGAAACTGAGCTAAACATGCCCCATTCCCGTGGGGCAGAAACCATTGGAGTTAAGCATAGTTCAGCACAACTTTCTCCTTGCTGGGATGTGCCCCGGGTTGAGGCTGGAGGGTGAAGTGCAGAGTGGGGTTGGGGGCAGCGCCTGAGCCATCGGCTCCGCAGCAAAACACGTAGGGAAGGACAATTTTTGAGACCTGCTCTCCACTGCTCAAACTAATTATGACTGTCTGGCTGGCCCAGCAGCCGTGTTGTTACTCATTTCTGACTGCTGCCTGTGCTCTGCGACCCCAGCGAGGGAGACGACAGAGTTCACAACAGGAGTTGACGATGCTTTATGCAACATTAACTTTCTCCTGCAATTTCCTGCACGCTATTTCCTTCCATACGACTTTTGGGTAGCAACCTGCTTCATGCAGCTCTTCTCTGGCTCATTTCTTCGTACAAGTCAACCTTTGGCAATATGGATTATCTATGAAACAGAACAGAGTGCAGTGACTGCGGAAATATCACAGTCATTTGCATTACTCTCTTTCCTTTTATATATGGAAATGTGTATATCGATACTAACTATGTTAAATGACAACTTTTAGGTTTTCCCTTTGAAGAGGCTTTGCGTTATTTAAAATTGTATTTTTGACGTGAGGAAAGCTCTAGATGCTTATGTGCATTGAAAAAAGTTAACTGAAAAAATTAAAAAGGAATTGTATTCCCCCTTTGTTCCAGATTCACTCAATTGAAGCAGCGGAGTACAATGGTGTCTGGCCTACAAGCTCATTCTCTCGATCACTCAAACTGACCCAGGTACTAACCGGGCAACTTAGTAATCCCATCAAGTTTGAGTACAGCAATGGCCACGTTGGAAACCTTATGGCTCCTGATTCTGTCTTGGATGATGGTCTGAACATCTACAGAGGGATTCTGAATGTGCTGGAGCTAAGCATAAAGAAGATGCAGCATTCGTACAGCTTACAGGAGGTGAGCTTTTTGGTTTGGCCATTGCGGTCGCTCTGTAAATAAATAAGCCTCCTCTTCAGATTCCTCTACCGCATTTTCTGAATTCATCCTTGACATAAACTGCACTAACAAAGACCACCTATGCTTGGGAAATTGTGATGAAGTTGTTCTTATGGGACAACATTTGATGGAGCTGTATCTAAACAGGACAATAGAATAGCAGATTTTTAATCTGGCTGATCAAGGTATTTCAGAAAATGCGTTTGCAGTATTAGACCCTTAGAAAATCTGGCCTGTGATTCTAGAGAAAGTAAACTCCTGTGAAAACTGAAGCCTACATAAAATTTGAATACTATATTAAAACAAGCTTAAACATACAGCACAAGATGAAAGCTAAAGTAACAGTAATTTGATTTTTTTTTACCAATCATATATACTTTAATCTCTCCTGGCTCCTCTTTTAGGAGCAAAACAGTATATATGCCATGACATTACTGTAATAGCTTTGACAGTTGCTCTATTGGAATTTCCACTGGTTTTCAGGTTTTAATATCTTAGTCAAGGTAAATCATCTGATATTACTATTCACCACAGAAATTGCAATGTGTTTAGTTTTTGTGAAACCATATTTACATTGATTAGACTACATTCAATTCAGAGATCAGCAAAAACCTTAAAATTATTATAGTTTCATGTTATTTTTATTGAAAATGCAGACCGGAGTAACTTTAATTTTTAAAAAATGTATTTGTATGTAAGTAGAGTTGTTTCGGGGAAAGGAACTATGTGATTTAATATTTTCACGCTGCTTGTTGCACATAAAAACCCAGGTGGTGTTGTCACATATTCTGCAGCGCTATTTTCTCCTATCTAGTTTTACATCTTCATTCTTTCTAATTCAGTTAGCAATACGTCCTACTCTCACTGCTGAGCAATAAATGTGACTTAACCTCCTAGCTTCGTTTCCAAGTTTTCTTTGCTATTCTCAGTCAGCAACTGATTAATGAACATTGGCACCCTTGCTTGATAATCTGAAGTCACTCTGTAAAGGAAGATAAGCATTACTGGTCCCAAAATCTGAGCTGCAGAGACATTTAAAGGACTAACCTGGCAAGTCTACATAACATCCTGCAGGGTGTAGGGCAAGGGTATCTGAGCTAGCCATGAACAGCTAGAAAGTCCAGCTAGGCAGGAAGCTACTTCATCCCACTAAGCCTGCTGGGCTGGACATTCCCGTTTGAAGTCTAGATGTCTCTACCACACCCTGCAGAGGAGCCTCACACCTGTATTTGCAGAGTCCAAGTCTTTCAGAAAGCTTGAGCAATTCTTATTTCTAGCCCTTACCAAAGCCATCGTGTCTTCAGGAATACTGCTAGGCTGAAGATGAAGTGGGTATGTCTTGCCTCCCAGCCACCACATGACCATTTTGCTCTTCTGACATAGCCCAGAGCTGCTCTCTGGAATGGCTATGCTATCAATAACAATAAAAAAATCATGAAAATAACCCTTCCTCCTAAAATGCAATCAAATATTTTCCTCTCCAAAAATCCCCTCACTGACTAAGGAGATTTAAGAGCTCTTATAAATATATATGCTTGAAATATTATTGAAGATCCGAGCTAAAACTGCAAACTCAAGAAAACCCACAATCAAAACTCTGCCATCCTGAAATTCTTTTTAATTATTGCTGTTCATATTGTGACAGATTATCTGATATTGCAAGGCCTGTTCCATAGGCATTTGTAAGCTGTCTATAAAAGTAAATTTTAAGGGCAGAATGTCATCTCCAACCTTAAAATACTTTGCTGTTGAGATTTTATTCTGAGTGATCAAATTATTTTGGCACTTTTTATTAATATTCCTTAAATCATATTTCATAATCGACAGCTCTAACTGGAAATTTTTACTCATCTTTTCTGAGGCTGCGAATCTTGTCTCAGTGAAACTCTTGAGAATTCTTGTTCTCTCAGTGAAACTCTGATTTGACTTACTGGAAACCTGTACTTGTAAAAAAGAGATTAAAGTAACAATTATCCCCATTTTGCTTTTGGAGAGTACCATAAATAAAAAAGCATTTATTTATATCAGCAGTCTTGAAAATGCAGAATTAAACAGGAAAGCCCATCTGGGGAATTGATGAAGCTTTGCATAGGGGTGAACTTCTCTGATCACATTCTCACTTTTGCCAGGCTGGCATCGGAGGTATTTGCAACACAACGTACGCAATCCAGGAAAACAAGAGAGCAAACTTAATCTATGTGACCAAATCCAAGGACCTGAACAGTTGTGAAGAGAAAGTTCAAATGGTCACAGGTTCAGCATACACTCATCCATGCCAGACCTGCCAGCAGGTAAATTAGAGTGGTACTATATGTAATTTATATTCATATACAGGGAGCCATTTGGCATCCACGTTCTCTCTTGCTTTGTTAAAGTTAAAATGAGAGAAGAGTTAGATCTTCTGTGTCTAGTTATCAACATTTTATTTCTGTATGAAAATCAGATCCACAGAGCAGCAGAGGTCTGTGCTGCGGACTGTCATGTACTGCAGACACACTTCAACTAGCTTAAACTAGCTGGCCTGGAAACCATTAATTATCAGCATGAGTTAATTCATCTACTCTGTTGCGTAAAAAAGATAGTCACGTTGTCCAGTTTCTGTTATTGAAGGTAGGTGTTGCTGCATCTTATTATAATCCTGTCTTTGAAACAAGAAATCGTGTGGCTTATACTGCTGCTCTCCTCAGAAAATGTGTCTCTTTCTCAAGGGAATAACCAATTACTTATACTTGGGAACAGAAAAACTAGCTAACACTTCTTAGCAGTAAACGTAATGGAGCCAGTAAACGTAACGGAGCCAGGCAGCATGCCTGACCTCTCCCATGGAAGTGTGCACGCAGAATTCACATAAACCGCTCATATGGCCAATGAACAAAACAGCCCTGGAAAATAAGTGGGCGGAAGTGGGTGATGTAACAGCTTCTAGTCACAGATTTTAGAAGTTCAATGACTTTCTGTTTTCTTTGTTTCTTTGGTTTTTTTATATCACGAAGAGAAACAAGAATTTCCAGGCAACTGCTACTTACAATTACAAAATTAAATATACACGTAATGAAGCTGTAATTACACAAGCTGATGTTGAGGAAATCCACCAGTTTGCACCCTTCAATGAGGTAACAGGAGGAAATGCTATAGTAGAAGCAAGGTACTGTACATATGCCTTTAATTCAGCAACTAACTCAGCATCTGAGTAATCTGGTCAAACTCCATAACTGAAATAAATCCTTTACTTCCACAGCCTATTGTTTGCCAGTATTTAATTACATAAAATCCCAAACAGTTCATAAAAACAGCCTTCACCGTTAGTTGTAAATCTGAAACATGCACATCACTATCCAAATTTTGTTATCTAAACTTGGCAGGGTTTGACTATTTTATTTCTCAGGGATATTTGATTTATGTCAGAAAAGCCAAAACAAATGTAATTCCATCTGAAAAATTGTGAACTAATATATTTGCAGTAAAATACTTTGAAAGACAGTTACTCACTGAAAGAGAGTTCCCTGGAAAATAATAATGCAGTAAGACACCCCAGAGACTAGTTCACAAGACCTAGATAGGACTTTGGATTCTGATACACTTCCTAAGTACAGTGGGCTGCTTGCAAATCTCCCATCAAAACAGTTTCTTAAGAGGAAATTGGGTTTCATTGCAAAAAGATTGGGCACAAAGCATGTAAAATGTATTTGCTTTTCCACAGCAAATTTTGCATATTTCTTAAACAAGTTTGGGGCAAAATGAGAATATGGTTGTCTAAGAAATTAAACGCCTGCTCATTTTTAGCTCAAGCCCCCAAACTTCCAGTGTTCAAGTGTTTTTTTCATCTGCTTCAAAATCATCTATTGAAAAAATTTTTAGTTACCTGCTTTAATGAGGGACTCTGTAGACAGGGGTGTCCTGCTGAACAGGGAGGCTTTTTGCATGAAGGTCACTGTACAGAAGATACCTCAATCCCACTCCAGCTGCTGTATTCTTGCACTGCTCCATTAGCCTCTACAAGAGTCTATTGGTATAATATAGAGTTTTGGAAACTGCAACATCAGAAAGTTCATGTCAATAAATCGCTGATTGACTTCTTCATTAATATGATGAACATGTTCAGTTTGGCTAACCAAA
>VYXH01000323.1:30459-99261 GCA_013397275.1 Burhinus bistriatus
GTGAAAGTGGCTTTACTATCTCATGCAATCAAGGTGGAGATAGATACAACTGTAGTGCTTTTCTCAAATTACAGGTTGCTGTGAGTGAGCATTAGTGTGGAGCCAATGGACTTTTGCTGATTTAAACTGTCCTGCAAGCCTGCATAGACTGTCTCCCTTACTGTTCTCCCTCCGGTACTGCACCCCCAGAAAGGGTAGTGCCTTTACTTTTCCACGTTTTCTCTAGAACTTCTGCATTGCCCAGCAGATGGGGCCAAATAAAAGATAACTGGGAAGATGCAGATATGTCACACAAGTCTTCAGAAGTTATTTCTACAATGCACTTTGTGTGAAAAAAAAAATAATAAAAAAGAAAGAAAAATCTAATATCAAGGACTTAAAATGTTTGGAGCTGAGTTTTCAGACCTGTTCAACATAAGCCTCTTCTAGCACCATTCAAAGCCAAGAGAGGTTTTACTGTTGGTTCACCATTTTAATCCTATCTTTAGTATTCATTTGCTCTTCTCTTTGGCGTGTAATATTTTCCCATCTATTCTAGGCAGATATATCTCTTCCCAAAACAATGATGATAAAGACATAATAGATTCATCATGTTCTGGAAAAGTGGAGTTAAATCTGTCCAAGTGTACCTGATGTTATACTTTTTGACCCAAATGCCCTTTCAATAATATTGTATAAAATTTCAAGAGAGAAAAAAATCTCTGCTGATTCTGTAGCGATTTCTATTCAAATTCCAGTGGCTTGTCTGCAAAGCAGTTATATGCTATTTTCTGCAGCAGTTCTCTGCAATCCGTATGGAAGGAGTGGATAGAAATGATACAGAAGATCGTCATAGAGATTCCAAAATAAACACGCCAATTTTTTACAGAGATTTTGAGATACTGTGTAGTACAACAATATTGCTTTTGGACTGTTTTCAGTTGTTCAGTGCAAATGCCTAACTTTATTATAGTGTCCTAAACAACCTATTTTAAACATTGGTGGGATAGGATGCATCTCTTTAGCTGACAATGTAGCAAAGATAGAAAATGTTTACGAAGACAGTCTTTCATTGGAATTATTCTTAATAACAAAGGTTTGGTGCCCCTCAAAGAGTTTCCAAAAACTTGAGTACTTTTCCAAAGACTGGTCCTGAATTTATCTGGCCCTTTTTGTTTGGGAAATCTAGTTTGAAACTTCATGAGAATCTTTTATCACCTGCGGTCCCCAGGACATTCAGCTTGCCTTCTCAGAGTACAGTTCTGGGCATCAAGTCCAAATGTATCTATTTGTAAATACCCTTGCCCCTCGATAACAAAACCCTTTCGAAACAATTGTAGTCGCATTGCAATGCAGCGAGGCAGAAACACTGTTCTCTTTTTAGTTTGTAACCCGCATCTTGTGATGTTATCTCTCTGGGTTCCTCCATTCCAGGCAGCAACTTGCTTTGAGTGACGTGCAAAAGCACATAGCAGAGGTCCCACCAAAAGAATTCCAGAATCGTGGGTCACTTCAGTACCAGTTTGGCAGTGAATTGCTTCAGCTTCCTGTCCACTTATTCAGAATAAAAAATGTGGAAAGCCAGGTAAAGTTCAGCTACTGGATAGACTCTTTGTTGGAGGTTGGAATCAGTGCATGTGGGAAACAATGTGTGTGAGCTTCGTGCATTTTAATCTTCCTGCAGATAGAGGAGAGCCTGCAAGACCTAGTAGAGACCACATCTGAACAGCTTCCCAGTGATGCACCAGCAAAAGCCCTCAAGCTTATGCACCTCTTCCGTGCAGCAAATGAGGAGAATTACGAGTCAGTGTGGAAGCAGTTCTCCAGTCGGCCAGCATACAGGTACAAGCAATGCAAAGGGTGATTCTTCTGTTGATAAACTCTGTTGCAGACCATCTGGGATGACTATGTTCAAATGCAGATCTGGAAAATGGCCCTTGCCATTCCCATTACAGGCGCTACATTTTGGATATAATTCCTGCAGTTGCCAGTCACCGTGCACTCAGGTTCTTGAGGCATAAAATGGAAAGGCAAGAACTCACCAACTGGGAAGCAGCTCAGACGGTGCTTGTGGCTCTGCACTCAAGCACACCAACTCAGGACGTGATGGAGGAAGCAACGGTAGGATTCCCTAAACACTCTCAAATAGCTCTTTACTGATTTTAGCATCTGTCATATTTATTCCTTTGACAAGATTGCAAAGGTTTTGAAAATATAAAGGTTTTATATCCTCTAGGGAGGTTGAAAGGAGTTTATTTTCTGACTGTCTTAAGGGGAGGTGAATGCAAATCAAAAGGCCAAAAATGAAGCCAGAATGAAACAGGAAAGAACATATAAAATACCCCTCAGTACAGAGGTTATTGCTGCAAACAGTGGTTTTCTAGTCTTCCTTTGTCCAAATGTACTTTATAGTTACATCAAATTGAATCTCTAACTGAGTGTCTACAAAGACTAGGGAGTAACAAATACGTATTTGTTATATATGCGTATTTGTCCAGACTGACCTAGCAGGATGGATATATGTCAGAGCACATCTATCGAAATCAAGAGAATTATGCCAATGTGGAGCCTACACAGGAGAAAGTCTAATGATTTTTACAGTTTCTTCCCATTCTGCAGGGTCTATTTCTACCCTCAGATGCAGGAACTTATCTCTGCCTAACCTAGGTAGAGACCACGAATCTCAGAGTAGAATTTTGCGCTCTATAAAAGCTGTGACAGCCCACCTCTTTCTGTGCGGTAATGCTCTGCTTCCCACTCAAGGAAGCAGTGGGCTGGTGCCTCCTGTCAGCTCCTACATTTACACGAAATATTCCTGTCTGTCCAAAGTACTGAGGTCCATTCACAATGAATCTCAAGTTTTTTGTACCTGTAGCTGAGGCAATTATAAAACAATGATGTATGTTTCTTGAATAATGTGTGTTTTTCCATTCCATAGCTGGGTGATTTCCTCCCTTTGGATTACAGCCTATGCCAAATTTAAATCTGAAACACTCTAAAAGCAACAGATCTGCCTTCCAGATGTTACTTGGAATTACTTTACAATTGCATTGTCAAATACAGTAATATCCACTGATTAACAATAAATACATCAATACAGAAATATCAAAAGCCTAGTTTTGCCTTGCATTTGGCAGAAACATATTTTGTAATATTGTTGCCCGTTATTAATGGTGGTAACAAACGACTGCTTTCTTCCCAGCTCATCGTGAAAAAACATTGCCCACGCTCCACTACTGTATTTGGAAAGGTTTGCCATCTCAGCTATGCGTCACTCTGCCACAAACAGTGCTCTTCATCAGACTCCTGCTCTGAATGTCTCCAGGTAACCACATTGTTATTTATCATTTAAAAGAAAAATTAAGCCTTGAGTTCTTTCTTCATTATTCAGAAACCTGTATTTCACTTCACTACAGTGTTTCCTTTGGGAAAGGAACCCCAGTTGGTTAAATACAGCATTTTATCTCTAGATTAACACACGAAAGAGTGAGAGGAAGAAGCATATAATTCATAGCACTTTCTATCTGAGTATCTCTGAGTGCTTTATTGCCAATTATTAATGAAGTCCCATGATACTGCTCTGAACTACTTTAAATGTAGTACTTATATGCACTTATAAATAAACTAAGTGACACAAAAGCCCAGTTTTTTGCCTGAAGTCATGTAGCCCAGCCATTTCTCAGCCAGAAGCAGAGCCCAGTCATCCACATAGACTATAAGCTTTTAATAATGTTCTGCACTGCTTTTAATCAGCAGGCCTGAAAACAATTTAAACAGGCAGTAAATAACATTTCCCCCTTCTAGAGATGCATGTCATGGTTTACAGAGGTCAGCCACTCAGCCAGTGATAAAGAGGGAAAGAGAAATAGATGCTTTTAGTCTTCGACACTGATTAGTCCACCATTCCCAATAACAGCAGGGTGTCCCCAGCACAGTGTGTGCCTGCCATGACTTTTTTCCTGTAGTACACAGGCATGGCCAACATGCCTACATGGATCTCCCATGTTACGATTGCCACCAATGCTCTTGAGCTAATTAAATCTGAGAAACCCAGTGCCAGGGAATGGAAATTCTTTCCCAAAGCAAATGATGCACTCAGTGCATTTCAAATGTCCATTCATTCAATTAGCAATATCAAATGGACTGTTTCTGCACCATCCATGGCTCTCAAATGTGATACTTTAAACCATGCGCACTGTATTGAAATTATTCTATAACTCCTCAGAGTTTCTATTAGGATGTACTTCTTTTCTCGTATTCAGCCTTCAGACAACTATTTCTAATCTTGCCATGTAAATGTAAGTATGGTCCAGTTGCTTACAAAGAAGGCTGTAAAATGACCTGGTGATCTCATTGGCAGCTATTAATCCACACTAAAAAGTGGCTGTTAGAGCTGAAGTTAAGGGCACCACCACTAGCCATATCTTCAGGAATCTTATTAAGGTTCTGAAGACTTTAACTGTATCTGCATTTTTGCACCTGTCTTCAACCATTAGACAGAGATATTCAAACAGCATTATTGCAGGTTTCCCAACTCACCCTGAAAGGCAGTGGGAACTAGGCCCTAGCCATTACTTTTTCTGTTAAAAATCTTACTTGATAACTTTAAGGCATAGTGATGAAGCAGCTGTTCACTGCAGCTTTCTTGGCTATGCTTGTTCTATGAATAAAATGTCCTATTCATGAGGACAAAAAGAATTTGAAAATATTTAAAATAAGTGAATTGAACAAACTGAAATTATCAAAGTCAAACCTCAGAATAGGCTGGGGGATGGGATATAGATAAGAGCTGGAATTGAACTCAACAGAAGATTTGTTTTCTTTTTTCAGTTACTTCATGGCTTTGCAGGAGAGGCATTGAGCAAGTCTAACACAGAAGAAATTTCCCTGGCTTTGAAAGCCCTTGGGAATGTAGGACATCCGGCCAGTATCAAGCACATCAAGAAATTTTTGCCAGGATATGCAGCTGGTGCCTCAGACCTGCCACTCAAGGTCCATGCGACTGCTGTGATGGCCCTCAAAAACATAGGCATGAAAGACCCAAAAATGGTAAGGGAAGAAAGCTGCCTCCTTTGCACTTAGGATAACCCAACACAAGGCTTCTAATCGATGATGGGTCATGAGGGGGAAGCAGACCCTTTTTTCAAATATAGCTGTCATACCTGGGTTTTTTAAATACCTAACCATTCCTTAGTTGGCATGTCTTATTTCATTTGACATTTACCTATAGTATTTCAGACTGCAACAAAAATCCCATTAAAAGGATACATTCATTACCCTGTTGTTGAAGACAAATCAGTATTTCCATTGCAAACATTTGTTTTGCAAGGACATTAGACAGAAAACTAAATTATTGACCAAAATGTGTTTAGTGCTACTTCAACTTTGGTATGTAAGAGAACCACAAAACAAGGTTTTCAGAGAATTGACATTTAATACTGAGTGTCACATCTAATCGTAATTCAAGACCAGATCTTTTTGTAAATAGATACTAGAGGTTTGCATCCTAATTACAAATTTACAGACATTGTGTGGGTTTAAGTCATAAACAGAACATTTACTAAATGTGACTTTTGTCCCTGAACGAGATAATGATTAGATATCACATACAATGGTTACACAGGCATACTCTCATCCACCACAGACATCACTTTACAATCATTTTCACCTTAAAGCAATCTGCTTCTAAAAGGAAACCTTGCATTTTTAAGATTTTTTTTTCCTGATACTGAATTTTTTTGTTTTATATAAGACTATTCTTAATCTAAAAAATAAAAAAACAGCTTTCATTAACTATTCTCCTACTAATCTGTACCGTTTTTTCCATTATACTTATTTTTTTGCATATGACTTCCAGTTTGAGTGCACATATTGATCCACAGACAATAGTGTGACAGGGTATGCTTTTAAGCAAAAGAATAAAGAAACAATTTACTAGAGTGCAGGAGCTAGATGGGGAAAAGCCGGGAGGGAGGAGAGAATAGCAAGGGTAAGAGTTAGGATATTTGCTGGGGAAGAAAAAAGCCAATCTGGTGTTTGACAACAATGCTGTGTCTCTGATTGTCCTTTGGCCCAGCTTTTCACCTGTGACCCAGACCACCATTTAGTTCCATTTTCTATGCATTTTCCTTGGAGGAAAGTGATCTGGAGCAAGTTAATGACTGTGGCCAGGTTTTTCTCTGTTCAAAAAGCAGTTTAATGCCTGATTTGCAGCTAGCTACATACCCATATTTGCATTAAACAGACTTAATACATGATCTGTCTTTTTTATTGTTTAATTTGAAAAGGTAGTTACATTTAGAAAGAGGCTACTGCATCCTTGTTACCACTCTTACCTTGGTATTTGATAATCAACATATGCAAATTAGTAAAACCAATCAGTGCCTTTCCAAAGTTTGTTGAAATTTTCTGGATCAGACTTTTCATTAGAGACCGTGGACGTGCACTGTCCCAGGCGGGACAGGACTGCACAGAGGGGCTGCCAGAACAGTGTTACACCATCCACATCCATTTTGACATTGGGATCAAAGGCTTCGGTGCAGCTCATGGAAACTGGAAAGATTCCAGTACAAAATTCATCTTGAATATTGCTGGGGTCAAACCCATTGGTCATAAGTAGTACTGTGGAAATTACATTTTTTGCATAAACTTCCAGTTTTAAACTGCCTACATGACATAGAGATTTCTGATAGTAAACTGGTTTTTGTTCTAGCAGAAAGGGCTCCAGAAGATCAAATAATTAGAAATAAGACACACCTTTCTGGGTAGGGGTAAGCGATCACTGAAACCACTTCTCAGGCATGTGATGGATCCATGAAATCTCTTTTACCTCGAGTGGTTATGCAACGGGTATATTCTGCTATAGCTCAAAAAGGGTTAACAGACTTGATATAGAAGACATCCAGTGAAGTTCCTTGGCTTTGATTGTGTAGAAAGTCAGACCATTACTATAATGCCCCTTCCAGCCCTCAGACTATGAAACCAGGAACACTGTTACCACAATACAGATTTTTACTGCACCAGTGATGAAGAGGTCATTCACTGATGATGAATGGTTATTAGCAAAATGTTCAAACATACTGTAAATTTGAATGTATCTATTATTTTCAGGTCCAGGCTATTACCCTTGAGATTTTCCTGAATCACAAAATCCACCCTCGGCTCCGAATGCTAGCAGCAGTGGTTTTGCTTGAAACCAAGCCAAGTCTTACGATACTGATGACATTAGCTGATGCTGTGCTGAAGGAACCTAGCATGCAAGTGGCAAGTTTCATCTACTCTCACCTGAGGGCCCTGGGTAGAAGCACAGCTCCAGATCTTCAAGTGGTGTAAGGAAAATCTGCATCCCTTCCCTAGATGAAAAACTTGTTGCAAACTAATTGACGTGTTAATGTACTCACTGAATTTTTTCAGGGCTTCTGCCTGCAGAATGGCTATCAGAGTATTAAGTCCCAAATTTGACAGATCTGGATATCAGTTCAGCAAGGTTTTCCGCTTCAGTATGTTTAAAGGTAAGATTCAGTAGGTTTTGTGGAGAAATATACGCTTGTCAATGTGTGAAAAAAATCGTACCGTATGAGAACCCAATTCTCCTAGCCAGCTGGTTAGCTGCATGTTGTTCCTCCATATTCTCCTATGTTCAGTGAAAAAAAATATAAAAATCTCTGGCTCTCTATTTGGAGAGTGTTTAGGTCCCTGTGCATTTTGCATTGTACACTGCCAGCATGAAATTACAAGAGGGCTTGTGGGGCTCTAACCCTCCATTTTCATTAGCCGGTGAGGCACATGCTCCTGTATCAAATGCTGTAGTCTCAGTGGTGCTTAACAATTTCATACCATTGTTCAGCACCAAACAAACAGAAGGGACCGAAATTACTGCTGAAGTGGATTAATTTCTACCGGTGCTGAACACCTACAACTCTTGCTGAATTCAAATGTGATGCTAAATACTCTTCACCCCAACAGTAGTGCCCCGTGAAACAGCAAACTCTGAAAACATTCAGATGTGACAATTCATTGCACCCATGAGCAGTTAACCCAGGCTTATTGTCTAAAGATTTTTCTTGCACCTTCCTACTAGGATTCTTTACTGGAATGAGCAGATCCACACGTGGGATCTGGAGGCTGACCAGTTACATCAACGGAGTTGCACATAAAAACGTAGTCAGAGTGGGGAGGACCAGATTAGAAGACAGCTCTTGCTGGGCCAAATTGTAGCTATTTCCTTTTTCCATGTACGTCATTTTTCTCAGTAGAGATTTTTTAAGCAACTCACCGATGTAAATGACCATGACAGCCTCAGTGATTTGGCATATGTAGCTGGCAGACTAGGGAGATTATATCTACAAACACAATCTCCTTACACATGCTCTTTATCTAGGAGGACTTGGATGTTTTTAGCGCTGTTGTTATTCACTGCTACATGTAAAGATTCTTTTAAAAGTAATCAACAGAAAAAGAGACTCTGAAATATCTGAAATCCACAGTGCTAAGTGTACAAGTACCTTTGCCTTCTTTTTGGAGGGGGGGAGTGGTTTGAAAGACTTTCGTAGATCTTATTGTTGCCCTGCCCCTGTTTCATGGTTTTTATATGACCGTTTAATCTGCTCTATAATAAAAATAAATTTCATACATACCACAACAACCACAGTAATATATGATACACATGCTTGCTGCCCCAGAGACGGAAACAGAGAGTGCCCAAAGAAATACGGTCACTAACACGTCCTGTATGAACTTTTGTACCATTTAAAATGCATTCAGGGAGAGATACCTTTTCCAACAATATGCAGATATCTGTTTCTTGTTTTAGGTACTCATTTTCTCCTCTTATTTTTGCTTTTAAAATGAAGCTTTCTGAATTTTCACACAGTGAGAAAGAAGAGCACAGTACACATGAGGGTAGCTGGCTATGTGAAATGGATTACTTTGTTCTGGCTGTAGCCTGGAAATACAGCACATCAGTGAATTGCTGTTACTTCTTGGTGAAGACCAGTGTCAGAAACTTGGTTACCATGCATATGTAATCTTTAAACCTCTCATCATGAAGAATAAAGAACAAGATCCCTCTCTCACACATGCTAATCTTAGACTTGGATAACTCAGTTGGCTAAATGAAGTCAATCTTCTATTACACTAGTGTGGGAGGAGGATCCATCCTCCAGCTTTCTGATTTGATTTGTCTCCACTAGCCACAGATGAAATGTGTTTCCATGAGTCCATTCTGGAGGAGTTACCATAGTGACGGCTGTAATGCAGTACCTATTTCCTTGCTAAAAACAAAAATGTGCCCTCAGCATCACAGATCATTGTGGTGCTAGGTGCTGAATTTTTAATCACAGGCAATAATGTCAGCTGAACCTCTCTCTAATCTGGAATCTGTCACACATGGCCACCACAAATAGTGCTTCATGCTCTACACACTGCTGCTGAAACCAAAGGGATGACCCAGGTTCTGCTCAATGTGAGGACTGACAAAATCTGACTCTCAATATGCAGAAATTCATATAATTAAGTATGTGTACTAATGTTCATAGATACCAAAGACTGCTTTCTTTGATCACTGATTTTTCCTTCCTCTTCCTTGGGTTAAGACATTCAGTCAGAGATATGCAGGTGCCATCACACTCTCACAGTGAAGTGGCTCCAGTGCATCATCTGACTGTGTCAGTAAGAGTTTTCATTGGTAAATATTTTCTTAGAACATTAGAGCTATGTAATGCCTGAGGTATGGAAAATATCCCTGCTTTCTTCAAGTCGATGAATTCTGTATAATCATTTAATCATTTATGAGCAATACTTCTTACTAAGTATCAGTAAGTACTGTAGGGGTTTTTTTAACTAACAATTTTCATAGGTTAGAACACAAAAAAAGAACCTTAAGAAATTCACTAAAAGTACCGTGTCTCACTGTAGTGTTCAGTCCACGTAACACCTAGAACTGTCTTGACTAAGCTCATGTTGTGGTTCAGAGAAAAAGTAGTCTTCAAATTTTCACGTCTCAAGTCAGCTTATTAGTAATGTTCTAGTGTGGTATCGCTTTGCTTTTTATTTTCTATAGGATCAGCATTAAAATGTGAGCTTTTGTCAACTCTCTTTATTATCTGTTGAAGGTTCTCCACTGATTACTCTGCAATCAGTGGGGTGGCATAAATACCTGTATTTGTGTGTGGCCAGCAGGTCGAGGGAGGTTGTCCTCGCCCTCTACTCTGNTTGTAGGAGCTGTTACTGAACCACGTGTGTTGTAGGGAGATAGTGCCTAGTGCTTTGGGTAGCACCAGAGCTTCATACAACAGAAGACTGAAGGTAATGTAACGAAATGCCAGTTCATACAGATTTAGTAGACTAAGTGGATTGCTTTTCAAACAGACTGTTTCTCAAATACATGAAAAGTTGGAATCTATCCTGAGAAATTAGAAATCAAAATCAGTCCCAGTAATCTGACATTTAGTGTGAGGAATAAATGAGGGTAAATGACCATCCAGACCCCAGCCTGCATGCATAGATTCATAAGAGAATGGGAAGGTGTTGACTCAGAAGTGAGCTGTTATCTGAAACACAGAGACTGGCGCTAAAGAAGTAATATGGGCATGAGTATTCATAATGCCCCACATTTGTGAACAAAGTGATAATCTTTTCTTTAACTTTTGGTTAAATAATTTATGAGAATTTGGTCATTCCTTTTCTGGAAAGAGGTCAAAGACTCACTCCTTCTCATAATGCTTGAAAATATATATCCTACTATTCATCAAACATTTCTGTATGGATACTGGAATTGTTGGTCTGGATCTTCCAGGGCTCTGCAATTATCCCGGCTGTACTGGATTCCCAAAGCTGAATTCTGGTGGTGCTGGGATTTAATCAGTATGTGGTGCCTATTAACATGAGGATAGCAGAAATTTAGCATAGGGACTCCTAAAATACTTCCCTCTCCTCCAACTAGTGTAGGAAGAGAAGAGAGAGGAGGGTTGGAAGAAAGGAAGCACAACAGGGATGCCTAGGTATCATGTCAGCCTTGTTCCTCCTGAAACATAAGGAAACTGAGAAAGCCTTGGGATTACTTTAACTCAGAAAACAGGACTGTATAGACCTGTGCCAAGATGAGGAAGAATATATAACTGCGCTCTGCACTGATTATCTGTATCTAAGAACATTATGGATGATAAACCTAAAGTAGAGAAAATAAATAGACACAAATTATGTTTGTTCAAAGTTCACTCAATAGTTAACAATTACTTAAGAATTAGTGCTTTTCATGTAAGGAGTTACAGCATTTGGAACTAGATGTATCAAATTGCCTCCAAGTCATTTAAGAGACAAATCTATACCTCACCATCTGTCCTTATAGGACATTTATATCACTTTCCCTAAACTATTAGCAAAGGATGGCAAATCTGTTTCCGTTTCTGATCCCCTTTGTCAAATTGCCCTAAATGATGTCTCATAAAAGCATTTCACAAGCTGACATTACAGAATCTGACCGGATGTAAATAATATAGCAGAAGCAATTGGAAAAATAGCATAACCACCATGCAATGAGCAGGGGGCTTGTAATTTTGCCCATTAATAGTTCAAAAATGCGGAATATTCTGTTTATGACTGTTTTATAACATCAGTTTTATAGCTGGGTTTTCTGGCCTTTCTCATATCATGCTGTATCAGTTGAATTATGCAATTTGTAAATTGATGCGATCTGCACACTGTGGCTTTAAAAACTAACTCTGCTGTGTTTTACTGCCTCTTTCTCTTCAGAGTTCCTTATGAGTGGACTGGCAGCTAAATATTTGGTATTGAATAATGCGGGCAGCTTAATTCCAACAATGGCAATATCCCAGCTGCGGACACATTTCCTTGGAAGAGTGGCTGATCCCTTGGAGGTAATTGGCTCTACCCACAGTTTGCCCTCCCATCCGTTCTTATGACCATCATCCAATTGGTATTTACACTTTACTTCTTCCCACAGGTGGGAGTAGCAGTTGAAGGAGTGCAGGAGATGTTTGCTAAAGGTTCCTCTCCTGATGGGGACTGGGAGACCGACTATGACTTCAAGGAAATCCTGAAAACAGTAAATTCTCAGGGAAAAGAAAATCTCTAAGGTATTGCTTCCCCAAATGTCATGAAGAATCACACTGTCTTCCTCTTCTCACGCAGCTCTCTGACTGGAAGGCATTCTCCAGTGACAAACCTTTTGCATCGGGCTACCTGAAGATGTTTGGCCAAGAGTTGTTCTTTGGTGGACTGGATAAAAACGCCATCCAAAACGCATTGCAGGTATCATTTCAAAAACACCACCACCCAAGCATCAACAGCTTTAACATACTGTTTCTTTCACACATTCTATCCCTTTTTTTTTACTTTTTAGTTCAAGAGGGTTTTTTGTCTTTAGTATCACTCAAGGCAAATAAGGTCAAGCTTTGATCAGGATTAGCTATAATTGTTGCAGCAGACTTTCCCCTGAGGCATAGTTAATGGCATGGATCATGATATTCAAGTTGTGCTTATTTAGACAAGTTGAATTCTGTAATTGCAGACATGGTATGGACCTGATGAAAAAATCCCTTCGATAAGGAGAATAATCAGTAGCCTTCAAAGTGGTGTAGGGAGGCAGTGGACCAAGGCTTTACTGTCCTCTGAGATCCGTCGTATTGTGCCTACCTGCACTGGGTTCCCGATGGAGACCAGCTTCTATTACTCTTCTATCACAAAAGTTGCAGGAAATGGTAATGTATTTCAAGACAAGCAATACAAACATGCTTGTTAGGATTGGGGGGGGATTTTTAACACTTTTTTTGCTTTCTTTCTAACAGTTCAAGCACAGATTACACCTTCTCCAAAGTCTGATTTCAGATTCACTGAGTTACTAAGTGCCAACATTAGGCTGCGATCCAAAATGAGTCTAAGGTAAATATTTAGTATAAAAGAATCATATTTCCAAGTGACAGAGGCCATAAAAATCTAAGAGTTGTTTGCTGTATGAACATAATTATACCCTCGTTCTATCTTTTCAGCATGGCTAAGGAGGTGACCTTTGTAATGGGGATCAACACACACATGATCCAGGCGGGGCTGGAAGCACACACCAAAGTGAACGCTCATGTGCCTGTGAACGTTGTTGTCACTGTCCATATGAAGGAAAAAAATATCAAAATTGAAATTCCACCATGTAAAGATGAGACTAACATAGTTACAGTAAGGTAAGACATAGCACTCATTATCTTTCTATGTAGCGATGCAGAGTCTTTCCAAATAGAACATTTGCTTAGGGATCTTGCCTTTGACTGACAGCTTGGGTAACTGGCAATGATTGGTGTAGTTTATTTAATTTAAATGAAATTACATGTACTAAAGCTTTGCTTGAAAGTGTGTTTTACTTCCTGTGGTCTTCACCTGAAAATCCCCATTAGGACCATTTTTCAGTTCTTAAGACCCATAAGCTATTTGAAACACACATGGCATAAAATTTCTATCCCAATATATATATTTGGACTGGAGACACTAGGTAAGATATAAGCCAGCTGAATCCTATCAGTTATAACACATAACCCATATATATTTGCATTTGATGCCTTGAAGCGTAGAGAACTTGGTGTTTCTTGTGTTTTCACCTTGTTTCCCTGTGGCTGCCATTTGGTTTTCTTGCCTGTTAGGTCTAGTTGATTTATTATCGGTGCATGCAATTACAATACACTCTGGAAAACTATTGTAGCCAGATGCCAAACAAATGAAAACAGATGGAAATACAAGCACAAAAAGAGGGAGGAAACAGAAAGAGTATGTCCAAGGAATCAAAGCAGTAGACCAAAGCTTAGAAAACTTTCACACACTCATGAAAAAATACTAAGAAAGATGAGCTGAAAATTCATCACAAAGGAAAAAGCATCACTGACAAAAGAAATCAGCTATTATACAATCTGCAGAAATGTTAACAAGTTTCTGCTCTAGGAATACAGCCGTAACAAAAGAGCTCAGTTGCTTGATCCAGCTGCGATTAGCATTCATGGCTGCTGGCCCAGAGAAGCTCTGCAGGTCTCCTGAGTTTAGCCACCACGGAGGCTAATCATTATTCTCCATTGCCCTTCAATGGTCACAGACCATCCTATTAGGCATTTGACATCACATCCTCCTCCCTAAGATGATTCCTCTTCTCCATAAGACGTGACTGTAGTCGGGTTCTCCATGCAGTGGAAGGAGCGTTTTGGCAGTTCATAGAGCATCCATTAGCTGTGTATAAGCTGCTAGGGCACCACAGCACAAAAGTTTTGTTCAGTTTCTTGTGAAGACCAGGACAGTCTGCTCCCAAGGTCATCAGGGACAGCAGGCACCTGCTCTCACTAGCTCTCACTGTTGGAGAGGGTGAGGCAGATATTAATGAACTCAATAAGGATGCTGAACTGAAATGAGAATATTGGACACTGATATGGAGTTTAGAGCCTCAAGCAGAGCTAAAAATGTTGGCAGAAGGATCCTCCCTGCAAAGTAAAATAAAAAATATTTTCCTCTTTTGACCTAAGGGGAAATCAAATCAGACACAAAAAGGGTTAAATGCATTGCCAGAAAGCACAAAGCAAGTCAGTATCAGAGGCAGGGGATTACAGTGGAGGGGTCCATGAGTTCCAGCCCAAGTCCTGCTCTAGACCCTGCAGCATGATCATTTATAAAGTGGAGTAGTCAGTCGGAAATGGCTCTGTAATGCCAAGTATATGAGAAAGCTAATACTCACTAGCTAACTTTTAGCACCATCAATTTTTCTCCAAAAAGCATTCCTGTTCACTGTTACAAAACAAATGGTCAGTGGAAATCACACAGAGCAATGAAACAGCAATGAGTACAAGTGAAGGCAAAGCAATAACTAGAGAATGTAACATTGAACCACATCACTGAGGAGGTCAAAGAACAAGCAAAGTAAAATCTTAAAGGTACGAAGAGAAACAAGCAGACATGATAGAGAGAGAAAGGATACATATATATTCTACATAGAAGGAGTCAAAAATTTTAGTTTAACATAGACTTTCTCTTCCTTTTGCATAGATCCACAATAAAGAACCTATTGAATTCAATATTTTAGAGATATTCTGACACCTTCCCTTGTTAGCTTTAAATTCCCCGTTTAAAGAAATGGTTCCAGAAAGCTATTGCTCTTTCATTTGTTTGTGAGCTCTGTTCAAAATATTTTAGTATTGGGCACTTTTTCTTGATGGTCAGTGTGTTACCTTCTATAGTATCATATCATTAAAGCTGGTCAGGATGTGATATTATTTTCACCTTCATCTCTCGCATCCAGACGCAGGAAGCAAACAGTCTTCAATAGCGTTAAGTTCAGTTATATCCTACACCTCGTACAGGTTATAACCTGTCACAGCTGTGGGATTTATATAAATTTTCAGGAGCTGAAGAGAAACTTAGGTGAGCAATCGCAGACTCTAAAGAAAAAAATAATGAAAGCTTCGGTGATAGAGAGATTGCATTCCCAAGACAAATTGGCACGTTACAGACTCGACTTTCTTTATGGTAAAAATCAGAGCAAACTAATTAATCATACCATGGAGAGAATATATAGCATGTGTTTCAATTCAAGCCTATCAAAGTTAAATTTAATTAAAAATAATAGTTATCTTTAAGGCTCTTTTAATGTAATTATTTAGTATACTACAGATGGCTACTTAAACATACTTTTAAACAAAATTTACAGGAAGAAGTGAAAATCAAATAAATTTCAGGGAAAACTAGAACCCTGTGATTAAAGTATAAATATGGAGAGCTGCCAGAGAATGCAATTTACAAATATATCACATATTCATAATGACAGGCTACTGAAGTATATACATAATCTTGAATAGAGCTGGTATAATAGGGCTTTTTGGCTTGCTTTAACCGTAGGATAAGCAGAAATTGCTTCACATGGGCATCTTATTTATAAGATGAATTACGAAATTACAACACTGTGTACAACATGTATACAGCAGGCGTAGCAGAAAATGCAGAAGAACCAGCGTACGCTGTGAGCTCGCAAGGCAGCGCTGTGTGTTTGGGGACAGAGGAGGGAAATAACTGGTGCTCCAAGTCTCTGTTTTTGTAACACCTTTACACCAAGATCAGAAGGATGGTGCGTAGGAAAGGCAGAAATTTTCATTTCACCACAGCAGAAACAGAGCAAAAGATCTGGTTGGAGGATTGTCTCTTGCTTCTCATTTAGTTAGATGTGATGTCATGCTGTGCTTTAAAACCTGGGAAAATAGTTTTTCATTGATTTTTTTTGTTTTAAATAGACATTGAGTTCTTCTGTCCCCATGTTAGGGATGTATGCAAGGCCACACTCACTGAAACATCAGTGGGCCCAACACAGCTGAACTGCTTGTCCCTCAGCCCTGCAGTGAATTTGGCTTATACTATAGCACAGCTTCTTCTCTTATCCAAAAAATACACTAATACATATTGGAAAATCTCCTTTTTATTTTTTCCTCCCTTGTGTGGGATCAGAGAGAACAGATTCTTTCATACCATAGCTTTAGGCCTTCTTTGTGACTGTTTTTTCTTGTTAAAGCACCAGAGCTGGCTCTTGTAGCCTATTTTTACTATGCCGTGTGATTCTGCAGACATTGACATGTGTCACCTGTGATGCAGCTACATTTGTCGGCTCTCTGTGCTCAACAGGGAGGAATCGATCCTCCACTTTCATTAGGTGGCAGGAGTAGACTGTTGGCATAAAAAAAAAACGTAAAAAAATTGGAAAAGAAATCCCAGGGCTTTCTGCTTGGAGACCCAGCCTGCAGTTCAGTGGTCATTTGAATTATTGAATGGGATTAAAATAAAAGCCATTTCCCTTTTTGTCCCTTTGCCCGGATGAGCCATCTGAAATGCAAGTTGATTTGTATTTTCTTTTATTCCCTCAGCTTGTTAGGGAGAATATTTTATTTCAGATTCCATTCTTCAAGGTTCTCCTATCACCCAGCGTGGAGCGTTGCTGTCATGTCCTTATCTAAAAAAAGAGAGAGATGGAAAAGAAAACAAAGCCCACAGGTGACGCACGTTTTATTGAGGTGTCCCACATGAAGAGCAATTGTGTGCTTTACAGTGCACACAGCACGGTAGGAGCCTTCAAGAAGAAGAGAGGGCTATCAAATGAATACAGATTCATCTTTCAAATAGGCTAGATTGGAATTGCTCAGGCGAGTACCGTGTGGACTGTATTAAAATAGAGACCATTTTGCAGACCATCTTTCCATTCACTGTCATAAAGGCCATCTCCATTGGCAGACCACAAAAGCCCCAGGACAAGCAGATCAACTTCATACTTAAGAAATGGCACATAGGGGATTTTGAGCTGGATGTTAGCGCTGATAAACAGCTAATAAGGTAGAGTTAGCACGATGCTTATAGGTGAGGGAAATAGGGTTTTCTTCTCCCAAAAGTGTTCAGTGTTCGAGATGTTTCTCTGACCCAAGCCAAAACTTATAGTTATCACAACACTGTAACAGCTTCCATGAAGAACATGGGGTGTGGAGCCAGATGGTCAGGATTTTTAGCTGTGAGAGTCTCAATCTCATGCTGCACCTTATATCACTCGTCCTGGATCCTGACTAATACTCTTTGAGACCACAACACTGGAAACAATGTACTGAACACATTTACGTAAATAGGCTCTTAACCATCTCTCTGTGATGTCTTGCCAAGCCACGGCCAAGCCATAAGTACCAGTGAATTTAGATCAGGCTGGAGACACTTACTTTGATGATTTCAGGCTCCTTCCTTTAATTCTGCTTTAACAAAAATTGCATGGGAAACAGCATTCAGTAGCCACCGGTCCCCAGGTTGTTTTTTGAAGTTATGGCAGTATTTTGCCAGATAAAATGTCAAAGGAAATGAGAACTAAGTTTAGCGGTGAACACACAAAAGATGAGTTTAAAAATTTAAAAGTCCAGAAGATCAAAATAGGAGACTCAAAAATTTAATAATATAAAACCACAGCCAGGCTTTTAAGTGGACTGTTCTTCAAGGTGGTAAGCATACAGAGATCCCATTGACTGCAATGCTTTTAACCTATACACATGATTTTAAAAGCGTAACTGAGCTATCTGCCCCTGAGATTGGTCCAAGTCTTTATTCACTCTTAGCAGTCCTTGAAAATACAGCTAACAGGAAAGATGCTGTAAATATCCGTGAAGCAATTTGCAAGCTATGACACTTGTTGCTGAGTACGTGCTACAAGGCATTATTCAGGTCTTTTCCTCAGCAGTGCTTTATCAATACAGGTTTCCTCTAATGTTTAATCTCCAGGTCTAAGACATTTGCTGTTACACGAAATATTGGGGATTTGGCTGCTAGTAAGATGACTCCAGTTCTTCTACCTGAAGCAGTGCCTGACATAATGAAGATGTCCTTCAATTCAGATTCTGTATCAGGCGAGACTGATAACATCAGGGTAAATGATGTATTGTCCGACTATTCTTTTTTGGGGCTTTTAATCAGTGGGAGACCATTTCTTTTCTCCATAGGAAAATGTACAATTCATCTCTGATCAATGCTGCTTTGCTCAAAATAAGTCAGATTCAATCTAATAACACAAATAGCTCTATAGTAACATTATTTTAAAATCTAGAGTGTAATACATCAGACTTGCAATACTTTTTCAAAAGCAAAAGCATTTTCTTTGGTAATTAATTTTACACTGCCATCTACAGGATAGGCCCACAGTCTTTTAAATACTTTGCAACCATTATGCATGCACCACATTCCTGGGGCAGCCACAAATGTTCCACGAGACGCTCCATTGCTCAACTTGTACAGCCAAATTTAATGCTTATAGGCATCCTGATTCAAGGATGGATGGCAGTTCTTGTGTCAAGTCAAATGACTTCCTGAGCTACAGTTTTCTGTAAAAACCAGTACAGGCTTTGTATGATGAGCAGCATTGTGAAGGCATCACCGTGACAATTCATACAGTGAAAAACTGACACAGGTGAGGAATACGCGGTCCTGTTCTGGTTTCATTGTTGTCCTGAAACTCTGAAGGGTTTTCAGGTGAAATAAGAGACGAACAGAGGAGTATAGCACTTTCCTGTGGAGAAGTCAATAGGCAAACATATGGTCAGTGACAGCAGTGTCCAATAACCTGGAACAAGCAAAGTTATTCTTAAATTAACAGAAACTGAAAGATGGCACCAACTGGAGCATTTCCCACTATCATTAGAATTTCCTTTGGAAAGAAAAGATTAGCATTAAAATTCCGTTTTTTCAGTGGGGTTTGTACAAGTTTGGAATCTTGTGAGACATGACAAGCTGAGTAAAAAATTAATTGCAAACCTGTATTATATGTGAAACGAAAGCTTATGATTATGCGTCTTTAGCTATTTGCTTCATTGCTCCAGGAACTCGTAGTTTTCATTTCATTGATTTGACTCTAATTTTAGTTAATTGTAATTTGTTCTTCTGCAAGCATTACTTAGCACATGTAAATGACATAGTTTTGAGTGGAGGTTTCTAACATCTGATATGCTTTGACCACCTAGCTGATACAGTCTCACATTCATGTCAGACCTCACTGAGACAGAATTTTCATGGACATAGCTGAAGGTTCTGTTGTTTGATGCAATTGTAAATCAAAAGAAAGAACTCCAGCACTCTAGAGCACACTCAGATTTATCAAGAACCTGTTAACACTGTCTAATAGTCCAGGAAAACAAAATTAAATATTTAGAATTAATTTGCGATATAATTTTCCATTGTTATAGCCTGAAGCTCTTTTTACTCTAGATAGTCTAATCAAGCCATTCGGTTGATAATTTTGTCCAATTGAAAACCAAGTTGTTCTATGTCATGGCCTTCCTATGGCAAATAAGCTGGTTAATACCTCCTGCAGAATATATGTAAAACTATGGCTGAAACAGGACTCATAACAGGCAAGTATTCCTCTCACTGTTGTCCAGTTTAACTTGACATGTGTATTATCTAATAGGACAGACAGTCTGCAGAAGATGTTTCTTCAGGAAATTCCTTTTCCTTTGGACAGTCTTCTTCCCGAAAAGAGCCATTTTTTCAGTCCATGTGCTCCAATGCAAGTACATTTGGGGTTCAAGTGTGCATTGAGAGGAAAAGCGTACATGCAGCATTTATAAAAAATGTGCCTCTTTATTACCTGGTTGGAGAGCATGCCCTTAGAGTGAGCTTCAAGCCAGGTAAATACAACCGTCCACAAAAAAGAAAGTAATGGGTGGGAGAGTAACGGTGTGTGTATATACACGTATATATTTGTATGTGTACATATATATCTTTCGTATCTTGAGTTATCACTAAAACTACTATTAGACCTACCTGCCCTGCCAGTATTGGCAACAGACTACGCTTGTAGCAGGAATCCATTTCTCCCCCACTCATCTGAGCAGCAATTTCCCAGCTCCCAGCAATGCCACTCAGCATGGCCAGTGTCAAGCAGAGCCGATCTGTGCCTGCAGAGCGTGTCTGATGAATCCTGAATCATTGGATTTGGGATGCAAGCACAGAGCAATTGGACATGGGCAGCAGATCTGATGCAGTGTCCTGTAGCTACACTCTAAAAACCCAGACTTTTAAAGGGAATTATGGATTAACCCTGCCACAATCTAGTCCTTAATGTCTTAATCCATGATCATAAGAAGTGAAAGCACAGCAGGCTACTGAATCTAGGTCTCCTAAATATCAAACTAGCGGCCTAACCATTGGACCGTTCTTCACAATTCAAGAGTTGAGCCTCAATTCCTTTCTGATGCCTAATTCGCTATCCCATAGTGTTATCTAGTTAAGCAATCTGATTCACTTGACTTAAATCTGCTGATCATTCAGTTTATTCACTTGAAAAGAATCTAATATCATGCTAATATTTTAAAATTTGATTATTCCTAGTATGTGCTTTAGCTATTACAGAAATCTTTTAATGAAGTTGCTCAATACCAAAAATAATCAATAAGCGGTTATACTTTCATTTGGGGAAGAATGGCTAAACAAATTATAGCAAAAATGGGCTTATTCTATTATTTAGTTACTGATACTAACAGTAATAATAATCGTCGTGCAATTTCAGTTTACACAGAGGCACCTATTGAAAAAATACAAGTCACAATTCAAGCAGGAGACCAAGCTCCTAGGAAAATGGTGCGTTTAGTAACATTTGAAGATCCAGAGGCACAAGTATATTCCAGCAAAGCAATTAAAAGAGTGAAGAAAATACTTGATGATACCGGTGACCAGGTACTGCTGTAAAAATCCACTTCTAGATTTGTGGGAGACATTACAGAAAGCTTAGTTATTTATATTTCTTTTTTTAAGTAGCCTCCTTTGTTCAGATAGTATACAAAAACTGGAAAATAAAACCAGGCTTTTGGGTACACAAGTCGTTCTGCAGGTCTTTTGTTTGCATTCATCTCTTCTGCAGGTGAAGGACATTGGAAAGAACAGGGTGGTTTTGTAGTTTCTTCTGAAAATCTCTTGTAAGATGCAAAATAGCCATTGTGTGCCCAAAAGGTAGTCTGTTCTTTCCAGCTACTGCAATTTAGCAAAAAGGTATGACACCTACCTACACAACTGGCCCTGAAGTAGTCACAGATACAGCACTGTCATTACCAACATTAGTTACACATGATTGTATGCTCAACAGTTTCTACACCTGTTCATTAACACAAAAGGGTTTGGGGTATATTTCTTCTTACGTGTGGTTTTAACACATTATTATGAATTAGGCTTATTGTGATGTATTGCAAGAATGCTACCAGGCCTACATCTTGTCTTCTAAGGCAGCAGAGCGATGCATATGTCTCTGTAACTGACTTTACTTGCAGCCTTCTGCAGGAACACAGAACAAAA
This sequence comes from Burhinus bistriatus, assembly GCA_013397275.1. Lineage (NCBI taxonomy): Eukaryota > Metazoa > Chordata > Aves > Charadriiformes > Burhinidae > Burhinus > Burhinus bistriatus. The sequence goes on from VYXH01000323.1 coordinate 52,270, forward strand.
ATAATTTTGTTTTCCAATGGTACCATTGACTAGGGCACAAGAAAATCCAGAAGCTCATCATCCGGTGCCAGCAGCACCAGTGGAAGTGCCCAGAGTGCAACCAGCAGCACCTCCAGCAGCGACTCTGACAACCGAGCATCACAGGGAGGCACCCAGATAAATCTGAAAGCAAGACGGGCCAAAGCCAAAGAAAAGAAATTCTACCCCTTTGGGGACAGCAGCGGCAGCAGCAGCAGCGGTGGCAGCAGCAGCAGCAGCAGCAGCAGCAGCAGCAGCAGTAGCGGTAGCAGCAGCAGTAGCAGCAGCAAAAGCAGTAGTAGTAGCCGCAGTAGCAGCAGTAGTAGCAGCAGCAAAAGCAGCAGTAGCAGCAGCAAAAGCAGTAGTGGTAACAGCAGCAGTAGCAGCAAAAGCAACAGTAGCAGTAGCAAAAGCAGTAGCAGTAGTAGCAGCAGCAAAGGGGGCCGCAGCAGCAGCAGCAGCAGCAGTACCAGTAGCAGCAAGGGCAGCAGTAGTAGTAGCAGTAGTAGCAGCAAAAGCAGGAGTAGCAGCAGTAAAGGCAGCGGCAGAAGCAGCAGTAGCAGCAGCAAAGACAGCAGCAGTAACAGCACAGGTAGCAGCAGTAGCAAAGCATCTGGTATAAAGCATAAGGCTAAGAAGCAGTCCAAGACCACATCATTTCCACATGCCAGAGCTGCTGAAGGAGAGAGGAGTGTCCGTGAGCAGAAGCAAAAAACACAGAGTAGCAGCAGTAGCAGCAGAAGCACCAGCAGTGGCATCAGCAGCAGCAGTGAAAGTGCTGGTGCTTCGCATCGCCACAGCAAATATGACAGACAAGCTGGGCCGAAACATGGCAATTCCCAATTTGATGGTCGCAGTAGTTACAACGTTTCTACAGAATGGGTAAAATTTTCTAATGCTTTTACTTCTGCTAGGACATGATCCTTACTGAGCTGTCGGTAATAACTTCTTTTGGAATTTTGCAGGAATATCGCCTTCCAAAAGTATACCGGCTCCGTTTCAGGTCTGCTCACGTCCATCGGGTAGGTCACTAATTCAAGTGTACATTCCCGTGGTGGCTACAGTTGATATGATCAAGAATATTACTGAAGGGCTTTGGTTCATTTCACTTGAGCATTCCGTACTGTCCAATATCAACAATGACAAGGGCCAAAATAAGCAGATTTGTCACTAAAATACTGACTATTTTACTATGTCCGTCTTTTGTTGCAGCACTGGCAATCCTCAAATTTTGGTTAGGACACCTTTGGGCTGGATGCTGTACAATGCAGCCAAAGCTGAGTTAATAAAGACCATGGGGGAATTATAAAACAGCAGGATCTTCCAATAAAATAGCTGTGTCCACAGTTTTTAGGCAATCATGGCAGAATCATCATGTATGTGGGTTATATCAGAAACTAGGTTCAGTATGTATTATGGCACAGAGGTATTTTAAGTACACATTAGAAGGATAATAATGTAGTGGCTTTTGTAGGTGTTACCTGTAAAGTTATTATGTATTCTGCTTATGAAAGAAGAAGATGATTAACAGTGTTTTTAATTAAATTCTAATCTGTTTTTTATTTCTAAAAAATGTGGGTATGTTTGACCACTTTTTAAGTATCAGTTTTTATTTTCCCTAACATTAGACCTGGACAACGTGATACTGCCATTTGCAATCATTGTCTACACAGCCTTCCTATCAGCAGAGAGGTCCAGGTGGATCCAAGGCACATTCCTATCCAACATATTTCATGTCTGCATATAATAATAAAAATAACACTCTAAGTGCGTCTGTCACCCATAGAAGGAGGCTGATAGCTCTGATTTTGATGTCTACACTGTAAAACTAAAGGCCATGCCATAGCTTTTTAACCTATTTTTTGTTTCATAGCATCCAGATCGGAAGATATCAAGCAGCTCATCATCATCTTCCTCTGAGTTGGGAAGCAGCCACAGCAACAGCAGCAGCAGCGGCAGTAGCAGAAGGAGCCGTCACCCAAGCGGCACCAGCAGCAGCAGCAGCAGCAGCCACCACCATGGAGAAAAAGCTGGCCACATCTCAAGGAGGAGCCACGTGAGCAGAGGAGTCGATGTTCACCACAGCCGTGGTTCCAGCCAGACGCGTGAGGTACTACTACCTGTGGGGTACAAACAAGCAGCCGGGCTTTGCTGGCTGCTGAGCAGGAGCTGTGGATGTGGTGGCACTCTAACCAGCCGAGGGGGTTACACTCAGGAAGTAAGCTGCAAGTCAGGTTTGTAAATGGAAAGTCAAAGTCCGTTGAGATATTTTCCCTCCATGAAAACATTTTTTCCAAATTCCCTTGTCTTTAAGGGGGTTTTCTGCTGGTTCCTTGGGTATATTTTCTTTCATTTCTAAAATGTTTGCAGTATGTGAAAGCCTGAATTTGGAAATGATAAAAATTGAAGGGAATGGGATCGTAAGTTAAAGGGGAAAGAATTTTCTTTTTCCTACGAAAGCCAAAAATGCAAAATAAATTGCATTAAGGTAAAAATGGCAAGGAAATAAATAGGTTTTATTTAAAGATTTTTTTAACTTAAGTCAGCCTAATTATTTCTAGATGTAGACCTGAGGTCATGAGTGCACGCAGAGTATAACTAAAATCAGACTCTCCATGGTCATTACTGATCAGTAAATGTAAAGTCCCATTAAGCACAGATCATCTTTATCTTTATTACACACTTAGTATTCTATAATTGTACTAAGTAAAGGTATCTACATAATAGTAGAACAAATAGCTCTGCAAATGCAGGCAATGTCTATGGGAACTCTGCTACTAAGAAGGATTTCAAAATAATCAATTGGATTGAAGGAACTGTAGTATAGTAAAATACGTTGAGAATGTGTATACTACTATGAAGATAGCTAGTACGTACTGTAGGCGGCTGTTTGAAATATTGAAATAATGCACAAAATCTTACTGAGTGCATAAAGATAGTTTGGAAGAGTAGTGGATCCACATCAAAACAATCACATCTTTGAAAATTCCTGGTGGTAATGAAATAATCAAGATTCCAACCAAATCTATTCTTAAATAGTGGGCATATAGAAATACATACCACAAACTAAACTGATGAAGGATGAGGGCTGCTTCCTGCTGTCAGTGAACTTAGTCTGGACTGTAGGCTCTCCAGCGAATACAGAGAAATACTTAAGCACATGTGGTTGGGGGTTGTTTTTCAGCGCAACTTCCTGGGAGACGTAATTCCACCTGGCATTACGATTGTGGCACAGGCAGTAAGGAGTGACAACAGAAATCAAGGTTATCAAGCTACAGCATATGTTCGTTCTGATGCTGCCAAAGTTGATGTGCAACTAGTTGTGGTTCAGCTGGCTGAAACCAATTGGAAAGCGTGTGCTGATGCTGTAATACTGCCTCTGAAAGCACAGGTAAGCACACAGGCAGCTTCGCCCAGAGAGGCACCTGAAAAACCCAGGGTTTTGTAAGTAAGCACAGAGCACCTGCTGATTAGGGGAACCAAACAGGAAAAGCAGACATATTTTGAAATGTTTCACAGTTTGTGAAATTTCAGAAAATGTTCCTATCTTTCACCATTCTTTTGAATTAAAAATAAAAAATAAAAAACCCAGTCACTTCAAAATCTGGCAAAAAAAAGATATTGACTTTCAAGATACATCAAAATATCATCAGTAGAAGTATAAGAAATGTTTCAAAAATTGACTGCTTCATTACTACCTATTTATTATTTGCTCTACTTTTGAGTTTTCTTGTCTGCGAATCTGGTTGGTTATATAATTCATTTCAGAAGACTCATAACTCAAATGCATTTCAAATGTTGTATTTCTTAGAGTTTGCATGAAAAGGTGGAAAAAGTAAAGGTGGGTAATGGGTTGATGCTTGAGAGAGCATCATAAATGAAGGAACAGGTCTCTCCTTTTCTTTTTTTGCGTCTCCCTGTGCTGTGCTTCCCATGTGCCTTCTAATGCAAGAGGTCTTTGTGTAACAATTTACAAACCTCTGCTCTTCACAGCTGCAATTAACAAATTCAGCATATTTCAGTATGGAAAAAGTGGGGTGGGGTTCAAATCAAGAGGTATTGGGGAAAGCTAATAGAATTTATAGTGCAGTCTTCTTCTAGAGAAAAATACAATTATGAATTATGAATCTCAAGACTCGGGAACATAAAGAATCAACATGAAGTTGCGGGAAAGAAGAAAAACTTGCGTTTTGAAATGGTCAGGAGTGGTTCTGTGATTCCATAATTTGGGTGACTTCTTTCCTGTTTGTAAAGGCCAGACTGAGATGGGGCAAGGAGTGCCGTGACTACAGGATTGCAGCCGTGGCTACCACAGGCCAACTGGCGAAGAAGCCAGCTGTGCAGCTGAAGGTTCAATGGGGAAACCTTCCATCCTGGATAAAAAAGACAAGCACAGCGTATGTAATTTGCCCTTTCCTAAGTTGTTTCTTACACTAGTTGGCTTAATAAAATCACTGAAAGAACTGAATGAAAGTTTTCAACCCAAACATGTTTGGGGTTTTTTTGGATAGAAAACACAAGTTCAATGGCACAAAAGCATTTTGCGAATGTGTTTCACTTCCTCCACATGTGTCATATTAAAAGATATCCCCTAAATATTTAAAAACTCGACATGCTTAATTTTATTTTCCATATTAAATATTTTGATATTTCAGTTCAAAATGCCTTTTTGTTTTGAAATATTCTTCTATTCAGTCTCAAAAAATACCCAGTTAAAATGAGCAAAGTAAAAGCAATGTGTTTCCTCTGGATAAAATCTGCCATTTAATTTGACCAAAAGTATTATTTCTTTGACTTTTCAGTTCTTCCATTGTTTCCCTGATTTTTCAGAACTGCCAGTAGTCCTCATCCTCCCATGTCTGCTCTTGCTCATGTACCTGAGTTTGTCACATCTTGTTTATCCCTAGATTCATGCAATACATTCCTGGTGCAGCACTTGTGTTGGGCTTCTCAGAAGCACATCAGAGAAATCCATCTCATGAATTTATAGTAAGGGCAGCTGCAACATCTCCACGTACAATTGATACAGTAATTAAAGCTCCTGGGGTACGTGCCAATTTTTATTTTCCTTTTCCTTACCTTGAATGGATTTTTAACTAATAACATTTTGATACTTAATGTAAAGAGAAAAAAGCAAAACATTCCCTTTTAGAGAAGGTGCTATATACTTGACTACATTACATGGGTCTTGAAATACATACAAGAGTACTCTTGATTTTGTACTGCTTTGGTGCAATGTAGCAGTAAGTTGAAAATCTGACTCTGTAGTCAAATACCTTATTTCCATGCTGAGAACAGCTGTTAGGCCCAAATTGTCTCAAGTATGACTGCTCTGCACTCACACCTTTATTCATTTTACCCGGTGTGACTAGTTTTGTGGGATGTGTAGGGGTCTCAGGGCAGATAACGGAGGCCTTTGAGAACACCTTGCACTCTGTTGCAACATCTATCTCTGTTGGCACTCGTCCCACATCTGCAGTAACCATGCTTGATGAGGCAGAGCCGAACAAGTTATGACAGCCACAAATACAACTCTGCCTTAACCAAACTGGAGCGGTTAGTTACACTCTCAAAGCAGCTTGCACAGGCTGGTTCTGCAGAATCCCACTGATTAATTGGTCCTTGTCCACTGAATCCCTATGCACCGCTTTGAAAAATTTCCCCTATGGATCTCTGGCAAATTAATAACATCTAGCTATTCATACACAGAGAAATTAGTGTGTCTTTAACCTTCCATGGTGCTTCAGTGTTGCAGGATCTTTAATATATGATAATGAAGAAGCAGGCACACTAGGCCTTAATTTGATTCTCTTGGTAAATGTAATTTGTAGCTACAGTGAGGGATCTTACCCCGGTGCTCAACATGCCAGTTTTCAGCCTGTAATGGATGCTGTTCACTTTTCTAGGCACATCATCGACTTACTCAGTTACTTAACTTGTTACCTTATTTTTTTTAGGAAGTCACTCAATTATTACTTAAACTTCATCTATGTTGGTTACTTTCCAAGGTGCTTAATAATTTCTCAAAAAGGCAAGAAGTGTGACTAGAAGAAAAGACAATGATTCCTCTCAAAAGCTTAAGGTTTGGGTGCATCCTGGAGAGACTAACACAACTGCAATTGTATAAATGCATCTTCAAGATTTTTTTTCAAGATGAGTCTTTTTTTGTTTGCAGTCGTATCAATATAGTTCAATTTATCTTAATGTATTTTCATTTCTGCTTTTTCAGGTAACACTTTACTATCAGGCACTCCGGATGCCATTCACTCTGCCCTTAGGCCCATCTCCAGCTTACGAGACTCGAGACATCACTGCCTGGAATGTATTTCCTGAAATAGTTTCGCAAATAGCAGAAGAAGATCAATGTAAATATTACTTATACACTTGTCTCATGAATAAGCAGTGTTTGTAGATCTGTCCTCTGCCATGACTGGGCCTTGCATTTCCTTCTAGTGGTCTTATAGGGAAGCATTGCGTCTCTAACCCTGCTTTCTCAACAGCTCATTCCTTCACTTAAAAGCATGCTTGCTGGCAGGTGAGTGAAGAGACTTCAAACTGATGTAAATATTCAGAGTTCAGGAATCACTCCTGTCTGCAAGTCCTAGAGGTTGTCTTTTGCCCCTTCTAAGAAGGTGCCATCTCTGCATTGAGAGGCATCAGATGATGGGTACAAGACAGATCATGTATTTTCTGCCCTGTTTATTTTCTTCAAAAAGGAGCCATGTGAGTCTTAGCTGGTTGGTGCCTAGCACTTCTGTAGGAAAAGTGAACTACTTTTTATCATGGTTACTATTTTTAGTTTCTCCAGAATTTGGTATGTTTTAGTCCCTGTTACCTTTAGTTTTGTGTTTAGCATGTAATTAAAATCAGTACTAATATAGTCTATATCTGGTAGTTATTCTGTAGTACTGTCCTGTCCTTACAGACTCTGGCAGCATTGAAAGCTTCTGCCAAGGAGATGTTGAAGTTTCTTTCCTGTTTGCCAGGTAGTTCAATCTCATAGAGGTGGCCTTCAATACTTTGCCTCATCACGCATGCCATTGTCACACCTGCCATTTCTTTTATGGTTTTGTTTTGTAGCCACATGTGAAGTCAGCGAGAGAGATTTCAAAACATTTGATCACATGAGCCGTACATATTCTTTCAATAAAAGCTGCAACCTGATAGTGGCCCAAGACTGTACTGAACACCCAAAGTTCATCATTACTACGAGAAAGGTTGATCCTCAGTCTTTCTCAAGAGAGGTTCACATAAATACAACTTCAGCGTAAGTGTGGTTTGTCCTGAGGGCTCAGGAATTAGGGATGAAGTTTCAGGCACTTAGTCTGGGGATGGGAGATGTCTAGCTCCTTGGTGAAACTGATTTGCAAACAGATATTTGGGGAACAATGGGATTTCCAGAAGGAATCGTCAGCTGAGACTCTTTGGTTTAGTTACTCGTGTCTTCAATTTCACAGCCACCATTATCTGACAACCTGCTTATTAAGTCCCCACGCTGCCTTCTCTTCAAAGGTTGAATCTCAAAACCCAATGTCCCGATGAATTTTGCACTTTGGAAAGAAAACAACTCATTCATTCATTCAAAATTCAGATACTCAAATTGGTTCTCTGCTAGCGCTGGTCACAAATATCTCTACTTTTTATATTTTAAATTAACCACTAGTTTCTTCTTTTTTTTCTTTATCTGAAGGAACATCACAATCTGTCCTGCCGCAAATTCATCTCTCCTTGTGGCATGCAATGAAGAACCAGTTCTGTCACACAGCGGGGCTTCTGAGTATGAAAAAGGTAAGCTGTGATACCCACTTTTCCAGGAATGACCTGGAAACCAAATATCTTCAAGATGTTTTTATAAATTCCACAGAAAAAATCTCAAGGTAAAGAAAATACAAGTGGGATTAATTCAAGGAAAAACTAGACAGTTTACTTTCTTAAGATTTGTATTTACCTACATTCCTGTTTCCTATAGTATATACACTCTTACTTGCCCCAACATAATTGACAGGTAAATAAAGCCCTTTCTTATACATATGGTATGTCCAGGTTGGTTATAGTTTAGAAAAAAAGGGCTTGTTATAGTCACAGTTAGACGCTTTGGTTCAGCTATTTAGCTGGAGCATCACCAATGTCGTTATCATTTTGAGACTTAGCAGACCGGATACAAAAGTCAGTTCCAACTACAGGGAACAGCAGTAGAATATTTTTACAAATAAAGAGATAATTTCTTCTATTTTTGTATTCGCTCTCCAAAAAAAAAAAAAAAAGAAATCCAACTGTAGCAGCAAAATGATCATTGTGAAGGAAAATGCATTATGGTATATTTTGTGCTACTCAATTTCTCCATTAATTTGAAATTAATATCCTTACGATTCACTATCTTTTTATAGACAATGTTAAAATTTATAAAAAAGGAACAACAGTTATGGTGGAAGCTCCAACACGCGGACTGAAGAACGTGACTTTTGATGGTGTGATCCTTAAGGTATTGAGCTTACTTTCAATGTTACTACTTTCTTTCTGCTCAGTACCTTGGCAACGTAACAGACCAACACTTCAGTACTCACTACAAAGATGTGCTATTTTATAGGTTACTGTTGCTTCATGGATGAGAGGAAAGACCTGTGGAGTTTGTGGAAATAATGACAGAGAAAAGCACAATGAACTCCTAATGCCAAATCATAAGCTGGCACACAGCTGTTCTGCTTTTGTTCATTCATGGGTATTGCTAGAAGAAACCTGCTCCGGTGGTGAGTAGATCTGAAAACAATTTATGCTTGGGGAGAATACGATTTCACTTTTCATCTGCCAATAGCTAGAAAATATTTTTTTTTAAAGCAGCAGATATCTTTTGCTTAGAAAAGACAATAGCAAAATATATCCATTTTAATTTCATTAACCACTGACTGTTTAAAACACTGCCTGTGAAAACAGAGAATATATACTACAGCAAAAGTCACCAAAGACATGTGCAGTTCAATAATTGATTATACTATGATTTCTTACACTGAGTAGCTTTTTTCTTGGAGAGGCAAAATCAGGCCTCATCTTGCTCCCACTGAAGTAAGTGTGGTTTTTACCTCTGAAGCAAAGCAGTTTCAGCTGTTGTCTGCAGACAATTTAATCAAACAAGTTGCAGGCTATGATAGCAGTGTCAGATCTTAAGTTTATGTAAATTTACAGAGTGCACAAAACTTCATTTTTGTTCTGCACCATCTGAGAGTGCAATCTCAGGGAAATATTTAGAAATGCTCCTAAAGTAAAAGAGCTTCTTCACACACGTAGCTGGAAAAATAATGATGGTATCCCATAACATCAATACAGTTCTGTTCTGTAGGTCTCCATTTACCTTGGACCTGAGATAACTTTATTGAAGTTAATGGTTGTTTTCTCCTTGACTTCAGTGGCAGCAGAATTGTACTTATCTGTGTGTCAGGAAACAGAGTCATAGCTGGGATCCTGTTAAGCGACATTATACCTTTCTAGTGAGATAATTGCGGCATTATAAAAATCATCCAATACAAAAATTATCCTTGATGTTATTATATGAATGCTGCCTTTTTTTTAATCCATTCACTACAGTTGACATTTTTCCTAATGCAATGAAGTAGCCATTGTGCTTGCAGTATCTATTCTTAATAGCTTTCAGACATGAGAGGTTATTTTCTGTGTATTATGTAGTTCTAAAAAACTGGGTATACATGATTCCATTTGGGTTATATTGTGCAATTAGATTTTAAAAATAGCTCCCCTTTCAGACTCTTTCCTCTATCCCCCAACTTATTATCATCCTATCTCGATAACCTCGCTACTGTGAAAATGGTTTGTCAGGCACCTGTGTTTTAATAAAAGCTGAAGAGAAAATATGGACCTTTATTATTGCAAGGATCGATTGGGATTTATTTCTACAATTTTAACTACCTTTCCTTTCCTCTTAGGGTGCAAGCTGCAGCGCAGTTATGTGAAGCTGAATCGAAATCCTACTATTGATGGAGAGGAATCTACGTGCTACTCTGTTGACCCAGTACTGAAATGTATGAAAGACTGTACTCCAATCGAAAAAACTTCAGTTAAGGTTGGCTTTCACTGTTTCCCAAAAGGTACGGTATTTTTCTCTCTCTGTGTCACGTACTGTAGGAGCTCTGTCAGAGCACGTGAAAGAACAAAACACAGCACAGCCACGCACAGACCTGTATTGCTCCAGCTCCTCTCTGAGCTGCTGTTTTTAATCCCGTTAGTATTTGCTGTAACTACTGACAGTACTGGCCAGCTAAAAGCTAGTTTAGATGATGGCAGGTAGCATCATCTGAGAAAAACATTTGAGGTGGTAAAAGGGGCAGCAGTGACCGATAAATTTTTTTTCACAATTTCAAGATCTCCATAAAGTTGAGATAAGCAACGCTGAGTCCTTTTATGCACATTACAGCCTGCAATTTTGTGTAGACCAGGGCAAGCAAGGCGACTGAAAGTCAGTCAAGTAGTGTGACATGACTGGTGTGATTAGGCTGCCATGCTATGCCACTGTGCAATACATCAGCAAAGAACACATTGCTGAAATGCTCTCTAGATTGTTAAAAAAAATAGTTTATTTCTGAAGGTATTGTATACACATACACTCGTGCCCCAGATTTTTAAAAATATTGGGCCTTTTTCTCCTTTCGCTTATACCAATTTGTCACGGATGTGATGCACTGTCTAACACACGTTCGCACTGAACTTCCATAAGCGTGAGAGGAGAATCCAGCCTGGAACCTACAGATATTTCTGGTGCATTCCTTCCTGTATCTTTTTATGAATTACTCAGTACATATATACCTTAGAGGGAAACCTACCATTAGGGAGTAGCTACTGAAGTGGTCTGTTCTCTGTGTTAACCGTTGTTGGCCAAATCCATTGTTAGCTGGGATAATCCAGTGTAGTTTCACTGAAGCCAATGGACCCCTGTGTTGAGTAATACTGGAGAGGAACAGAGTATTTTATGTCTGATTTTGAACAACATCTGTGTAGAACCTTGCACTTTGCTCGTGTTATTAATATCTGCAATGTGCTGAATCAGCCCATAAGAGCAAGGAGTATCTTTCTGTAACAGTCAACCATCTACAACAGCCTATTCAACAAGTAGCACAGAGAGAGAGTGCTAATAGTTTCCTGACGGCTCCCTGAGATGTGAATAGACGCATCCTTTTATGAAAAGAAAAACCCACCCTCAACAAAAAAAACTTCCAAAATCTTGTCATATCCATATTTCACAGATTTCTTTTCTGTATCCAAGTCTGTATCTCTGAAATGTCATCACCCCAGGCCACTCACTGCCTCAGAATATTAGGCTATAATAAAGCTGTCTCGTTCTCTCACAAAAATGTGTGAGAAAAGAGGAAAATCAGAAAAAAAGATATGTTAGTTGTCGCAGTCAGTGCTGCTTTTACAGCAACTGCAGGTTTCTCTGGTTCATTTACTGAACCAGAGACTGGGAAGTCTGCTAGCAGGACTCCTAATCAAGGGCTTTTTTTATTTATCCTGAGGAGAAGGAAGAGGAGGAGGGGGAAAAGGAGGAGGAGAGGGAGGAGGAGGAAGGCAAAAGACGCCATTTGTAGTTTTTTAGCAACATGATTGCTTTCCTTCGGGCTAAGGATCAATAAGAATACAAGGCCAGTTCTTAAAAACTCTTCTTTTTCTTTCTTTGTTCGATGACTTGGAGAAGGAGCAAAAACAAAATCCTCATCTTTCTCAAGCTGAGAACACGTATTTGCATGCACTAGACAAAGACCTGTTCTCAGCTCTTTATATGAGAACTCAGACCTGATAGTCTGCTGTTTCAAAAGAGAGGGACCACATCACTGTCACAAGTGGAGCAAGGATAAAATGAAGTAGAAAGATGCAGAATGTCCCCTGTTGTCCTCAAATCAGCGAGACTGTAGTCTTAGGATCTTGACTGAGGCAGACATCACTCCGAGTTTAAGTCCACATATTAGTTTACATTTCAAGCGTGCCACAAGCCCTGCCCACAGGGATTGTAGTTACTCAGCCATGATCCAGTTTGCCGAGGGAACTATTTCCTGCATGGATATGAATGGGATCAGAGCCACAGTATGCCCAAGAGTAAGAGACCTAACAAGAATTAATGTATGTAAAAAAGAGAACCCAGACATTTTATAGCATTTCTCATTTCACAGCTAGAAAATATCATATATTTTTGAAAAGCATCCCCAGCACCTTTCTGGGAAATATTTATTATCCAGTTTATTATGCAAAACCTGTGCTTCAGGTTGGACAGTAATTTAGCCAAGGAGAGTGTTAGCATTTCAGGACATAAGTGACTGATAAAACCTGAACCCATACAGCGGTCTCCAGATTTCCCTGTGATGAGAGATGGCATGTTATAAATGTATTGTCCAACTAAGGGATAAAACAAATGGAAGTAAAATTATGAAAGCTTTACCCATTCTCATTATACAAACTTAATCTAAATGGATGTCCTAATATTCTTCTAGATGCAATGATAAACCTCCAACTAGCTAAGAATATTTATTGGGAGGATGAATATCATTATTCCATTTAGATTATTTTAGCATTAAGGGATATGGCTTATTCAAGCTGCTGTTGATAAAGCAGTGTGGTGAGGTTAATACTGCAACTGACAATGCTCTGCCAGATTTCACAATATATGGGAAACTTTAATTAGAAGTTTATGAACCTCTGAAAATTCTCCAAAGGGCTTATCCTTCAGAATGAACTTCGGCAAATAGTCAGCTGAAATACACAGTGATATGCAGCACTAACATAAAAAGAGATTGCTGATGTGTATTGGTACGTGGTAGTCTTACATTGACAGTGGCTACCTCCAGCATTTTTACAGCCTCCTGTCTATTGTCTTTGTGCTTCATGAAATGTTATTCATTTTGTTTTTAGGGAAGTATTATTGTAATTATATCATGGATGAAAATCCTGCTCGAAGTCAATGAGTCAGTTAGATGTCAGTTGTGCGGGCAGGATTTCATTCTTTACTTGATGAGGGAGTTGGCAGCCATCAAAACAGTATTTGCTTGAAATGTGTTAATTTGCTTGATGTTAGTTAACAATGGCTTTGCTCTTCTGACAGATACTGCTGTAAGCCTGCTGGAATGGCAGAGAAGCAGCGATAAGAAATCTGCGTCTGAGGATGTTGTGGAGTCTGTGGATGCTGACATTGATTGTACCTGCACTGGCGACTGTAGTTAAGCTAAACGCTGTAGTGTTGTGCTATAGACATAGTATACAAATAATTGAATAGCTGGACAGGTAAGGAAGGAGCGTAATAGCTGTAGTAAAATATGAAGAAATGTGCTTGAGGAAAATAAGCCTACTGCATTGCATCCGAAGTCAAATGCATTATGTACAGTCTGCACTGCTTAATAAATATGTTGTTCATTAAATACGTATTCATGTAGTCTCTCTCTTTATTTTTCCCTATCAACAAAACAATCAGACCAACTATAATATTATCCAGAAATTCTGCTTCCTTTTATCTGAAATATAATTACAGCAGTCCTCTCTTAAAATTATGTTCACTATGTGATGAAAGGAAAACATGATTATGGCTACTGCTAACATTCCATTGTGCAAAGAATTTCATATTTAGCATACTAAAGACACAGTAAGCATTTGTTTTCTTTTATGTTTTCTGGTAAAGTCTGTTCTTGGAACCATTCTGCAAAAAAATACATTTTACTCCCAGCAAGACCATTAGCCTTAGTACTTTCTACAAAGGAATGAATTGGACTGCTAGACTCCCACTGTAGCTTTCCAGAGAGCTATAGTGTGTGACACAGTCCCCATTTTCATTTAAATTTCAATGGATGTGCTGTGGCTTCATGAGCTAAAAGTATGAATAGGAACTTTTTTTTTTTGGTTTACCATCTCCTATTGTACATCTATGAAAATGATGCCTTCAAAAACTTCAGGGAACAATAATACATCAGGTAGCATTCCAAATACTCCAAAAAAAGTAATATATAGAAAAATATGTAAGATCAATAGCATCATAAAGCTAAAAGAAAGTAGAAGCAGGACCGTTAGATTGTGTTTAACCAGCACAGTGTCAATCTGCTAGCTTTCACTAGGCCTACGCAGGAAGCCAATTCCCTCCCACCCTGGGGGACCAGGAATAGGTGGCACCTTCAAACCCCGAGCAACGGCACAATATCTCTTCACCTTGCACAAAAATCAGCTGTGATACGTTTTCCACAACAGGCAATAGCAGCCAGCGTGCTCTTCCAAGAGAAGCCTTAACATGGGCAAGGTACTACTGAACCCAAATGCTGGCAGGATACTGTCATTAAAGAAAATACTTTCTAACTAAAAACTGAGCTATCAGAAAGATGATTGAAGACTAAATAGCTGAACAATTACAGAATAACATTTCTCAGTGCTCTTCTTTCAAGAGTAATGTATAGTACTCCTCTCACTCTCTCTCGAGTTGCAGCTTGCCACCAGCTTGAAACTAAAGACCCCGGGTTTTTTCAGTGTACTGCACTTACTTCATTACTTCCAGAGGAAAGTAAGCCATTATGAGTTTGCTCAAACCAGGGCTCACTGGGCTGAGCCCTGACGCCTGTTGCGTACCCTGTGGCAAGCATGTTTGCCTCTGCCCCTAAGCCTCTCTCCTGAGGATAACCTACAGAGGGCAAAAGGGGGTTACCTGTCTCTTTCCCTTCCCCCAGCCTTAATGTAGTCTATATGTTGTACTTGAGAACCTTCATGTGCACTGGGTCTATAGGCAGACAGCCAGTGCTCTATTCAACAGCTTTTTTTCACGCAGGTATGTTAAACTAAGACCAGTAACATGAGTTCTTGCACTGTGTTTTTATTTGTAATAAAGCATTCACAAATTCCCTGTTCAAAAGCTGTGTTTTTCTAACTCATCAGAAGCGCTACACTGCAAAAAGTGTAGCCCCAAACAAGAGGGGAGATGAAGAATATTGCATTCCACTTTCCTTTAAAATCACACTAATATTACACCTGGAGAGCCCTTTTCTCCCTGGTATTGTTTTCACTGTGGCTTATGGGAGATTTGCCATTGACTTTCATGGGATCAGACTGTCATCTCTAATCCAACACCTTTCTCTTTAATCCGATGTTTACAAAAGAGAAACTTTTGCCAGTCAACCACTTCAGATAAGGCAAAGGTAGTTGAAGAGATGTAGTGAGAGAAGAAAAATGAACTTTCATGCTCAACTACTAGAACAGGAATTTAGTAACAGCAAAGAGCCATTAGTAAGAGAAGTAATTCTGCTTGCAGTAAAACAGTCATCTACACAGAAGCATGACACTAATTAACAATGATCAAGCTGGGATGTACAGTACAAAAAATACAAGCAGCTCATAAAGGCAAATGCCTTCTCCCAGAAACAATTTACAGACTGTTAAAGTCATTGGAAAAAAGACTTGAAGACACAGACTGATTAGCAGTCCTAAATTAGTTTATTCTACAATGACGATATATAACGATGCTACACACTGTACAGCGTTCGTTAAACAACAATAAGCATGCCAGGTCAGGCCGGTCCCTGCTGAAGCCCCACTTTGGACCCTGCACCAAGGAGAGGGCACCTCCAGCGCCCCAATTAAAGGGAGCCACCAGAACAGCTACACATCCCTTTCTGCTAAATTATCATGCCTGGAAAAAGGTCTTCTGCCCATCCTAAAACCACACACATATGCCTTTGCCCAGAAGAAGCCCCTCTGTTAGCACTTTCCACTGGTGGTGGTGTTCACGGGCAAAAATCTCCCAACAGCAAGATGCTGTGTGCACCAGCTTGAGGCCAGAAGTCCTAAAGAAGCTCCCAGCTCACGCACTGTCCCAGACACAAGGGAAGAACGGTTAAAATGCCCGGCAATGTCAGTGCACAGCCAGGGAATTCACTTGCCATCACTCTACCAGGAACGCAGGCTCGGCCAGAGGGAAAGTAGTGGCTAGTGAAGCCCAAGCAGGCTCCTTCCACCGGTCTGGGCAGGGCGGGGGGAGACACAGCTCTTATTATTTCCATTTCAAAGGGGCAGCTTTCATTTCTGTCCAGTTCCTGTTCGTTAGTGCCCTCTTGCTGAGACTGATGAATGCCTTTGACTAACTGAAAGACTCCACTGATGTTGCAGCTGTAAAATCCAAATATAATGGAAGTTAGTAAAGCCTGAGGTTGGCAGTGGGCACGCCAAAGCAAAACACTTCGAACCAACTCATTTTGCCAATGGAATTAAGAGCATTAGCAGTACAAGTGTGAAAAAGCCCTTCTGGAGTTTCTAATGCACCACATAGACATTTCCAACCCATCTGGGAGGATAGTTGCAGTCCAGATTTAAACCTCATTTGGAAATCACGCCTGTCCTGTTTTATAAAGCAAACCAAAGTTATATAGTCTATGGAGTATTAAAATGTGTACTTCACAGTCTGAGCTTTTATGCACTCTACTTTTCATTCCTAGTGCTTCTCAATGATATGAATTAATGAACTCTGGACTTTACTGTAGTAATCAAGGAATATGACCTTGCAATTACAGTATCCAGTATTGTTTAAAAATATGAGTGTCAGAAAAAAGATGCAGGCCTAAGCATAGGCCAGGCTTGAGTCCTAATCCTGCCTTTGCAGCTCTGTAATGCGGTTTTGCATGAGGCTGGGGATTTCTGTGCCTCATTTTCTGCATCAGAAGGACATGACTACTTACCTACTTGATGGAGTCAGAAATGCTTATGAATTTATAGTCCCGTACGTCTTTTGCAAGTTCTTCAGTGATTCTAGAGATGAAAATTAAATTTTTCCACTAGATCTCCTAACCACATGAGTATATTTTATTGCTAAGTTGAAGGTTTTCATTTACAGACTCATCCAACTGTAAAATAACTGTACATTTGGAAAAAAAATCAAAACAATGTACTTAATTTGTTCACGGTCAGCTTTGGTTAAGCCTTAGTGGATTATTCATAAAAGCCTAGAATTGGATCCTGCTATTACAGCAGGATAGGCAAAAGGCTATTGGAGACACAGTCTTTTGTATCCTAGACAAAGACAACAAACCTTTCGTCCATCAGACCTGGCTCTTTTGATTCACTAATTTTAAATGATACAGTGACTCTCAGGAAAGCATGGTCGTTCTGCTCCGGAGAAAGGAGCTGCAGCGTGACAGGAAACAACAAAACCATTAATATCAGACCCCTCCTGGAAACGAAATGCTTGCTTCACAGCATGAGCATTAAAAAAAAATAACATGTACAATTCTAACCCCACTGAAGTCAATGGTTAAACTCAACAGAGCTAGGCTTTTACTCAGCATGTTTGAATGAGTTATTAAATGAACTTTAGTTGTCCCTAAAAATAAATGTACTGTGTGGATCTAAGTGCAGCTGATGAATAAGAAACCTCGGGAATCTAGCAAATACAGTAGTTAGAGCTAAAACCAGAGACAGCACAGAAGGTTGCAGAAGAGAGTAGCTATTAGTAGCCATCTGAGCTTTGTCTTGAATCTCAAGGTCTCTCATGCCATCTACTGGCCCTTTTGTTTACGAACAATGGTTTCAATCTTTTTCCTCCAGGTTTATTTATAGGTCTGATACATTCCAAGCAGTTTTATATAAATTCTAATCAAGGTGTGGGGTGGTTTTTTTTTCCCTCTAACCTCTACACTTGATTACTATGTGGTTTTTTTCCTGTAAGTACATTACAATTCTGTACCTTTCTGAACACCATTTCACATTGTCTCTGGAGGAAAAAGACATTGCCTAAGACATTCTCATTTCTGTTATTGCTGGATAGGCAGTAATTACATTGCAAGCAGGCTGGGAGAACAGTTTACTAAGAAAATCCAAAGCTGTTCAAAAATAGCACTTACAGTTCTTCCTCAATCAGTGTGAGGTTGTTATTTTCATACCTGAAAATGCTTTAATGTACCAAAAAATATCCGGTTTTACATCGTTTTTCCCTTGTGGTTCACTTAGCTGTAGTTCACAGTGAATGCTTATATGTCCTAATATTATTAAGTTTATTTTCAGATGGGTTTTGGGAAGCAGGAATTATATAGATAGATAGATCTGATCACAACACTTCCCTTCATTCTCTGTAGCCTGTTTCTTTCTGACATCCCAGTTCCCCTTCCCTATTTATCTGTGCCCACCGGCGTGCTCAGCCTCTTTCATCAGGACAAACGTGGGCACCACAGCACACCTCCACCCACCTCGCGGGGGGAGCAGGCAGCCCTGCAGCTGAGGACCATGCCCCATCTAGAAACTATTCAGGCAGCTTCAAAAATCACATTGCACCCCATGTGAAAACATCAGCCTGCTGAAGCTTTTGGAGCCTTACAAACTTGCTCTCTCTCCTCTCTCTGTTTTCCTTCTGCAGTATCTTTCACTCATCTGTGATTACGAACAGGCTAAGGGCCAGGGACGCGTGACACGGTAGTTGTTGTAAAGGCAGGCTATTGACATTTGGCAATGTTGGAGTTCAGGGCCCACAAGGAGTTTGAACATCCAAGACCTCTGTGGATTATCCTGGAGTACTCCAATTGCCATCTGCATAATAGAGGCAAAATTAAATCAATATCTTTACAGTAATTGGCTAACTGGGATTCATCAGGTTGTGCATACTGTAAGCCCAAGTAAACTTGGGTCCTGTTACTGGATAGCCACACTCTCCATAATCTTTGATGCATTTTGTCTTTAGGTAAATTGCGAGTACTTTGGAGAAAAATACTAATTGGAGACTTGCACCATCAAAACCCAAGTCCTGCATGAACTCTGCAACTGTCACTATAGGAAATGTAGTGCTAAACCAGGGTGCTGAAATAACAGTCCTCGGGCTTTTGCCACGTCTTTGTTTTGTCTCACTGGGAAAATGGATCACAGTCTCTTTTCATTCTGAAGATTCAGGGCACTTTCATGACTCTTAAAATCTTCATCTTGGCGACAAGTACACAAACCTATCTCCATTATTTTTTTACATTATTTCCTTCATGTATCATCTTAACCTTCACAAGTAGAGGTAATTCAACATTCTTTATAGATATTATATGAAACAATATTTAAGTGCCTTGTTTAATAGTGGTCATATCTGTTTCTCATGTGGTTGAGGATTTACTCTAGCTAGAGCTGCTTTGATATTTTGTTTTCTTGCCAGCTGATAAAAAGATAATTATAGCAAAAGACATACAGCCAAGAATTTGGGCTGAATAAGCTAACACGCTAGAATTCCACTTAGATTCCTGCTTATGTGATCAAAACAAAACTATTAATATTCAAGATCTGTTCATGACCATGAGACTTGGGGGATGATATACAGATTAGATTCACTATGAGCATAAGAGATTGACGCAGGCTCAGGCTGGGACCAGAACTGGCAGTCAAATGCATATCTCACCGTTACACTAACCTGTCTACATTACTTCAGACTCCATGCTGATACATTGATATCGCTGAATGGTGTTTCGTCTTCGTGAAATGTGGCTAGAACACTTCCATTTGACACTAACTTGGACATCTCTACACCATGAGTCATAGTGCCCCCATTGTCTCTGATATTACGATTCGCTGTACTACAAGACCTGATTTTCATGTGTCTGAAGCCAGAGTACAATCTTTTCCCCAGAGTGATGTACTAAATTCCGTATATTAAGGAGAGTTAAGCACTTTAGGTGGGATCTAAGGTATCTTCCCTCTCCAGCCTGATAGCTACCTAGACTATTCTATAGGAAATGCTGAAGAGGTCATCATACACATCCCATTTCTCAGGGCCCTGGGCTCCCTTGGAACAGGTTTCCATACCTGAAATCACTTTCTAGGTTCTGGCAGCTATGTTGCCCCTTCTGAAACACAGCTGGGGGGGATCGTGGGGAGGAGGAGAAGTCTCACATCTTAAGTGACTTCAACACGTTAAATCATTGTATGAAAATAGGTGGGAACCACAGTTGCATCATTGAATGAGCATAATCACAGATACTGTACTTTTGTGGGGCTCACTGATAGAAATTTAGGGGTGTTGAGGGAAGAATATCTTGTCTGGGGCTTTTCACATCTTACGTGTGAGAAACGACTGAGCCCCGTGGCTTTTCCAGCAATTCTGAGCAGAGGCAAGGGTGTTTTTTAGGATGCGGGAGAGCTCCACAGACTGTGAAAATTAGGCACTGATAGATTTTGCTTTTTAAAGGTACAGAAGGGAGTATTAAGGATTTCAGTCTTGAATATAAGCACCAACATCGTATCTAAGTCTTTTACTTTCCTCTGTGAAGCTGGGCATCAGTCTCTAGAAGGCTACAGCTTCAGATTGGAAAACCCTGATGCAGCCAAACTGAAATGCTCCAGAGGAATTAATTGGTGACCTTCCCTGACAGACCAAAATAAATTTGGCAGGGAGTTTGCCCCCTTTGCCAAGTCCTCAGATCCCCAGCTGCAGCCGTACGGATTACACAGCTTCCCGGGCTGGGTAAGGTTGCCAGCTCCGAGTCCAGCAACAGCCAGCTCCCCCGTGCCGCCTCCTGCCTTCAGCTTGGCTCTGCGGGCTCCTAAGCATGCCCAGGGCCAGCTGGTTAGCACCAGGCAGACAGGGAACCTGGCACTCCCCCCACCTTTTGGCCAGCTGGTGGATAGACAAAATGGATTGCTCCACTCATGAGAAATGCTGGGATGCCGACATCTCCCTGCTGCGCAGAGTGAGATGCAATGTGACAGCCCGAAACTCCCCTGAGATGCAGTTCCTTTTTGCAGTGCATAAGGGCTGCTCTCTGCTTCACTTTCTTCACTCATGCAGAGGACGGAGCAGCTTTCCAGGAGCGGTGTGATGAGGCTATTTCTTTTGTATTTTTGAAAGGATCCCAAAGCACTAATTTTTTGTACATCGTTCGGCCTCCCATTCCAGCTTTCTCTTGGTGGGTAGGCACAGACTAGCTGAATTAAAGGTCAAGGTTTATGTTACCGACACAGGCAAAGCTCTGTGCTTTGTGTGCTACTCAGTCCTACCAAATCTGCAGCTTTACATGAACAAACACCTACAGAGAGAACCTTGGCCTGGACAAGGCAGAATTGTAACTCAAGACTATAGTATTGATTTTATATCATGTTAACATAAACATAAACATAAATATAATTAAGAAGGATTTCTCATTTTTTTTCAAAGCTTCTGCCACCAATACTAAGGGTAAATCCTTTATGGTACAAACATTTGAATGTCACCTTCAGCATGGCACTGAAGAGGGGTTGAAATGTGTAAGTTTTGTTCCTCTTGAACTCTTGCCTTACCATTAGCATCCTTTTGGACAAATACCTTCCTTAAATTTTTAAAGGGTTTTTTTTCAACTATTGATATATGAAAATGATTTGTTTTGAGATTTGGCAATCAGGACTGTATACCTGAACTGCCCCATATATAACAGCAATATAAATATTTTCTGTAATTATGTCCACCCCTTCGCGATTGTTCCAGTCATCTAGTTCCCTTTTAACTGCAGCTCCATATCGAGCACAAGAGACAAGCGTTGCACTGCCAAAACAGCTTACATTTGCATAACCTCCAATAACCTCTGTGCTGTAGAAAATGTGAGATTTTCACCACTGCTAGCTGTAAATGTATTTGTTTAACCAAGCTGCTAAAACTCATATTTTATCTCGGGAAGTCCTTCATCCAATAAGGCTCTCATTGCACTTCCACTGTTCTACAAGCACTTCATCCTAAGGCAATCAAGATGGTAAAATATAGCACTTTTTTAAAACGAACGTCCTCGAGTCAGTGGTTTTTTGGAATACAGATGAAGTGGGACCACCCACAGTCAGCCCCCCCAGGAAGATACCTGATAATTCCCAGATTACATCATCCTTGAATTTCAATCATTTCCTCAATAGTTGCACTGAAATCATTGAACCTCACTGTTTTCTTCCACATCAACATGCACTCTAGGGGGAAGAAAAAAAAAAAAAAAGTTTCTTCTGCTGCAAAAATGTTGGTAGATCTTTTAAAACAGTGTATAAGAAATAAAGTACATCTAGTCTGCCATACTATTCCAATGACTGAAGTCTGAAAACTGCAGTAATTTTTCTGAATGGCAGACTGAGGTTGCTTACTTGGTTATCACACGGCAATTTCACACCTACTGGGTTTCATTAACCCCTTCCCTCCCCAAAAGATTTCCTTCATATGAAAAGACCTTTCCTACTTCAAGTTCTTCTCTTTGCCCGAATTCTTCATTATGCTACTTGTAGGGCTTATTTTTCCCTCGTTAGGCAGAAAGCAGGAATCAAGTGTGTCTCAACAAGCTCAACATATTCCTATAGCAAACCCCCAGGAAACCTAACTGCAGCCCCCTCCGCTGCTACCAGCTGCTGCTGCCCTTATCTTCTAGATAAGAGACCTGCTGATCTCCTCTATGGCCTTGCCTTTGAGGGACCGCAGCAGCGGGAAAGCAGGCTTACTCACACTTCACCCTGACCTCTGGGTGAGAAGAAGCCTTCCCTGTACAGTTATATGCTCACAGAAGAGGCTGATAAATAGTCCGAATCATAAATCGAACAGAGTTAAACAAAATCCATCAGCTATGGTCTCTGCAGAGGCCCCTTCTCGCCTGGCTCCTGGGGGTCCGTCGGTTACAAACTCGCTGCCACTAGAGGGCAAACGTGACCAAGCCATTCATACAAAAGAAATTTGTCTACACTAATATATCATTCGTTTTAATTATGGCATATTGTGTGAGAAGAAACCTCTTTGTCTAACTGCACCTTCAGAAAGATACAGTAATGGTATCTTTTACCAGACACACTCATATCAGACACATTAAAAGTATTCACAGTTGCAGCTGTGCCAAAACACATTGCCACTTCACTACATGTGGCCCTAAAAATTTTATAAATATGCAAGTCAAACACTCTTCTCAAATGTTAAAGTAAAAATCTGGTATACATCTTGATATGATTCAAACCAATACAAGTGAAAACAAACTAGATACATTTCACCTTGTGGAAGAGAATTATTTTGAAAAATATATTCCCAGTAACCAGTAGGAAGGTTTCCAGGAAACTGTTGAGATCCCACTCTGGGAATCTCCTATTAAAGAAGAAGATGATAAAATGAAACATCTAGACTGACTCCCTCTACAAGGCACTTGCCTGGCTTTCATCTCATTCTGAATGAGCACATTGGCAGTTCAGGTCTCGTTCAATAGCTCTTTATAATGGCTTCAGGGTCTGTTTCTGGAGCTAGTCATTACCACATAATATGGGCATTTAGCTATTCAACGTTAGGATACAGAAGGCAGGTTTTAGTGTAACAAAGTGAAAGGAAGAAAGTAAAGAACACACACAATGCCTAGGGAATAACTCAAGATGTAATTTAAACTACGAGGAGGAAGTAATATTTTTTGATAATTTCTTGGAAGATTTGTGCAGGTGATTTTCCTAATGGAAAAAAATGGTAGGTTTGGAAAGATCCTGTAGTCATACAAGCCTGCAGAATTGGTATCAAAACTCAGAAGCTGACAAGTCTGTTCTCCCCTTAATGTTAGCAAGGCAATATTTTTCTTCAAAGGGAAGTCCAGCTTCATAACTGCAATGAGATGCAATTCCACTGATGTCTCTGGAGTTGCATCAGCCTCTGGTAGCAGTAAGTGTGACCCCCCCAACGTCAGGATTTTATAAAGATTAGCCCAGCAAGCACATAAAATATCAAAAGCTACAGGAAATTGTCAGCATTTTCCTTCAGCTCTTCAGAAGGGAAGTTGTCAAAGTAGCTGTCTGCTAAACATATCATCTGCCTTACTATAGAAAGAAGGATGTCAACACTGCATGTCAAATCCAACCCTGAGATATATTTTTTAATGGGCAGGATCTGACTTAGACAGATCCCAAATCTCTCTGCAATTACCTGCATCTGTAGGAAAAGCACAAAAGGATTTATCTTAAAGAGCTCTCAAACTATTTTCCAGTCTTGTTTTTTGTGACAGAAGCAAAGTAAAAATCTTAGGAAAATATTTTCAAAGGCATTGTTTGAGGAGATTGTAAGTTTTAGTTGTTCCCATGCCTTCACATCAGCAATAGTACTACTCAGGTGCAGTTTGGCCAATGATGGTTTGCTCTTAGCCACCACCTCACCTGGGGGTCTGGTGACCCTTCCCCCATGAGCTCCAGCCCTCTGTCAGCACCCAGACACCATGACAAATGATGGTTTTCAGGAAAGAGACTACTCAGAAGTGGGCTACTGCCACCAGAACCATTCATCTACTAGTACAGCCTATTACCTTCAGAAAAAGTGTTTGGGATGATGCAATGTGAATTGAAATGACTGCCTATCTCTACACCCTTCCTTAGCCAGTCACACTTCAAACGTAGGAAGGGAGGGCACAGAAATACAAGCACATTAAGAAAATGCTGGATACTTTCAAGATGTTTCAGCTTAACCAGTGCAATGTATTGAGTATGCCAGCAGTGCCCTGACACAGCCATCAAGGGACCTGCACGGCAGTGGGAACGGACACCACTTCCTGAAGCCAATGTTCACATGGGCGCAAGAGGCAAATTAATTCATTCCTGCCAACACGGACTATCATCTTTTCCCTGCTACTCTTTCTTCCTGCTCAAAGCATGTTTCAAACGCAAGCAATAATGTGACCTAAAGCCTAAACTCTGCTACAAGGGCTCTAGCTTGCAGGAACCCTTCCCACAGGTAAAGGGAAGTCAAGTCAACCAGGTGTGGGAGTCACCACATTTCATCGCTGGTTTCTCAGGTTCATTTTTCACATCCCACTGCAGATGGTCACTTCAGAGCTGCATCTAGCCAATAAAGCTGATTAATTACGCTGTATTAGCCCAAAAGCAGGTCTACAGATGCAAATTGCTAATGATAGCACTTTAGGATTATGACATCCGGTCCTTTACAACCTTTTTTTGTGTGTATGTCATTTTTACACTTACACAAGGTAAGTACAGAGCCCTGATGTGTCTTTTTACAAAAACTTCACTAATATTCGGGGGGGGGGGGGGGGAACCAAACAGTTAGGGTTAAAGGAAATTTTTTTTGCCTTTGTAACTAACTTTTATTCTTTCCTGAGCTGGATTCACTAAGCATACAAAAATGTGCTTTGGTGGCCCAGGAAAGTAAATCTGGACAGGTTTCGCAAGTGCCCCTACGGATTCTTAAGTTGAACACCGAGGAACTGTTCATAGTTAGGTCAGCAGCGTGCAAGTATTAAGGCATGAGACAGTACATTGGGTGCTTAGCCAGCACACCTCAGTTCCTTCCTTTCTCCTTCTTTCCCTACTTAGCCATGAGAATAATAAAAAAAAAAAAAGGTGAGTGCTGTATAAGGTGATTGCCTGAAACTGTATGAACAAGATTTTCTCCCCTCTAGGGGAATTCTCAGCTGGGTGGGTAAACTCCTGCCATTCTGGATTGGGTTGGGTGCAGCAAGCCATCCTAGCCCTTACTTTTCCTAAGTTTCTGATGTCCTTCTCTGCTATCACCAGCCAATTTGTTCTTTAAGGGATATGTATAATTTCAGAAGATCTTAAATTTTTAGAAGGGAAAAAAGACTTTGAAGTGTCACATGAATTATATTTTCAGAGTATGGTAGTCCCTGATGGAACAAAAATATGGCAGAAATGGAGTGCCACTGCGTTCTGCTTCTCAGCTGATGTACCTGTGTACATGGTCTGAGCGCCTTCCTCAAAAGAAGGAAATGTTTTCTTCATTCTAGAGGAAAGGATGCTCCAGTGCCAAACAAATGCGCAATCTTCTAAGAACTGCTCCCCAAGCAGCCTCTCTACAATTGCTCCTGGTTGAAGACAGCACAAGAATTCAGTTTTGCACAAAGGCATTAGGTAGAAAAGCTTTAATTATTAAAAGACTGTGAATTAAACAGATACTGTGCTGCACCTACAGTGCCTTGGTGAGAAGGCTCTCTGTAAACAGAATTATTATTTCATCAACACAGTAGACTCCTCACTTAATGGCTCACAAACTGGGCCAGAGATGAGATTCGATGTGAAGAAATCAATGACTCAAAGCAAGAGATTCAGCAAATATGAAACACCTAGTGCTTAGCTCTTAGGATTGCATATTGTCTCCTGTGGAAGTGACTTGTATCATGCAGGGAGAAAATAACACTCCTGCTGCTGTGTCCAACTGTATCCATAGGAGATAAGACTGAACTGGTGCTTGCTAGCACTAGACTCCCATACTTTAGAGGGTTTTTTATTTGCTTTTTGGTGTTCTCCTTCTGTGCTATAGCTGCTAAATAAATAAGCATTACTACTTCATATTTCCAAAATGCTCTTAGTGCCTTTTTTTTTTTTCCTGTAATTCATGACATCAAAGTCAGTATTTCTTAGTAGTGGTAGTCTTATTTTGGTGTCCACCAGATGTATACATCAATCAGGATGACTCTGC
This sequence comes from Burhinus bistriatus, assembly GCA_013397275.1. Lineage (NCBI taxonomy): Eukaryota > Metazoa > Chordata > Aves > Charadriiformes > Burhinidae > Burhinus > Burhinus bistriatus. The sequence continues at coordinate 78,671 of VYXH01000323.1, forward strand.
TGTACCACAGAGCAGAAGCACCAAAGGGCATCCTGCAAAATTAAATGGTGAGAATAATGAAGTCTTTCACAATTCCTCTCTGTTCTAACCATTATAACAACTCGAGAGAGCAGAGAAGATATTTTCAACATGTGGCTATAGGTGCATGACTCTTCTTCAGACAGCTGGCTAGAGGGTAAATGGCAAGAGCAATAAGTATCTATCTCTCCTCCCCAGGAGTGAGCATGATTCATGGATGAAGAATACTTTATTTTCCTACTCACCAGCACACTGAGGCTTTACTGTGAAATTACTTCTTAAGTTTTCCCCTTCTCTTCAGTGCTAATTTAGGGATATAAAACTCACCACGCTAGCTCACTTTTCAGTGAAGCGATTTCAGCTTCTCTTCCAGATTCTCGGGGAAAATCTCGGCTTTACATTCATCAGCTCCTAATGCAAAACAGCGAATCTGACTCTGCAGAGAAAGGTTCCTGGTGTAGTCAGGAGTATCTGCTCACAGGAGGAGAGGTGAGTTAAATTGCAGAGGAAATCCTTCATTAATAGTGCCAAAGGACTGTACAAAACCTAACTAATTCTCTGAAAGAAGGAAGGATTAATATCCCATTTTACAGGGAGGAAAGTGAGATAACAGAGCAAACACCCAGGAAAATTAGCAGCCAGGATCACTGTGGCTTCAGTTCCACATCCATTCCCACGGGTGGAGAGCCAAATTTGGGCAGAATCTCTTCTATTTGTGTGGTAGTTTGTATTTGGTACTACGGAAGAAACAGCCCAGCAAAAATTCTCTCCAGCAATTTTCTTCAGAATACCCTGTTGCTTCTCATTTGGATTTTTTTCCTATCAACATGCATCTTTACCAAATAACACAGTTAACAGTTAATGTGCCAGAAAACAATTATAAATTACACAGAACTGTGCTGAAACCAGACTGCCACCTTTCATGTGTTTTTGAAGGTAATCTGTCTTTCTGACACACCTTTCTGTCTGCTTTTTGTTGGGGGGAATAATACAGCACAGAAATACACTGTTGAAAAAGGGCAGTTTCCAATGCCTTCCTCAAAAAAAAGCAATAACCTTTTTCTACACGTAATTGCACTAAATTCACCAAGAGCACATAATGGACAGGAATATAAAATGAATCACAGCATTTCTATATGGAACAGCTGTTCCATGAACTGGCCATGATGATTTTTGACTATATGACTGCATCTGTAGTTTGGAAACAATTAGCCAGAAGCAATTATTTATCTTGAGTTGTCACACTTGTTTTATCAGCTCTTTAGGGGGTTCTCATGTAATCATAGAACTTGCAGAGCTGAAAAAGCAGGATTTTCCTGCTCCAGTTGGACCAAGAAATAAAATGCAAATCAATGACAGCGTGTTTAAATAAAATTTATATAATCCAATTTCATCCATCATTTTCTTCTTTTCCTTGTTAAGACAAAAATACTACATGTTCTCAAAGACTCAGGAGATCTCAAAATATATTTAGTAGTCACACCAGTATACTGGAATCAGGAGAATGCAAATAAATCCCATCCTTCATTGCCTCATACTTTCCACTCCTCCAATTTGCAGTGGTAAATTTGAAATGTGAATAGTCTCATTTTTCAGAAAGCACTGAGCACTCCCCAGTGCCTTTCGCAGCCACTGGGACACGCAGCTGTGACATTCAACACCTATGCAAATCTGGGCCCAGTTATCTGCAGTGAGACAACAAATGCAGCTGAGAAAAAGAGTTGCTTTGCCATCTCACAAGGGAATGAAATCTCATAGTGAGCTGCTGACTCTGTTAGAGGTAACTCAACAACATTACAATAATATAAGCAGCCTTAGGAATAGGCTAAAAGTCATTAGGAGGTTGGTTTTCAGAGCATATCAGGAGACAATATATGGTACCGTCATGCGTTCAGGAAATCGCGTTCAGGTTTTATAAACCACAAATGCAAATAAGGTCTGGCAAGCTTTATACTGCGAACACATAAATAGATTTAGCATATGTAAGCCATTGTGTAGTTCAACTGGAGAATTAATACTGTCCAGAAAAAGATATGCCAGTGTAGTAAGAACTTTCTGAGTAGCGTGAGGTGAACAGTACCCAGGACAGTCATGTCAAGCTTTCTAATTTCACGTTTCTGAAGCAAGAACCAAGACACAAATGTCTCACCTGTGCTGTTGACATTGGACATCATTTTGCAGGACATCCTGAGTAGTTAGCCAAGGGCAGCACGGCTGCACAAAAGAACCTGCTGTTGCTTGTTGTTAAATTATCTAGCTGCTTAGGTATAGGCCACAGCCTCCGGACAGTTGCTCTGAGCACTCAGTTAGCAAGCAATAAGCATCACTTTTGGGGAAACTAGTAAGGTTCAGACATTAACTGCCCAAGTGTGTATTAAAAGGCTATTTCCTTTCAGAGCTGAATTCAAACCACCCATTTGTGCTCACACAGTTCTTTTAAAATTAACTTCTTTATTTTATCTAGAACCTTTTTTTCTCCTTTTCTTTCAGAAGCAGCTTTCGAACACGCAAGCAGACTGGGGATCTGTTTGGCTTTCCCTGTCGAAACACTCAGCAGCCTCCTGTGCTGGATCCCAATTCACCGGGTCCTGCATGCTGCCAGGCTTGTGTCCTTACAGAGCTCTAGCACTGCTCCTGCTCTCACTCTGCTCCTGCTTCCCGGGCACAAAACCTCTGACAGAAACTGGGCTCTGGGGCCCAGCTGCTATAGGTGCCCAGGACAGGCAAAGAGCCGAAACGCACCTCATCCTGTATGCCGAACACGAATACCCTGCCTCACAGCTCGGGGAGTAATGAAAACCGAAGACACAAAGGGATTTTGCACTAGATTTCTGCAAAATCCAAGCTGAGCTGACAATCTAAGCACTTCGCTGTCAACAAAGGCTGTTTGGGATTTACAAACTAGCTGTCCCTCCTGAAGAGTCTGACTTATTTGGTATGCTTTGAGCAATCTCTATGCATGCCAAGTTTTTATTCACAGCCATGGCATTTTGCATAATACCCGAGTAGAGTATTTGCTTAGGAAGTGGTAGACCTGGATTCCAGGCTTTTCTCTGCTGAGGAGGACTGAAACTACAGCTTCCACCTCCTGCAGGAAAACGCAGGAGGGACTGGGCCAGGCAGAGCCTACGAAGAAGCATAAACCTGGATCCAAGTGGAAGAGACCTGGGACCCAGTTTCTGCTCCCTGGGATGTTCAAACATCTAACATTAGACGGCATCTGGGTTAAAAAACAAATACAGACCAGAAATAATCAAGGACATAGAGACTGGGACCAAGAATACATCACGCTTGGCCAAGCTCCATAATCACTAGGTTAGATAATGATGCCAGTCCTCTTGGCAGACCTTATTTGCAACGTGCTGATGCAACGATATTATTTCAGTTCTGCAGCAGCTTGAAAGCTGCAAGGTATGTGTCTCTGTACTGCCCCTCCACGGCACAGTGCAGACATATTTTTGTCTCTTTTATTGAAGGAGCTTGGTATAAACTACCTTACCATTCCCTGGGTCAGAGAGAAAGTTATACATAGTAGTCAGTAACATTAATATAATTACTACTGCTTCATTATTATTATGGATTTCTAAATTGGGACTGTACATATCCTTGGTATCCATCATACTGCCTGCACCTGGAGTAGGAATCCTTCCTGTTTAATTTCAAAGATGTTCCATGATTACAGCAGTCATCCATTTAATTGGGGCATCATCCCCCTGTTTCAAGTAATATTTAATTAGGTTGAAGAAAAAGGAAAGCAAAATTGAGAACGCCCTACCCAGGGATGAATATCCTAAAGGATTTTAGAATAAATATCCTTGAGGATTTTAGAGTAAAGATGATTTGGCAAGGAATAGTAAGATGTTATAATTCATCTGCCCTTGTCTTTATTAACACATCTCACCCTCCCTACAATGGGGATGAGATTTGCTGGACAGCTGCATTTCCAGGTCAGCACCCTAAGATTAGGGGGCATGCAAGAGGCACCACCTCATTTCTCCTCCCTGGATGGAGCTTTTGGTGTACAAAGCCTTCTGCCTACAGCCCAGAGTTAAGTACCAGTCGGATGGAAAGGACATTTCCCCCTGGCCTATTGAAGTGGCTCTGAGCATAGCAGCTTTCATGAATCCCACCCTTGAGCCCTACTGATCCTATAGGGTATCAGGGCACCCAAGAGTTAGATACAAGATATTTTATGCTTGGAGTGAAGGTATCTCCTTAGAGAATTAGCCCTCAGTTTCACTCTGTGCAATTTCCTATCTAACTGAAGCAGTTTGAGCATAGGTGTGTTTAAACCTGCTAGGCACTGGGATTTCATAAGAATGGAGAAATACGTAAGAATCGAGTATCAAAGACAACTAGATGACCCCCTAGGAGAACATAAGTCTACTCTAGCTAGTTGTCAAGATAAGCCACTTGCCCAACAATAATCATGAGTAGTTGTTGCAAGGGTTAACTACCATGCAATTTGTCTGAGTGGAAATGCCAGACACTTGCAAATAACCAGGAGATAGAGTAGTGCAACACTGAAAGTAGGTCACCACAGTTTCTTCATTAGACATGTCTTTTTTTGACATTAACCTGTCTTTGACTCACAGTCCACAAAAGTTAGATCATTTCCAAGGAAATCTGCCACATTGAATGTGCAGTTTTTAAAACTTGGTATTATGGCTATGCTATTATTGTGCAGCATGCGTTGCTTGCACAGCAAGATTGGAGATCCATTTCCAAAATTAGGGTCAAATTTATAAACCCACATACAGTGCATTGTCTCTTATTGTAATAGGATTTTTTCCTTCATACTCTTTCCTGCTTAATGCAAAGTGAAATTCCATTTCATCTTTAGTAAACCTTTCAGGTGAAATATGATTTTCACTAATAAAACCTCCATAAACACAATCGCTTTTATTCTGTATGACTGCAACAGTCAGATCTTGATAACACTTGGCATGACTGGCAGCAGCAAGGTAACCATGGACACTGCTCTTATAAAGAAGTGATAAAAAATACATCCTAGTAATTTGGAGATACTTATTTTCTCTTGAAAGGGAAAAAAACAATATTAACAGATATAGTCCATTGTCAGATGCCATGCCTATTACTGGTAACATTAATATTCTTACAGTTTTAACTGTGATGTTTAGAAACAACAGCCTGAGGTCAGGGCTACTGAGGTCAGAGTGCTGCCCAAACAGAAATGATGGTCCTTGTCACCAAGGCCCAGAGTCAGAACAAAAAGACAAACAAGAGTAGAAGAAAATTGTTTTTACCTCCATTTTTCAGATAAGAGAAAAGAAGCACAAGAACACAAATCTTTAACTAGTATAAATCAGTACAGTCTCACAGACTTTGCCATGTTTGGAGTGACTGTTTTTCTGTATCTGTTAAGCATAGTAAAGGCCATTAAAAAGCATTGTACTAGTCAGGCCTGCCCAAGGAAAACTATATCCATGTCCTCACTAATCCTTTGCATTACTTATAAAATTTTTATAGACATATTTCAAATAACAGTTTCTATAAAGTCTGATCATAGAGCATACTGTTTTGCTGACACTTTTATTTTCTACAAACACCTCTCGAGTTCTGGAATTCCAGCAAATTGCATCCCTTGAAGGGCACATCAGTTTTATCTGTGCATTTTCCTAGCGAACTTGCCTTCTCCTCTTTTTGCATGGGTGTCATAAACTGGTATTTGGGTTGACCCAACTCAAACCAGCTGTTGGTTTTCTTGTTTGAATTATTTTTCTATTGCACCCTGCTTAGGCCCTTTCCCTTTCTCCACAACGACAGCTTTGCCAGAATAAATCTTTTCTGCTCAGCCAGATGCGAAAACAGCCTGCAAACAAGGTTAGTGTCCTTTTTTGGTTAGGTATGCCTAGCCCAGACTGCAAAGTCCTGACTAGTGTGTCAGACTGTTTTCACATTTCTTATTATGTATTACCAAATATCCTGGTTTGAGGTGTCTTTGAATCATTAGGTCATCTACCTGTAAATAAGCCAAAACTTTGATAATGATGCTAAAAAATAAATCTTCATGTGGCACGATGCATATACTTTGCCTCAAATATGTAAAACATTATCTCCTCTCAGTCCCAGATAATTTAAAAGACTCTTTCCAAGATTTCCTCGGTAATCCAAATCCAGGCAGATTAAAAATGATACAAAAGATATAAAAGGCAATAAACCTGTAGTTCACCATAGCCCATGGAGTGCTCCCTAACACTTGTTGTTTTGCAAGTACTTCTGTTGCAGTGGTGAGCGAGTGTCTGCGCTCCCACCTGGAGACAAAGACTGCATTATTATCTCTGCTGTCAAGGGAATGTTTTAATTTCTTGCATTACAGTCGCTTGAAAGTTCGTGACCTAGCCTGCAGATGGAGAGAGAGGGCTGTGGTTAACGCTCGCTGGCGTTCCCCACAGAGTTACGTGCCTGAACTTTATCTGAAACTCAGCACTGCACTCCTCACAGACAGAGCAGGACGCAGACTAACAGTATGGCATATGCGTAACTGAACAAGTATTTCCAAAGGCACATTCTAGTCTCAGCCGTACAGTTGTAACTTGGGAATATGGTTTTGGATTTCTGTGCATACTGACTAGAAAAGCGTCAGACCAGGAACTTCTGAGTGTTGATGCCACTGAATGAAGGAATTCAGAAAACAAAGTTATTTTCTTCTGATCAGTGACCAATATTGCCCCACTGTTTTTACAGCACTGAAAGTCTGCTCAGTATCTCTGACGCTTCTGTCATTTCTAAAGCCTGAGTCAGGTGGCTGAGACATGCATGTTAAAAAAAGAACTTAATTTTAGTTTCCATTTTCTTATCGCTTATAATTTTGAACAAAAATATTGATCCAACAAAGCTGTCATCAGAAGAAAGGAAAGAGATTTTTGACACACAATTAGAAAGGATTTATTACTAAACCTTGAAATTATTTTTTCCAAAGAATTAAGTGGTAAAATGTGTATTATATATAGGAAGAAACATAATGAGCTGTAAGTATCTGTATATGTTTTGTTATCCCAAGAGCACTTTTATAGAGAACGATTATTCTGTGAGAAAGAGAAAAAGATTGAACTCAATGCATTTATAGACAAATCCAAGAGATAAGTAGCGTGCCCTGCTTGTTGAAGTTTTCCTTACGTTACACTAAGAGAAAAAAAAATTGGAAAGCCCTGCTCTCAACTGAGGAAATAGGCTCCACTGAAGATAACAGAAGTTCTCCTGCCGGGAGCAGAAATTCATCCTGCAAATAACAAGATGAGAAGATGACTGCATCTCCACTTGGCCCCCTAGTCGTGTTGCCACTAATCACCCCTCAGTGCCTTCGGTATGACACTGAAGTGCTCGGTCTGGGATGTATTCAAAGTCTCATTGCCTTAGTTTAATTTGAGTAACTTCCTGAGCAATTTTATAACATTTTTCCCCATCTTGCTGGGATTTTAAGAAAATAAATGAAAATATTCATATCTTGGAGATGCTTTGACACAACCAGCAGATCACGATCACTGGTGGAGTCCTGCCCTGTGCTTAACGAGAGGGACCGACAATTTCTTTTGGATACAGCACACTATCTGAAATGAGGAGATTATAAACTGCTCCCTGAAAAGCCAAGGAAATTATTTTCAAAGATATTTCGACTGGTTTGTCATTCAGTCCTTCTCACTAAACAGATTTATACAGTTTTAGTGATTTCACTGTAGACGATCAACTGATCAGCAAAACAAAACAACACTAATAAAAAAAATTACAGAAAACAAAAGAATAGTTTCTCATAAAGAGTTGCAGTGCAGAATGACCAACTTTCTGTATAGTTATGCATTTGGTAGTGCTGCTACAATCCTATAGAAATAGGATTTTGAATGAAGGAAAAGGCAGTAACTCTGCTCAGAATGAAACACAACAGACTCATCATAGGTGTTGTAAATATGTTCCACAAACATGATTTCATAAATACAAGTATTGGGTTCAGGCACTCATTGATAGACCTCATTGTGTGTTTCTTGAAAATGTTCCTTTTAAGGGGTATTTCTTGGGAAAATTATCTTTCTTAATGCAATATTTGCATCTAAAGGAGTGTATTTCTCTAGTCTGAGCAAACTGGGAGATGAAAAAAATCATCTTCATTATGTCCCATCCCTTCTTAAAACTATCACTGGAGAAAGGATAGGATTTCAGTAAGATTTTAGCTGACCAGAAAATGAGATGTAGAAAAACCCTAGCTGAGATAGCTGAAAGGGTCCAGCAGTAACACTAATTCTATGCTTATATACGTGCTAAAAAATATAAGTAGATTTTGAATGACAGAAGTTGAGGGTTCACAGCTCGTTCTTGTGGATTTATAACAGAATTTAACCAGTATGAAATTTAAATCCAACTCCTTCCACATCTATATAGCATCCATATAGCCATGGCTCATCCTTTCTGTTTTTAGGGGCATCAGGTTTGCTGAGACTCACATGGCCTTTCCTCTCACACATACCTTACAGTCCCTCTTTAGAAAGAGGTTTGTGATGTTTCTCTGGATGCCACTTGCTTTCTTCCACTTCTGTGTCAAAAAAATGTACATGTCTAAGGATGTTTCCTTCCCAGTCTAGTCTTCAGCTTTGGACTGTGAAGTAATTGGGAGTTTATATTTGTGTCACAAGGTAGTTTTTCCACTGTGGGGACTTAGATTTCCTTAAATCCCAAATCCACAGCTTTATAACACTTACCTAGACCTTTAAACGAGCAGGAGAGAGTTAGTGAGTGCTGGGATCTGGCATGGACTTCCCTATGCTCTGCAAACTTCCTTTCAATAGAGAAATGAAACCACCAGCAGCCTTATAGGGACAGAAAATATCAGAATTAATAACAGATTCCCCAAATGAGATGGCTTTCACTGTTACTAGTTGCAAAGAAAGAACAAAGAAGCATTAACCTTGTTCAGCAGTTTCGTAGTTGGGCGATAATGTGTTTGTTTACACACAGCCCAGTCCAGTTGGGAAACATGATAAATGTTATAGAGCGCAACATCTTGTTCCAGTAGCTCAAACCTAATCAGAATCTACCTTCACAGTTTGTGTAGGCTTCTCAAACATGAGTGACTGATGGAATGGTTATACTGATTCTTTTACTGACACAGTGCTGTTGCGTAGCTTGGGTCCTTTAAACAGAGATGAACGTTAATTGTCCAGCCATTATACAAGAAACCATGTGCTATAACAAATCTCCTTGGGTTCTATAAGAAAACATTAAATTACATCACTAAGAATACCTCATACTATGAAACATCTTAGTTTCCTCTTAACAATATTACTCAATATATACAGAATGCAGATATTTCCTTTATGTGTTAATTAACACCTCATTTACAAGTAATTACCTGTGTAAGCATAGGTAGCAAAGTACTAACACCTCAAAAGTCAAGAGGCCCTCAGGAGGATGGAGGGAGAAGCCCTGTCTGTTCAGATCCCATCTCTCTCACCAAAGGGTATGACAGCACCTGAACAACGGCAGATCAGCAAATGGGCAAATTAAACACCTTCAAACTGCTCACAGGTCTTGATGTTTTGCTACAGTTGTGTCCTCACCAACAAATACATCCTTGTCCTTGTCCTCTGCCAGTGCTTTCTTCCCATAAAACAACAACTCTTACTGTAACAGGGCTCAGGGAACAGAGATCACACTCCTTTGTCTTCCCAAACTGATGTTTGAAGTGAGAAATAACAGGAAAGTCAGAAGTAAAGAAAAAGACAACAAACTCAGTGCCACATGACATCAACAAACTGAAATACCACAGATAGTTCCACTGCTTACACAATATGCATGCAAAAGCTTATCAGAATTCATGACACACAAGATAAAATCTCAGGGATGAGAAAACGAGCTTGCTTTATTTTCTGTATTGTGGTGATCAGCGCAGCACTCGGTCCAAGAAAGCTGCTTGCCCTGAAGTGTGTGGTCACCTTCCAAAGATGTTGCCAGTTCAGTGGTTTGAATAGGCACAGTAGTTGCTGCTGCTGTGATACACAGCTCTCCGAAGACACACCATTGATATAAACTGTAAATTACAAATACTTGTTCCTAAAAATTTGCTTTAACTTCCACTATGTTCCATTCAAGTATTTTCCCAGCAGAAGATCGTACTGCACATCTCTAATGCTTTTTTTTCTTTTTTGGACTGTGGCTTTTACCCAAAATGCATGAAAGTAACATTGCCATTAATAGATTATGAACCACTGATACAATTATCAGTTTAAGCAGCAGCAAAAAATAAAATCAATTTTTTTAAATTTACACTAATTCTCTCATATGTACTATTAGAAGGAATAACATTGCTTCCTGCATCTTTTAACAAAATGACTTAGAACTTCACTTTTATGATTCTTACTACTTTAAAGAAAAAAAAAAAAAGATTAAAAATGGTGAAAATTATGGTTTAAAATATCTTTATTGTCTTCGATACACTATAATTTTAGTTTAGATAATGTTATTCTCCTAAACTTCACATTGTGCTAATTTTTCTCTCTTTACTTCCATATATTTTTGCCTCAGATACAGATCATGCATTTCCCCCATCTTTTGCTTCTACTTCAAGGTTGATTTTTCCTAGAGACAGCTTTGTTCAGCAGCAAGCAGGCAGTCATTTTAGCTTCTTTATTCTGCTTATCCCCCATTCTCAGTTATATTCTGTATTTTGTGGATATAAAGGATACACCTAATGTGAGTTGAGACACTATTCATAAGATCTTTCTGCCCACCCCCACCCCAATAACAATAATCACAGACAAGGTGTCCTTGTTCTTTCCTTGCTACCAGAACATTCAGGATTGACAACTCTATACTGACTTGCTCAGTTAATCATACACGTTCGGGTGGAAATTATTACCTGTATTACAAAGCTGTGTATAGATAGAACTAAATGCTCATCTTTGCAATAAGAATGTGCTCTTGTGTAAAATAATTACTCCGTTATCAGGTGTGCTTTAAGTATTGTGAAGTTGCTAGTCATTTTTCCTATTCTGTGAGGATTATAAAAAAGAACTTGAATTTCCAAAGTACAGGATTTAAGACTATCAATTATTTCCTTCGTGGGTCCCTCCCTTTCCAAAAGAAAATAATCTTCTCTGAAGAAGGTGTCATTCTTATGACAACAGAGGGAGTGCAATATCACACATTCAATGAAAGCGTTAGACCTGATTCAAAGTCCAAAAATTTGAAGTACATGGAAAATACCCTATTAACATCAGTGAGCTGTTCATCAGCTCCACTGAACAAAAGCTTCCTCTTGCTTAAGGTCCTGCTGAGAGCTGTCAGGCCCTTGAAAGTTTTGACATCCTGGTTCTAGTTGCATCAGCTCCTGAAGTAAGATTTATACAGCTTTTCTGCTCATCTTCACTGGTTAGGTAAATTCAAGTCCTCCTTCCTTGCTTCAGAAGCATGGTTTATATAGCTTAACTTTTAGTTATTTACTTCAGCTTGTTAAAATGACAAGCATCATAGGGACCATGCCGGCAGTAATACCCAAACAAAATCATATCCCTTTTCAGATACATAGGTTTTTGAAACTAAAGAGTTTCCCCCATGCCTTGTAATCCATGCTATACCAAAACTTGAAAGAAATTACTGTTGTGTAATTATCATTTCCTACAAAAGACAACCACTAAAATAACTTACAGCTCTGAATGTTGGATGTAGCCGAACTCATTTATGCCTTCAGAAACATCAGGAAGCTCTTTGATTCAGTAAACACTCTTGAGAACTGATGGGCTAAACAAGGCTTCCCTGCCAGGTGTCCTCTTTTATAAAATGAAGCATCACAGGAGCATGTCAAGAAAAACCAAAATTAAGACACTTACGAGCACCAGGTGTAGACAGGAGAGAAATAAATACCCTGGGACAAGAACACAAAACAGGAAATTCAGCCAGGAAAATGGCAGTTGAGTAACAGGCCTAACAAGTACAGCAGATAAAGGAAAGAAAATAACTTACATACGTCATCAGGGAAAGTGCCTTACATCCAATCCCCCACAATCCAACCCAGCTACTTCCATTTTTTTCCATCCAGAATCATCGTTGTAAAGGTTTTTAATTTAGAAATGGAAGCTAAATGGAAATCACAGCTGAAAACAGAACTGCACTGGAAAATTTCCCAGTCCAACTGAGTACTGAATATTTATCCCCCAGAGGAGAAAAAAGCCCTTAATCAAGACTAGTCCCAAAACCACAAACTTTCAATCCTCTCTGCTCAAAGGGAGCAAACAGCAATAATTCAACCCACAAGAACCAAAGCTGAAATATTTTCTCTGCCTGTGCCCAAAAAAGAAGGATCACAGTGAGAGCTACCCAGCATTTTTCACGAGGGATTGATTTTTGTTTTACTATGGTCTGCACGGAATACTGCTGCAGGCTTCCCCCACAACCCTCATGCCCACGGCAGTACTACAAGTTAGGATGAAATAGGCAATGTCAGCCAAACCCAGGAAAGCCAAGCTGCAAAAGCAGCAACACCTATAGCATTGGTCCCCCCATCTCCACTCCTCCAACAGGCCTGCTGACCTCGCCAGTGCAATGGATTAGCCCGCGCTACCGTGGCTGGGCCGCTTCCAGCTCCTGCTTTTCCTGGTGCCGTGCGGAGGCGCAATGTACTATGTTGGTATGACATGGTGTTCAGCGGGAAACACTGCTGTGGTTTGGAGCAAGGGGTCTTCCTGGACACGTTGGCTATAGTGTTTTCTGGATAGTTACCATTACTTTGAAGGACGCACCGATATTTTGATCCCAGATGAATGCATTCTGCTCCTCCAGCTCATTAATGCCAATCTCTTCTACAATAAATAAGCTCTGTAGCTGGTCTTCACTGGCCTCTCCTGGATGATTTATGTCATCAGCTTGCAATAAGTCATGCTGAAGTTTCCCTGCCCTAGATTCACTCCAACATTGTAACTACTTTGGTGACTTCTTTCCAGTCTTTCAAATCCATTATTCAGCAAGCCAGTGCTGATGATGCACTTTCAGCCAGGTTGCTTTCATCTTTCATTTTATTAAATGCAAATTGGATTTGAAAATGAAGGCGGACACTGCTGTAATCATACTGGCAGGTAACAGTGTTATTCAGCTGTCACAGAATTCAGCCTAAATAGATCATGGCACAAGAAAGAAATTGTATCAATGACTTTGTTTTGCTTGTATTTAAATATTACATCAAACCTATACTGTCACAGGGGACAAAAAGTGAGCACAAGCTGCAAACATAGCATTCTTAGTCTACATCCTTTCTCTTTTCCTGCTGCTTAGTAAATCCAAAGGGAGTTCTTACAGAGTGAAATTTGTGCATTGTTTGCCAGAACGGTAGCAGGGTGATAATAAACCAGACAGCACCAGTGCTACAGGGTCCCACTTTATGTTACTGGTTTAGATAAACTAATTAATTAAAATGTTAGAGCATGCTTTACACATGAATGCTTTTAAATTCCAGAAAGTTAAAAATAAATCAATAGAAAATACTTGATACAGATATATACCATTGATACCAATTCGCTGGTCTGTGTGTTATTTGTAATAAATAACACGATGGTCTGCTTTTCTCGAAGTAACTATTAATAATTAATCAATTGTATTAACCATTGCTGAACTATATGTTATCATATCCTTATATAAAATATGAGACAGGTGTAGCACAGTCAAAAATAGCAATTAGTATTAACCAAATTTTTACAATTACTTTGATGAGGCTTGATTCATGAACTGGACAGTGTTAATTTTTCCTAACATTGCTAACATTTTAATACTAAGGAAGATGTCAAAGCTCAATGTTCTTTGTTATTAATATGAAAATATGCTGAGGCTTTAGTTAGAGAGGGCAGTAGATAGATGGTTGACTGCGTTTTTTTGCAAAGGGGCAATTATTCCCTACAAGGAAGAAGACAATGCAGCTACAATCCCTCCAAAGAACAGGCCAAACCCTCTGAAATGTCTCGACACAGGACACAGCATTTAGCACAGTCACAGATGGGAAAATTTTGGTTTTTCTTTAAGTGGTGGCATTTTATCAAAAAGTGGCAATGCCATAAGAAGATGGGAGGGTTGAACATCTGGCCTGAGGTTTGGCAAGATGCACCCAAAGCTTTGGGTATGGCATCAGAATTGTTCCTGACACGTCTTATTTATTCTGTTCATCTGTACAAGCACAAAAGTCTGTTGTCAAGTGCCTAATTGTCTCATTTCGATTGCAGCAAGCAGCTTTCTCACCCACTAAAGAGCTATAATTTTGTGCACTCGCCACTTACTACAAATGCTGTCAGAAATGGAAATGAACAAGTGGGAGAAATACTTAAATCCTGCCACCCTTCCAGTGAAAGGAAAAAGCAGAAGGGAGTAAATAATCCTGTTGGTGCAGTCAGAAAGGGAACTCGGCCTCTTACCTCTCTCCTAGCCAAGACTGAAAACACCGCAGCGCAGCCCATTCACACCAGGGTCCTTCCATACCCAAAGGCTTTCAGAGCTGGCGGCTGCCCTGTGTCGGGCCACTGACTCCTCCATTCCTCTGCGCAGGTTCCCTGAGAAAACTGAAATTGCGTTTCTTCCATCTGCTGGAGAAAAGTATGACTAGAGAGACAAAAGTCAGCACGAAGCCAAGTCCTGCAAAGTGACCTTGGACTTACATATCTTTACCCTTCCAAAAGCGGAAGAAGTATGTCAAAATGCCCACTCAAGTTCTCACATGCACCTATGCCGACAGAATCCTAAGCAAGTTTGGACCCAGGTGTTTTGCAGTTCAAGGATTTTGATTGTTTCAGGTGGAAAGCAAGGAATTAATAGCACTTTGCATATATGCATACATATATATATGTATGTGTGTGCTTTCATTTGAAAAAAGTTTTATTTATTTGAACCAACTCTAATCTGAATTTCTTAAGGGTTTTTTTTTTATTTTTATTTCTTACCAGACCATTCAAGAACGTAAGAATGTGTGCTGTGTACACTAATTATATATGCATATAGCTGGTATGCTTTCTGCCCGACTGTGTATTCCGTCTCTAACAGAGCACCTCAGAGTGTTTCAGTGTCATAAGAAACTCATCAGTATCTCTTATAAGGATTTTAGTACTTGTATAGTCTGACAGATGGAGGTAAGACATCTTTTTGTTTTTAAAAAATACAAATTCTTAAATATACTTTAATGCCGCGACTCAGTCAGCCCACAATCCCTTTACTGCGTTACGGATTTCTTTGTGCATAGACACACTTCAGTGTTGGGGACTGACCTGTTGAGAAATACCTACTTTCCCAATCGATGTACAGCTCTGCTGTGATTTAAATCACGAGCCTGCAGCAGAGGGCACTGCGAAAGCACCATATGCTACAGTCCTGCACAGAAAGAGCTGGAAAGGGAGAAGGGACATCCCCCCCAGAGGACATGTGCACCTGCTCTCCTGATGCTTCTCTCATTTCCACTCCTGGAAAGGTAACAGTGGTTCTCCCTCTGAGCAGGCAAACCAGAGGCAGGCTGTTTTATCACACCATACTCCTAACAGCAAGGCCAACTGAGTCTTTACCGAATAGCTGCTATCGATGAGACCTCCTTCCAAGTGAAATGTCATGGGCTGGTTCATGACTAGTGTAGACAGCCCATCTCTCCAGACCCTGCAGTTGGTAGCACTGCTGAGAAGATGGATGGAGAGCTATAAAACTAGGAGTTTGGGACACAGCACACACAATCCCAGTGAATGACACATGCCTATACTACAGGCGACCTATGGATATGCTTGGTCCGTAAAGTCTGCTTGGGACGTTGCTGGCTTAACTTTCAAAAGGTCCCTAGGAGAGACAATGCCATGAAAATGTGGGTTTTATAATCCGTCATTTTCATTTGGAAGCTGAAGGCAGCTCTCCCCTGCTCTGCTTTTACATTCTGCACTATCAGATATTCCCAAACACCCTACAAAGAGGCTGAGCCTGCAGAGCTGAGATAGTGAATATTTACAGCAGTGCTCAGCAGCCAGCATCTCCGAATCTATCAACAGCTCCTTGCAAGAGGAATCAACCCTGTCTTTCTCTCTCTGCACAAGTACTTTAAAGAATAATTTTAGAAAGCAAATGAAGCATTGCAGAGCCATTAAAAGAATTAAATAATCCATAAGTAGCAGTAAAATGGCACAATAAGGAACACTTAACGTTATTAGAAAAGTCAGTTATGTGTGGACGAAGGCTGGCTGACAAATGGGAAAAATATTTGTTCGCTGTGACTGATCTACAGCAGACCTACAGCAAATGGTACCAGATGGCGGGGCTGGTTTTTTGTAAACACACCTCTTCCAGAACCAAAAAAGCCCAGTTAATCGACCATGGATCATGGTCCTATAAACCAAGCAAAGCTGTGCCTGCCCAGCACTGTTGGCTGATGGTTCCCATTAGGGAAGCATTAGAGAAAAGTTTCTGGGTTCTTTGGGAGGCATATGGATTCACTGGGAAGCACAGAAGAAAAGGGAAATGGAGCACTTCTGACTGTGGATCAGGTGATACAGAAAAGATCATATTCAACTTTCCATGTCTGTGATGGAGAATACATTTGATTTGAAGGGGCAGGCTTCATTTTTAATTCAGTATTTTTAGCCTTTCACCCAGAAGACATGCATATAGAGCTGTTCAGCTGAGAAACCTATCTGGCACAGAGTGAGTTTGTTGGATGATGACCCTGAAAAGGATGTTGATTCTTGGTTTGAACTGTTATTTGACAATAGCTAATAGTGTTCTTACCTCTAGCACTCTGATGGTATTTAATCCATGGATTTCAAAGAGCTTTTCTACAATATAGAGGATGAAAGAAATTTCCAAAGCAAATAGGCATAAAATATTCATCAAGGGAAAACTCCGATTCCAGTTATTACTCTGCAACAGCCTTCCCAACCCATGGAGTACATTATTTTGTTCACTGGCACAGCATCCCAGCTAACCCTGCTGTCAATCACATGAGAATAAATGACCCTATTAAGGTACCAGCAGCAGAGCAGCTCCATTCTGTACAACAGATCAGAACCAATTTCTAACAATTACAATCTACCTGACAGTGTCTTCAAGGATAGAATAAATTTCTGGGAATTTTTTTTTTCCTATGCTCACAGAGAATAAACTTTCTCTGACCACAAGATGGCCCTCATAGTATGTTGTCTGTGCTATGGTATCCTTGCCTGTTTATGATTCGTAGCTTGTAATATTCTGTGTTTGTTTTGTTTGTTTGTTTGTTTGTTTTTTAAGTATATATATGTAAAGTCTATTTCTCCACTGTTACCTTTTGTTAGCAGAAGGCAAAGCAAAAGTCCTGAACCCGTCAGATTAGTTCACAGGCCCAGGGGGAGTCATGTTGCCCCAGGCTGAGTTTGTGGCTATGCTGTCCCCAGGGCACAGGACCTTGTGCACCGGCCCCAGCACAGCTACCAGTGCACATTGTCACTGCTCACCGTGACCTCCGAACGGCCGCACATCCCACAGAGTAACTTCTGCACGCCTCCGGCCACTGTGAAAAAGCCTGTCGTGTGTATCTGGAGAAAGGTCCTTTCCTCATCCCAAGGGCTGGCTGCTGCCAGGTCAGGTGCCTGGTGAGCAGAGCTCCTCCTTGCTCTCCCATCGGGATGTTTCACATCTCCTGTTTGTCATTGTTTTCTCAAGTATTCTTGGCATTCCTTCTGCAGGCATATTCGACCTGGCATTGTTTCATTTCCTGTGTTTTCTCCCCAGTAGCCGTATGGTCAGGCACAGTGACATCGAGCAGGGAAACTGAACTGTTTCTTTCAGCCTCTGGCTTATGGTGGACCCTCTGCAGCCTTGAGCTACAGTGACAGGGCTCAGGTGTCTTTTTTAAGGCTGATGCCAGCCTAGAATTGGGAAATTTCATAAGAGCACTTCCTGAAAGGTTAGCTCAAAATGATTCAAAGCAGACCAAGGAATTAAAGACCTATATAGCCTTCTACCTCAAAATCTTCTTGTTTCCTGCCTGAATGCATTCAAAATTTTAAAATGGAAGTGCTACAACAAGGAGTGCCAGCAGTGGGAAGAACAACCCCGTCTCAGCCCAGCTGAGAGGCTTTCTAAAAACATGAAGACATGGGATCGTTTCATGATGATGTGATGCTGACTCAGTAAAATGTGGGGCTATCCCAGAACAGGACTGGGTAACAATCACAGTTCAAACGTGTCTCTTGAATAAAAGACCAGCAAATGCTCCAAGTATTAGTCAGGTATGTCTGTTTCGCATAGACTTCCAGTGCTCCAAAATGGTGACAATCTGCACAATTAAAATTTAAAAAAAAAAAAAAAATCATTACAACATTCAGTTTCGAATGTTTTGTTGTTTCTAATTTCACACTGTGAGGGCAAACTTTAGGCCTTCTCTTTTTGCTAAGAAAAGAAGTTGAAGGTTTTTCCATCCTTTCTAGATGTGTAGGGCTTGACAGAGGAAATGAACTTGAGCACTGAGGTTTTGGGGACACCAAACTTGCCAGCTTCACCCTCTCCAGCTCCAGTCTGTCTCTCACCTCTGGTCTGCGCTTGCAAGCTAAAATGCAGGGTTTAGATAATTCAGACTGCAACGCTAATCTTAAGCAATATATTTGTAAGCAACATCTGTATAGCTGATTACTGATCATCTATCATTCAGTACAATGAAAAGCTTATGTGAGGTATTAGAAAAGGCCTAATAATGAGACAGTTCTTTAAAGGACGAAAGAAGCATCCTTCAGCAGTTCCAGAAAACTTAGCAAAAGCACTGAAGACACACTGAAGCAATTATTTCTTGATTATCACCCCAACACGTAATTTGAATACAAAAGGAAAGCACTGTGTTCCATTAAAAAGCAATAAATTTTGGATCTGTAAAACCAGAAATAATTCCTTGTAGATAGATAACCTGCCAAAAACAGTTATAGCTAAATAGCACAGTTGTCATTTAATGCAATCAGTGTGCTTTTATATCCCCTTTAAACTGCAGAAGATGTTGACTGATGCCAGGAATGCAAATTAAGAGTTCACCGTAAGGAATGAAATCTAATTCCCTCCTTCCCTAAGAAAAAAAAGATCTTGTACAGCTTTGAGGAACCAATCCATGATATTTTCATGGCATATCAGCTCTTAAATTGCTGACCTATAAAAGAGTTTAGAATACCAAAAGAATCACAAGAATTAAACAACTAAATATCAGACCAAAGTCAGTTTAGCTCTGTATTCTCCCCTGAGTTAGTGACCATCCGGCAAAGGACGGAAGAAGGGAGGAAGCATCCTCTCCTGCAGTTGTCTCCCAGCACTATTATCGCTCCTACTGGACCTACTGAACTCAAAATTGAAGGCTGCGCATTTCTCTTAGCATAATTAGTTAACACACACACATAGGTAGCAGGCTTCCACAGCCCTAAGCCGAGGATGGCCATTGATTTATAAAGTGCAAAATCTCCTAGGAAATCTTGATCCAAAAGAAATTTCCCTTGATTTCATGACAAATTTTAAAATTAGTTTTTTTTATTGGTTTTGTTTAAAAAAAAAAAAGTTCTTGAAGCTCTTGCACAGATTTGTAAGCCACCATGAGTCAAGCTGAATGTTTGCGTGAACTCGGAGTACACTGAAATGCAGCATCCTCCTATGCTTACAATCAGCAACATGGCTTTATGTCTCCAGTTTGGCAGAGTCTGAGATTTGAGCTTTTAGGTCCATCTGAACGCAAACCACAGAGAGGGCAAAATTCAAAGCAAAAAACAAATCAGCAGATCCCTACAGAAGCTGTGCTTCATTAGTTCATTCCAGTGTCAGCAAAATATGTCTGGATCTAGATCTGAACTGAGCTTATTTACTATTGCAAAGAAAATTTATTGATGACACTTTCTCACTGCCCCCTGTAACACTCCTTTTTCTATAACTCACACGCTGTTCTGTTCCTCCTCCCTAAATTAATTTTTCTCTAAAGTTAGCTCCCCACTCACTCTTCCTTCACCCCACAGGTGGACCCTCTTGAGCAGGATGAAGTTTCTTTACTGCGAAGTTCTATGGGCTTTACGTAATTTGCAGTTATATAAAATAAGATTTTTAGCATTGTTCTCTATGTGATTTCTATAGAACTGACTGCTAAATAAACTTTTCGGCATTTAACTTCGTGTAAGCTTGAAAACAGGTGTCACAGTTGAAAAAGCTTTAGGTATGAACAGCAAGAAGAGCCCCTCTACAGTAACACATCAAGGAACCAACAGGTTATGAAGGAGACAGGCAGAAGTGGCCCTACTGCTTCTGGCAGCCTGGGTGGGGTAGGAGGAAAAGGACATAAAGGGTGTCCAGCAGCTTTGAGTCCGTTATTAATTTTTCTTTCTCCTGAGAGAAACAAATACTTATAAGCCTTTCCAGGGAACCCTCCATCATGTTGAAAAATTTGGTTGACAACTTTTCCATGAAAGACAAAAAAAAGAACCTTGTATCAGATTGTGTATCTTCTGCCCTGAATGGGACCAAAGAAATGAGACTGAAAAGCATGAAAATCTTCATGGGAAGAGACTTCCACTCTTCAAACCACTGATGCACTTGATGCAGAAACCGGGGGGAGGGGGAAGGGAGGGGGG
>VYXH01000323.1:99278-127739 GCA_013397275.1 Burhinus bistriatus
AGGGTGGGGGGATGGGCGGGGTTGTTCTTTTGATGTCAATGGAGCAACATTTCAGTCTCCATAATGCAGAAGAGGAGCCTAGATGTCACTTAAAGAACTTCTGCTTGCTGTACACTTCCCCGCTGCCCTTATTGCACAATAGGTCACTGAAATATATCCAGACCAATTTATGTCACTGCGCTGCCTTTTCTGCTTGGCTGTAGAGGCAGGTGTGTTAAAGACAGAACTTTGGCTTTATCTCCTTTTCATTATTTCCCAGCCATCTGCAAAGAGGCAAAATAAATGGGATCAGCCTCTGCATGCAAAATTAAGCAATAAGGGTGGGATGATAATTTTATATAGAAGTACTTAACCAAAATTAATATAAGCATGAGTCTGTCTATCTCTATGCACTATACTGCCCAAACTGGACAATAAAATGAAGAAGGCCAGAGAAAAGTGTTACATTAAGGAATGATAAAAATTGGTACCAAATAAGTCTTAAATGGCTTCAGAAATAAAAGATACAAAGATGCAAAAAAGCCTTCAGGCTTTTTTGAGACTAGTATCCATAAAGGTACCAGTAACAAGAAATAAGCAAAGACTTGTTCTTTAAAGTCCATGATTGTTTCTTTAAGAGAAGAAGATACTTTGAAACATCAGGTTTTTCCAAGGTGAGATTCAGTTTTCAATCTGAAAGTGGGATGATCTGAAAGCACAACTTGCTTAGAGAACATATTAGACGATTTTCTACCTGTTTAAGACATGAGTTTCAACCATAAATTAAATTTCATTCCCAGCAACTTTTATTTAAAAAAAAAAAAATCCTGGAAATTTTTAGGACAGCCTCTGCTATTACTAGCAGCTTTCACCACTCCAGCTCCTGCAGCTTTCTTCTAGTGCTGAAATAAGATCATGAGTTATCCAAAATAATTGTCTAACACTGGCAGCTAGGGCTAAGATTTCCTTGAAGCTACTGAAACTAATTCCTTTTCACAATGACTTGGGTGATACAAGACACTGTATCACATTGCACACACTGATATTTTGCAGATTATTTCTCTTAATGCCGATGTTTTTATCACAGGTCTTCTATTGACAGAAGGATATATATCAACAGAGAACCTCTCTGTACCAACAGAGAATCACAGTACGAGGGAGAATCAGAGAGGAACAAGGCTGGAGAATGTCCTGAATGTACGGCCTGCACCAGAGTACAGGTCAATAGGGAGAAACCAGGGCATAGCATAGTACCCTCTCATCCTTGATCAACATTAAATGAAAAGACTTTTTGATTACTCCATTATTCTTAACAGACTACCTCTCCTTACACCTATGATAGTACAAATTCAGAGTAATGCCACTAAAATTAATAAAAATACATAAACAAAAACTAGCATAAGTTGGTCAAAATCAGAACTCTCATGGTTTAGGCTGGGCTGGTCACCAAACAAATGACATGCTCTCTTTAACCTCTCTCCCTTCCCAGAGAAGGGAGAGAAAATAAGGGAGAGAGAGTTATGGGTTGAACGGAAAACTAAAACTGCTTTAATGAAATATTAATAACAAAAAGAAAAGATAATAATATTAATAAGAAAATCACAGAATCACAGGGGTTGGAAAGGACCTCTGGAGATCATCTAGTCCAACTTCCCTGCCAGACCAGGGTCACCTACAGCAGGTTGCACAGGATGGCGTCCAGGCGGGTTTTGAATGTCTCCAGAGTCAGAGACACCACCACCACCTCTCTGGGCAGCCTGTTCCAGTGCTCTGCCACACTCAAAGGAAAGAAGTTCCTCCTCATGTTTAGATGGAACTTCCTAAGTTCAGGTTTGTGCCCATTACCTCTTGTCCTGTCACTGGGCACACTGAAAAAAGACTGGTCCCATCCTCCTGGCACCCTCCCTTTAAGTACTTCTAAGCACTGATGAGATCCCCTCTCAGCCTTCTCTTCCCCAGACTAAAAAGACCCAAGTCCCTCAGCCTTTCCTCACAAGAAAGATGTTCCATTCCCCTAATCATCTTTGTAGCCCTTTGCTGTACCCTTTCCAGCAGTTCCCTGTCCTTCTTGAACTGGGGAACCCAGAACTGGACACAGTACTCCAGATGTGACCTCACTAGGGCAGAGTAGAGGGCGAGGACAACCTCCCTCGGCCTGCTGGCCACACACCTCTTGATGCACCCCAGGATTCCACTAGCCTTCTTGGCCACAAGGACACATTGCTGGCTCATGGTCATCCTGTTGTCCACCAGGACTCCCAGGTCCCTTTCCACAGAGCTGCCTTCCAGCAGGTCAGTCCCTAACCTGTACTGGTGCATGGGGTTATTCCTCCCCAGGTGCAGTACCTTACACTTGCCCTTGTTGAACTTCATGAGGTTTCTCTCTGTCCAAAAATAATGAAATACATACAATATATACAAAACCATATCAAGCTCCCAGGATGACGATCACGTCACCAGCTGGCACTGGGAAAGTCCCAGACTAGACTCAACAACAGACAGGAACTGGATTCTAGATCTGGATTCGGGAATGCACAGATTGGGATCAAAGGCAGAGTCCTCCTTGGACGCCGGCCATTGCAGAAAGAGACTGATCCCTTTGATCCCTCAGCTTTTATACTGAGCATGATGCAGATGGGATGGAATAGCCTGCTGGTCAGTTTTGGGTCACCTACTCTGTCCACTCCCCCTCACAGGAAGCTTTTCTGCTTCCGACCCTCCATCATGGCGCACAACAAATTTAGCTGACCTTGGTTGTTATAGCAGAGCCTCTCTGCATACAATTCCTTGGTATTCACTATAAACATCAGACCTTATCTGCCAGAAGTGGACATTGTCTGAAAAATACACTGTTAACTTCAGAGAGTGCCATTAGTTAGAACAGACTTAACTGAAAAGTAAAATTACTGAAAAGAAAATTGGTTCTGTTCTACATCAAACCAGGACAAGAATGAAAATTGAGTAACTTGACTGAATCTTCAGTGAAGTTGAGCCGGTCAAAATATTATATAACATCAACTAGTATTGCCTTGTTCTGCTATGATTATTGTGTTTTCCTGAGAAAACTATCACAGCTTTTCATAAACACTGAAATGTGTTAAAATTACAGTCTGCCTTTTAAAAATCCACATCTTCATAATTTTACTTGTACAATTGGCCAGTTTGAAACAATCCTTCTTTGTGAACGTCTTTAAGGACAGACTTGTAAAATGGCTAGCTATTCAGGCAGGGTATTATCCTTGAAAATTATTTGCACTGTTGTTCCCATATTCACTTATCTGGAGAAACTTCATATATATATTATATATATATACACTCACATGCATGTGTATACATAAATATTTATATAAGCATCATCACACTCTGGCTTTATAACATGGTCCTTTGTGGCTTGTGTCCACGGAAGACAAACAGTTGCATTCATTCCTGCAACATCCATCACAGAAATCCTTCCTGATGCTTTGCACAAATAAACCAGTGGTAGCCTCTCGGTTGCTCTGTCCCTGCACTTGGCACAGGTGTGGGAAGCAGCTGACAGTAGCAGTTACACGATTTACTTTCTCCCTTTACAGGGGCCATGAGAGCCTCCTCAGCACCTGTAGCACAAGCAAGCAAAGCTTAGGCATTGCTGGGCTACCTTAGATTTGAGGGTTTTGAACAAAATTGGGGATGGATTTTGAAGCTTCTTGAAACAATTTGCTCCACTAAGCCCCAGAAAGGTAGTGCTTAGAGGAGGGCAGGGAAACGGGGCATGGTAGAAAGGGATGGGTCCAGAGGGTGCAGAGCACCCTCCAGCCCTCACCCAGCAGAAATGTCCTTTTGAGACAGCCAGCACTTGGACCCGCAAGATAGGAGATCTTGACTCTCACATATTACCAATGAAAAAGCCTGCACCAAGTGTGACCTTATGGCATGTGAAGAGTCAAAACTAAAACCTTGGAGATATCTGCAGCTCTCTATGAAAAATAGCTTCTTTTTCAATATTCCAGCAGAATCGATACTTATCAGCTATTTCCCTAATCTGTGCCTTAAAAGCGTAGCCACACAACTTCATTGTAACCCTAACACCATTTTCTATTTCACTGAGCGTCAGCCTTTTGCAGCTCCAGTGAATCTATTATTCTGCAGTGCTATCAGAGATGCTGCCTGGTGACACATCAGTTTTGCTCCTGCTTTGACGCTACCAGGCCATCAGAACAGATTACGTACTTTTCTGGGAGCATAATTTGACCTGCTGACCACTCATTACCAGTAATGAAATAGAAGTAAAGAAGATGATTTGACTTCCAGGGCCAAAAATGATTTTGCTAGACTGGCAGTTACAGGAAAAACAAAATTCTTTTCATTTATGTACTGAAGATGTTTGTCTTTAGTTCCTGGCACACAATTTGAATAGATCCCTGAAATACATTTGAGATTGAAATTAGTCTTTAATGTATATCAAACATGGGAGGCAGGGAACCCTCTGGTTTCAATATTTCAGAGATATCCTTCCTAAATGGCAATAAATGTCCTTACTCTCTTTCCAGACTAACCCTCAGGGTTTTCGCATTAACCTATTTAGCCTCCCCTCAGACAGTGATTAGATAAAAGGTACCATTTGTTTTGTGAATGTTTGATTCAACAAGCTTCTTGGGCCATTTCCTTTGCCAAGCACTTCGGGAAAGGTGAGCGTAAAACCCTGCACAGCTCAGAGCCCAAGGAGAACACACTCTACTTCATCACAGCATACCTTCCTAGGGCACACCAAGCATTTCTCCATTGCTGTTGAGGGAATCAAAGTATCCCTGCATATCACCATGCAATTTTGATTGCCAGTATTGAGAACAGAGAATATGAACCAGCCCAATTTCAGCAGTGAAAAAAATAAGCCAAAAGTGGGCTCAGGGTGACTTCTTGGATGCTCTGAATTGGTGCAGCTAAAAGAGTGAGGCTGCGGCCATGATGTTTGAAACATTTCTAGTGTTACATCTGCTGATGTGGTTGTGTGAGGTCCCTGAAACCTGTCTATATAGAAGGGCACTATTTGCTCATCTCTGAAGACTGAAGGCAAAGATTAATTGACAGGTATCAGGGAAAGACTAATGGAAAAATTATTCCCCTTGCCAAACAGGAGGTTCAGTTTCAGCCTGTTTTTTATTCTTCATAGTCAAGAAGACTGAAAGAAACTGAACTTGAACAAGACATCAGAGAGTCACAGCATACTAAAAAATAAAAAAAAGGGACATAATATTATTAACTGTATTAGGAAAGCTTAGTGCAAACCCCAGTACTGCCATGTTTTACTCACAATATTCAAAATGCACAGCACTTCACTGTATGATTCCTCTTTAGAAAGAAAACTTCTCACTTGTTCAGAAATATCATAGAATTATAGAATGGTTTAGGTTGGAAGGGACCTTAAAGATCATCTAGTTCCAACCCCTTGCCATGGCAAGGACACCTCTCACTAGACCAGATTGCTCAAAGTCTCATCCAACCTGGCCTTGAATGCTTCCAGGGATGGGGCCTCCACAACTCCCCTGGGCAACCTGTTCCAGTGCCTCACCATCCTCAGAGTGAAAAATGTCTTCCTGAGATCTAACCTAAATCTACCCTCTTCCAGTTTGAAGCCATTACCCCTCATCCTANGGATTGCCCCAACCCGCATGCAGGACCTTGCACTTGGCCTTGTTGAACTTCATGAAGTTGGCACGGGCCCACCTCTCAAGCCTGTCCAGGCCCCTCTGGATGGCATCCCTTCCCTCCAGCGTGTCAAATATGACTTAACTACGCCAGAAAACCAAAAAGCACTTTGAAGATCCAATAGCTTGAAACATGCAGTTGCTATTTCCAGTTCTGACTTTCTCATAGTTAAGAGACCAGATTTGTAAAGATAAATGTTTTGGGTCATTATTTGGAGAAGCACATTCCTCTGCTCCTGGCTGACTTTTCAAGTATATGCTGTACCATTCCTCTCAGCTGAACAGCTGCCCAAGAAAGATCATTACATCTATTTAATCACTGCTTTCAAAAACATGTACTTTCCAGATATCTCATGGAATGAAGACTTTCAGAACATTTTAAGTTCTCAAAGTCTCTTCTCAGTACTTTCCTTCATTATATCACTAAATGCTAATTCCATAGATTCCTTCCTGAACTTCCCAAACTACCTATAGTAGTCTAGCCAGACTGCAGCCTTGGACCCAGTTTCTCCTCATCTCCTCAAGGATTTGTGGATTTTCTAGTGACAGAAAACAGATGTCTTCAGAACAGAAGTAGTGGTTTTAGGGCATTTCCCTACTGGGAGCTCACAGGAACTTTGGACAAGAGACTCATTCAACTACCCATTACCTAGAACAAGAGACAACTGTATAGACCTATTTAAACACAGAGGTCTTAAGCCTTTAAACTAAATCGTGTCACCTACACATTTACCCAGAGCAATGTTGGACACCAGAGCAACCCAGCTGGCATCTTGCTTGCAGTGCCAGCATTGCTTTTACCACCTGGCACTGAAACTGTGTAAGAGGTAGCAACCTGTTTTGCAGAAGCTATCTTTTTTTCTGGCCCTGTGGGCAATTCAACAGCTTAATTTGCAGCATAAAAACCTCAGGGCTTAAAATGAAACTAGCAAAGGTATTTGTCTAATTGTGGGTGGACGGTTTCAGTTTTATTCCCTTTTTGAATTATTTCTAGATAACACAGTAAGTTGAAACTTTTGATGAAGCCGTTTGCTTTTGCCCTAACCCCTCCTGTAAGCTGTCTTTTGGAAGAGGGTTCAATTCCCCATTTAGATGGGGTGTCTTAGGCATTAGTTTTCCTTTGTGCACTGACCAGTGAGTGTTACGACGCTGGTCCCAGCAAGCTGGTTTTTTTCTACCTGAAGCATTACCTTCCTTTTCCCCCTTGTACCCTTTTGTGGTGAGTTCCCTGGTGCCAACCAACGTGCTGCCCCTCACACGTGGGGGGAAATCAGCCCTCTTCCCTGCTCAGTATGCATTTTAGCACTATATTAAATTCTATTAGTTTCTCGCTCAGAGATAATACCGAGTCCATTCACTCTTTCTGCTCAAGGTGCAGAGAGGAAGTGCCTCATGAGCACATCTCAGTCCCAAACATTTTCAGGATAATAGGGGAGTTTATTGCTTCTTTTTTCCCATTTAAACATTTTAAGAAGGGCCATAGGTCACATTCGCATTAAGGTCTTTTTCTTTGGAAATGCTCTGGTTCTTACAGGAAGCACAATGGCTCATATGACTTAATTCTTCCTCGAAAACTAACAAGTAAATGATCACAGACTACCTGAATAGCTTTTCAGTGATCGAACTGAATCTTTTACCAGACAGGTTCTAACTTATGCAGCTTTCTTTTGTGTGTGAAAAATCCCATTTTTCTTTGTTCATTTAACAGGGAAAGTCACCAGTCTGAGGTTGTTACTGAGGATATTATTACATGCTTTAGGTTTAGAGCAGTGCTCTTAATAGTGTGAAACTGAACTACCTCAAAAAGCTTTCCCATTTTCCTAGGAAGGCCCAAACAAATTATGGGGGAAAGGGAGAAAAGAAAAAAAAAAAAAGTCCAGCTGGCCAGTGACAAGATTATCATTCACTATGGATTTTAAGATTCTGACATTTATTGGTGTCAAATCCCTTTTCTTAAAAGAAAGAGATTCTTTATGAGACAGATTTATATAATCTATATGGTAATTTCTTCATATAGAGTGGAAGAGATCCACATTTAAGGGCCTGCTCTGCTTTTTCTAACTGGAATCTAATTCTTTTATAAACTACATAGCTGTGCTGATTAGATGAACTTTGGCATACCCTCTGCTCTCTAAAAATTATGGACTATTCCTATCAAGGCGTTCCATGGGACATATTCTCAAATATTTGTCTGTGTACACATCAAGTGCAGCTATATAAGTACAAAAATATTTCAAATAGCAAAAAATTAATTAAAAAAAAAGAGGGGGGAAACAGAGGGGAGACGCAGGTTTCTTGGCTTGCTGAACACTTTTAATTGAAAATTTGGCAAAAAACAAGAGCAACAAAAAAAAGTTCATTTCCAGATGAATCTGCTCTTCCTAAATCTTGTTTGGGAGTGAGCCAGCATGAAAGAGAAATTAGGAAAGCAATATGACTACACATTTCCCACAATACAGGTCACAATAAAATTGAATGAGTTTCCTGATATTAGATGCTCCGTTGCATTCCTCACTGAACCCTGATGATGTAAAGCCCTCCCAGGAGGGAAGATGTGGAGAAAGAAGATTGTTTCCACAGCACCCTGCTCTCTGCTAAAAAGAGCATTTAAAAACAAAGAACTCCAAAACAGACATGAGAAAATAAAATGTATGTGTTTTACCTTTGAAACTCACACTTCTTTTTTTTTCTCAGATACATCCTATGATCTTGGAAGAATAGAGATATCATAAAAAATATGTATTATCAACTTTTTTTTTTTTAAATTAAGTTCTGTGTCTCAAGTTGTTCTGTCATCTTTTCCTTTATGGCAACATAGAAGTGGTGTATCAACATTTCTTAGGTGTAATCGTTTGCCTTAGTTCTTCTGTAAGAGGTATATTTATCATGGTTTAGTTTAAGAGAACTGTATGCTTTAATGTAAATCTACAGTAACTTAGTAGAAATAGACATATTTAATCCAGATATGCTATATGCAGCTTCCATACACACTAGTACTTATATAGCTAAAATGTCATTAAACCAATTTTAGATATGTAAATTTAGCCAGCAGAAATAAGCTCTGAATAGACTATTCAGCTGGGCTAGGTTCTTTTTTTCAGGAATTAAAATAACTGCATTGAAATCTTTACAGACCTGGGCGACCAGTATACTGTATACAAATAAAATTCAAAATAAATTAAAAAAAAAAAAAAACACCACACAAAAAACCCACACACAACCAAAACACAGCCTAGTGGTTTTACTCTTAAAGTATTACACAGCAGTGTCCCACCACTCAATCCATTTAACCCTATTTATGAGGTTAATTTCTGTCATTGAACAAGACAGAGATATTAGGAGGCTCTTCAACGAATCGAAGTTATAACAAGATCTCATTGAAACTGAAGTCACCAAAGTTCAAACAGGAAACAGAATGCATGTTTGTATAGCTAAGTACTTCAAAACTGTCTTGCCACAATTATCTGTGTTAGTGGACTACCCAGCAGCAATACTGGTGAACGATTTATTAGTGATGAACTGATTCAATACCTATTGTTCCTTTACAGGAGAACATCCCCTATTTGAGTCCTGAGTACTACTTTCTCATCATGCCATTTGAGGCTACACAGCTATGAAAATCCACCTCTTTTCTGAGGGCTGTCCCAAGCCACAAATTCATCACAGAAATGTCCACTTCGGTGACCTGAGCACTGAGTATTAACGTGTCTAAGCTAAAGTACATTAGGCCCAAGTCCTACATCACGGAAATCAAACAGAATTTTACCAGTGACATTGAAATTTCCATCCTTGAAGATAATCACAATTTGACT
The DNA here is from genome assembly GCA_013397275.1 of Burhinus bistriatus. Taxonomy (NCBI): domain Eukaryota; kingdom Metazoa; phylum Chordata; class Aves; order Charadriiformes; family Burhinidae; genus Burhinus; species Burhinus bistriatus. The sequence goes on from VYXH01000323.1 coordinate 108,754, forward strand.
GCACAAGGCCCTGAGCAACCTGATCTAAAGTTAGACCTACTTAGATTGGGGGTTTGGATCAAATGACCCTCTGAGGTCTCTTCCTACCTACATTATTCTGTGATTCCCCAGAAAAAAGAATCAGTAGGTAAAATGAAAAACTGCAGAAGCAGAACTCGAGAGGTTTTCACAGCAACTACAACAGAATTGTTGAATAACATGGCTAGAAACAAGATTTTAAAGTGAAGAGACAAAAATAAGAGGTGAAAAATATTTTCTTGAAGAGTTACTCAAGAGTTACTTAAAATAGTCAAGTGAGCCTTTCAAGGCACAAGATAGCACAGGCTTTATAGACATAAATCTTCTGCCTTCTCCAGCATTTAAACAGCTGTTTGAATGTTCTGCTTCCCTTTTTCCCTTTCCATAGATATGGGGGAAAGGACTGCTCAGATCACCTGAGTGGGTTAACTTCTTTTTCTTTAATTTTTTAAGTTTTAATCAAACAGCAAAACATTTAAAGGGTACATCAAGAACTCTTTGAACTTGGGTGTTTTTCAGGACTTACCAATGAGAATTTTTACTTTTGAAAAAAAAAATTCTATTGAAGATTTAGAGGTGAACTGAAATAAAACAATCAGCAGTAATTGGGAAATTAAATTGTATTGTGGAAGTTCTGATTACAGAGACAGACTGAAAATTGGATCTTTCTACAGAAACCAGGCTTTTCTGGAATAAAAAGCTTGAACTGAGAATGTAAGATGAAAGAGAGAATCACCTTACTTTCACCTTTCCTTTTTGGCAAGCTACTTTTGCTCTTCTGTGTCACAGTAGTTTCCCAGCGCATTAGAAGGTTTAAACTGGCTGATATTTTCCATGCTCTATTCTATGTCACTGAAATTTGGTGTTCAGACACTGACCCTGATGCAGAATCTGATTACAAGGTGAAGGCTAAAATATTTGAGATTTATGAAAGTTGGATTTAGCCTTGAGTATATGAGGCTACTAGAGGAAAAATGCTGCAAAATTTTCTTTCATTTGCAAACTGTATGCACAGTTTCCTGAACACTGAGATGGATGTTCACTGTTGAGAAATATTTTCAGTCAAACTTTTGATCCCAAGCAAGACTAGGTCCAGCAGATCAGTTTGTTTCTACAGTACAATACAAGATAAGAGGACATTATGGTGAAAAAGATGAAGAACTGGAGATAGCACTGTACCAACTGCCTGAATCATCTTCTCTACCATCTGATTTGTACCTGGGAAACCACTATGGTTGCACCGGTGAAGAGAATGTTACAAATATCTCCTAAAGGCATATCCATTAAACACAGCTCTTTTACCTCTCTATTAGCTTGGTCAAACAAGAGAATATGAGTTGTAACTCCGACACCCTCATTTTTTCTGTTTTCTGAGAAATAAGTCTTTCCCAGGGCAGGTTAGTATATCCAGAGTCACAGCTCCTGATACATTTGAACTAACAGCCCTTTACCACCACTCTTTCCTGCACACGCTGTTGGCTCAGGAACAGTATGAGGGAATGGGATTATGAACAGGACTCATGCCACTTGCAAGACCAAATCTTGCCACCTGTTAGTCATATGCCACCAATGTTTGAGAAAGAAGAAAAAAAGAATATGTTTGGTTTAAGAACTCACTTCGAAGGATAGGCCAAAGAAAACAAACCAACTTGTTTTAGATGTAACCTACAGTCACTGAAAGACAATAAATATGAGTGTTTCTTGACCTCTGCTCATTATTTTTCTGTGCTGTACCACATTTCTGAAGTACAAGCTTGAGCCTAAGAACAGTCACAAAATCCTTGTTGGACTGGCATTTCTGGGTGGAAAGTCATTTGGACCACAATGAACACCAAACCATGAAATAAACCATTAAATAAGGAACTAGAAAGTTGGAAAAATATAACAGATGAACCCACTCTAAATGTTCTTGGAGTTAAATTACTATTCTTGAAAGACCCCTTCTTAACAGTGTGGTTCCAAAGTAATGCAACTAAGTAACACTGGTCATAAAAAAAAAAAAAAAAAAAAAAATTGTAAATGTTAGTTATAATTCATTATAAATAAATAGGTACAGCAATAAGGATTCATAGTAACATTATTATTGCAATCAAAGAAAGCAGGTGGTTAATGGGTTCAATAACTGTTTGAAGCATCCTGTGGCTTGGAAATGCTCTCAGCTATGTTGAGAAGCTATCACACAGTGCTGCCAAAACAAAATCCAGCACCTTGCTCACTCAAGCTCCAGCACCACCACTGAAGTACCTGAGCAGCAGAACCAGAAACAGCAAAAGCCTCAGCTATACCCAAAGTGAAGTAGAAGCAATCACAGTCAAAAGGGAGAAAGAGCAACACCATGACCTTGACTTTTGGTTACAATGACAACTGTGACCAGAATGGAAAACAAAACACACAGAAACAAGGATAAGATCCATGTTTTGGATTTTCCACACAAGGCAGAAAGGAGTCTCATAGTAGATCCATATTCATCTGTGTGAAGGGGCTGGGTGTTCCCCACTTCTGCAGCCCCCGTGCACACACCCCTGACTTCAGAGTCAGCCAAACAAATCCCTCTCTCCCTTCACTCCCTCCTACACCCTATTAGCTGAAACTCTGGATTAACTTGAATTTGAACTTGCATGCCATGTTGCCACCTGGAGCTCAAACACGTTCTCTGTTTGCTTGCTTGGAGAGAGGAACAGTAACATCTTAAGACACATCAACTATTTGCTCAGTGAATATAAAGAAGTCCTTATACCTGCTTAAATACAGCAAGTTACAGTCATCCATTATGTCTTGGATGTGACTCCAGAGCCCTTCAGAATGAAGAAACAGGATACTGAAGAAAATCCGAAGGGCCTTGCCTTGGTCAAGGATAAAACCATCACTGTGAAATGAAATGATCATCTGATGCTATAAAGCCACCACTTTTAATCATGCACTTCCAGCAGGTTTCTAAAAACATTTTCAGGGTAAAAGGGAAGTCCCTACCCAAGTAACAAAAGACACTGCATTGGCCTATGAGTTCACTAGACATTTAAATGTTAGAAAGCAGGAAAACGACACATGCCATTTCTAAAGATCAAGCTTGGTGATAATATCATCCAAAAGAGAGCATGTCCCCACAGCAACTACAGATCAAACCCATTCCATCAGGATCCTAAGGCCAGAGTTCCTTGCAATACATTTGTTTACTCTTGGGCCCTTACACCTTTTGCCACATCTTGCTACCAGCTCCTGAACACAACGTATGAATGATGGCAGTCCCCTAGTACCATTGCACGGAATATTCCAAACCCTATAGGCAACATCCTATAGTCAATCCCAGTACCATACTGGTTATTTTTTCCGCCTTATTCCTAAGGGATTTCACATAAACAAAGACAGAAGTGGAACCTGTAGGCTGAAAAACATTGTGGTAGCCATTGGGCCCAGTTACTGAAAAGGGGACATAAAAAAGCCACCAAGAGAGCAAGAGAGACGCGATCCGTGCCTGTCCATACTGTATGACTCATAAGTCAGATTATTTTAACAGTCTTTCTTTAAAAATTGCCCATGCATTCAAATGTATTTATAAACAGCAGATTCCCACTCAAATCTATGAGAGAAATGTCACATATCTTGTTTGAATTAAGTAGTCAGAAAAAAACCATGCAATTCCTTTGAAACAGGCGTTTTTGGAGGAATGGTCACATCAGAGCAGGGGAGAGCTCTCCCTGTGTCTCGTGTTCCACATTGACTTCAGAAGAACAGAGAGATGTTGCGATACATAGACTGTCCTGCAAGGAAGTTCTCTGCTTCAGATCCTGTGTGGACCATCATGCCAACTACCACCAAAACTGAAGGTTTAGTGCTCTCTGCCACATTTGTGTGGAAATCCTACCATGTTGCTTGCTGAGTGTGACATGCAAGTATGTCATAATGCACGTAGTTGGGTAAAAAAAAAAAATAAATTTTTAAAAAGACATCTTTGCAGAAATTAAAGTTAGCATTTCCTGACTCTATTGTGCTAATTTTTGAGATCATATTTTGATAAGATGTGTTTGCAGTTCCCCTTATCTGTATTTAAGAAAGGATAAGAAAAAAAAAAAAACCATCAGATTTACTCTGAGAGGTTTGGTAGGGGATTTAATAGCTGATGAAGATGCAGGGGTTGTGGGGGTTATTCATTTTCTTTTGATTCCTTCAAGATCTTCCTAAGGCTCTGCACAGATCCCCAGAAACCATTTCTGCTCCATCTTTTTATATAAATGACAGCATAGCAGAGAACTAGGGAATGTTCTGTTATCCTCCTTCCTGAGGATGCACATCAAACAAGATAGCTTTCCTGTTCAAAATCTATTTCTCAGTTTTCAGAATTAAAAACATCTGGGTTTCCCATGTCAACTCATGACATTTTGAAACTGTTCTGAAGTAAATGAAAGATCATTTTTCCACTGCTGAATATTCTGACCAAGGCTGAAGAGTAATTTTGCATTAATTGGAAACAAAACATTATTGATTGTTAAAAAAGAATTCAAAATGAAATTTTTTATTAAGTCAAAATGTTTTTCAGCAGCAGTGCATGACATTAGTTTCAGTAATGTTTCCAGAAAAGGTCAGCCATCTCAGTGTAATTGGGCTATTTCTATCCAGGGCACAGGACGGGGCCCCAGTTGAACCGGCTCCTATTTCCCATTTACTGTTACTGACCTTCAGTACACCAGTCTCTCTCTGTGGACCAGGGATGCTGACTTGCAAAGGGCTTTGTGATAAGCAGGTGAAACGCACTTTATCACTTTTTAGTCTAATCCTCACCAATTAATGACAGAATAATTGGTTTGGTCTTATTGCTCATTAGGTTTTGATGTGTTAAATTGGTTTATCCTAATGGCTTTATTGAGTAGACCACTTCCATGAGATGAATTTCCAGTCAATGAATAATGAATAAAAAAGTGGTTTTTTACAGCCACTTAAAGCATATATGTAAGGCTGTATAATACAGTCTTCATGAATATAATCGGAAGTACCAGAAAGCCTAATCTAATCTGCATCCAGTTAGCTCTTTCAGAGATGAGACGGGTGAACCTCATTATCTCAATTCATTAAGACTGGAGGTGTCCCAGCCATAATAAATCCTATCTTCCATTTCTCAAGCTAGTAATAAAGCATAGAATTCAGTAAAGGAACCTAGTTTCTTTACTGTGAGTCCTCTGAATCCTTCTTGAAACTCTATTGTAAAATTTTCCTCCTGCATAAATGATCTTAAATCAATGCTATGCAAAGATATAGGAATTTGCTTCCCAACATATAATAGAAAAAAACTGTCAGCTACAGAAACTGTTCTTTTACTAATAAATTAATAGCTTCATTTTTTCCAAAATTATTTAAAACTACTAATTTTTTCTCCTGCTCTGATCCTGAGGAAGAGAATATAAAAAATGAAAAATGGTATCCTAATGGTATCCTCCAGCAGAATGTCCTTTCTGAAATGCTTCACTGTTCATTATTTTTATGTGGGCATCAGATATGACTCATGGTGTTAAGATACACTGTTTGTCAGAGACTTTAAGGAATGAGAGATATCATTCAATTTCTATTCAGTTTGAGATTATATGTACAGCCATTTATGTACAAGAAATCGACTGTTTCATTGGTTCTAAGTAAGCAAGAGATATTCAAACAACGATATGATAGCCAGGGATGAGAAGAGTCATTTTTCAATTCCAAATAAATGCTGTGCTTCCTTCTAACTCTTTTGCTTTGTCCACCTCCCCATGTCAGTCATCACACAGCCACTGCAGAAGCGAGAGTACCAGAGCTCTCTCAATCCTTGACCTCCCACCACAGCCTTGACACAGCTTTCTTCTCTTCCCTAATCCTTCCCCCTGCCTCAACTCATAATTGGTAAGGACAGAACTAGCTGGCAAGGTGAAAGCACACAATTATATTTATACTGGCTCTTTTGATGGCCTCTGATTCTCAGAAATTCATAGGTTTCTCCTCTTCTCGTATTTTACGCTGTTTTTCATTACTACAACAGTTAGACACCAGAACACTCTAAACTGGTTTTCATGTTTGCTCCCTACTTACCTTACTGGCAGTTCAAGTAGGCTGCTAGCAGGCTGGAAATTTTCTCCAAACAATTTTTTTGTTTATGTAATCCTGAATTTCTCCCAATCCTTTTCATAGCAAAGAGAGAAGATCACTCCATGTTCTTGGAGATGTCTTGGAGCAACTTTCACTCATTTTAGAAGTACCTACCATAACATATAGAGTCACTGCCAGGCCAGAGCATTGAAATCAAAGATTAAAAAACAAAATAACTAATGCTTTTTTCACAATTAGAAGGAAGCAGGTGTTTGCATTTTCTCAGGATACTGTTTCAGCACAGCACCATATTGCCCCATATTACCTATCACAGCATTACCATAAACACTCTATCACATCTATTAGAAATCAGAAATACACAGTAACTAATTAATTATAGTCAACATATTATTAATTATAAGACCTAATGCATAGGAATTATGCCCAAATAACATGAAGAAATGAAAGCCACATACCACTAAAGAACAAAGTAACCTGTTGTGAACACTAAGACCCAGACCGCACACTAACCCCCAGGGAAACGCGTGAACTTGGATCAGGGTGAAAGAGAGGACTGACTATCAATCTCCTACCTTTGCAATGAGGAAGACAGTATCTGACCGGTGAGCACATGCATTGAACACAAATAGGTGGTATCAAACTACTGAAAGCCCACTCTATCTATCTTCTGCATCTATGTAATATATATTACTTTTTTTTTCCTCCTGCTCTGATACTGAGGAATATAATATGAAAAGTGAAAAATTAATAAATATATATATATATGTTAAAAAAAAGAGTTATAGCATCTTTTTCCTCCTTCTTCTGTGGCCATCCTTTTGTCCTGAAGGACAATACCTCCATGCCTTCTACTGTAGCGCCTAAGAAGGGGAAATGAGAATTAAGCAGGGACGAGGTGAAAGAGAGAACAGTATGAAAGAGGAGAAAGGAGACAATAAGAGAAGAGACAAAGTTAAATAGAGAGAAAAAAATAGTTTGTCTTGATGTTTTTATCACTGCAATTTCATTTCAACCTGGTCCCTAGTGGAAACAAGAGAGATGCTAGCTGTGGCGAGGAAGAGGGAGGGTAGTATGTTCACAGCTGACTGGAGGAAATATTAGCCAGTTTTAGTTTACAAAGAGGAGCAAGCATTCTTACTGAAGCAGCCACACCAAGCACATGAAATTTGCTATTGAAAAAAGACACACAGTGGAACTACTGGGATAGTGAACCTCTCAAGAGAGATCTATGAAAGTACTTGCACAAAATACAAATCCTATCACTATAACAAAGCAAGCAAAGGGCAATTTTTCCAAACACCTGCGTCCTGCTCATCAGTTTGCTGATCACACCCTCGTGATTCAATTTTCTTAGAAACCTGATGATCTCCATGACAGCCTTCGAGTATTAAGCTGTAAAACCTCCACACCCAAATGTGTTAAAGTGTTATATTCATGCATTAGAAAACATATGGTACGAATTTGTAATTTGAGTTTTCTGCCTTTGCCATTAGAGGCCACCTTTCTCCTCTAACATCAGAAGGATACAAGAAGTAAATACAGACTCAGTAATTTCCTGTTGGGCTTGCATTGTTAGGGTTTTACTAATTTATTTTGTCATGTAAACACTTTCACAGATGTGTCTGATGACCTCCTCTAGTTCCATTATACGCCTTTTCTCAACAGCAGATTATTTGTGCTGAGGATGGCTTGCTTGGGGTGAACATTTGGTCCTTTTTGAATGGAGCACCCACGGACATTGATATTGGTATAAATTAGTATCTTAAAGGCCAAGTTCTCTTCTTGTCTGCCAACCCACATCACCCCATCTCCTCTGCACACTGGACAACAACAAAATCACAGGCAGAAAACAAAACAGAAGAAAGGAGCAGAGGACTGAGACAGCAACAATAAAGGGTAATTCAGGGAGCAGCAGAAGTTCAATGAAATGAGAGGGAAGTTGTAAGTTCACTTCTTAGATGCGACAGTCATTTGGAAAGAGAGACAGGACTAAACTCCACCTTCTGTCCCAGCTAGACCACCAGGCAATTGGATCTCATCCTGTCATGACCTGAGCACACATAGCAAAAGAGCGTTACCTAGTTTCTTACAGTTTAAACTGCCTATTTATTCATGAAAATAGAGGACAGCTTGTGATCCATCTGATCAAATTGCCATACAGTATGGATTGGTTACCAGACATTGCAACTAGAATGCAATATTTTATTTAATTCTTGTACACAAATGTTCTGTGAGAGGGAAAATTGAAAGTTATCTTTTCCTGCAGAATGAGCATTATCATTTATTTAGATAAATATTGGCAAATTAATATAATCAAAAGACTGTCCCTACATCAGGCACCATTCAGCAGATTTGAGAATGGCATATGTCATCTTGCTAAAGGGCTGAGCCAGATGTTCAGCTTCTTTGTTCAGAGAACTTACTAAATAAAATTTGATAAGAGAAAGCAGCACGATGCAGCTGGGGCCAGGTATGAAGATGACCTTGTTGCTCAAGTAATACAGGAACTCAAATACCCTCTGAAGCAAACCTCCATCACACCTGTGTGAAACTATGGAAAAACATATTGCAGTAGGCAAAAGCAAGCTAAGACTTTTCTTTTTAAAAAACAAAAGAAGTCCCAGCAGCATTAATGTACCAGGAAACATGGGGACAGCAAAAGCAGAGATTGTAGCAGCAAGTAATGGGAGTGAGTGAGAAGGAAGACAAGCAGAAGGTGGCTTTATTTCTAGATATCGCTAGTTCTGAAACAGTTTTCAGTAGGCCTTGGTCTGCCTGGATAGACAAGTAACTACACTACTGTGTACTGACATATGACATCTACCACACTCAATATTACACAAGAGAGAATTTTAGACAAAGTATAAAAAGGAGGTAGAGTTTGTTACTGTTTTAAAAGCAGAGTCAGTCTGTGTTGAGCTGAGCTCTTTCAGAATGTATTACAGTTTGGGTCTACAATAGGACGTTCAAAAGTACTAGAAACTTGTTGGCAAGCAAAAGTTAGTCAAGTTTGAAGGCTGAATGGTATCCTGGCACCAAGGACAAGAAAAAATTCAAAATAATGTGGGAGATAAAGACAGAAATGTGAACTTCAATCTTCAAGATTGTAAAACAAAACAGAAGGGTAAAATATTACTTAACAAACCCCTGTATTTGGGGAAAGATGCAAAAACTTCAAAGGATTCTATCGCTTTGCAAGAATTTGGGAACATCAACAGAGTTTTCACAGCATAAACAGAAAGGATAACAAGAGTAACAGTAACTCCAAGGAATTTTTCAGAGAACTAGTGAATAATATTACAGCAGAAGATAAATGGACTACATCTGAAAGGCAGTACAACATTTAAATTTAAAGAAATACATTCTTGGCTTCACATTAAGGGGACTCAAATGCCCAAGCCAAAGGAATATTCTAAAGTGCCAAAAAGTTTCCATATCATGGCTGACCTTTGCACACTTCTGCCACCGCTGGTTATCTGGAATTCATAATATTGTTCCTGCACAATAAACATAAACAATTAAGTCATCCACTGATGCATTCGAGCAGAAGGTTTTTTAAACCACTTTAAAGCCTCAGTTAAAAACAGATTAAAACCTGGAAGATGCTACACCAGAGTACTTGCCAGATCTGATAGCACACCATTGTGTAGTGGCATGAATTTAAGCAGTTTTCAGCTAAGTATGGTTTGAGATGTTTTACTTCAGTTCTTTGACATAATTAGTTGAACCATCTTTATTAACGTGCTAAAGCACACAGCTTTACAAACTGCAAAAACTACAAAGCTTTGTCCTAAAGCAAACAATGTCCTTGGCTAAAGTCTTATTTAACTGAAAACTTAAAACAGGCATGCACTGTTTGAGAAGTCTGGTCACATTACTGAGAAAATGCAAATACAGACGAAAAGGAATGCAAAAATAAAATCCAAATGATGGGGGTCTGCACTTTAAGCTAATAATACTGTATTGGATATACAACAGCAAACACTGTCAACGCAGACGGTAGCATAAGGTCCAGATAGACACAAGCAGCTCAGTTTTAATTTTATTCCCAGAACTGAGAAAGAAGAAAGGAATGGATACTGATTTGGAGGCTGTGATCTCAAAAGAGAACAAACATACAGCATATTTAAACAACTGAGCAGAAAAACCAGGGGATTTATCTTCTCCTGACAGCTCTGAGGCTGCTTTAGGAACATCGTAGTTCCTCCCATGAGGCAAGGCATCACAGACCATAACAGCGCATTAACCAACAATTTAGGTAATGGAGTGCTTGTAAGAATTTGAAATTGTGCCTTTAACTGTTGCTAGCATTATGCATACCTAGAAAACAAAGATGTGAGGAATCGCTCCTTTAAAGAACTGCTGGTGGGGAGCTGTAGGGCTGGCTATAGTGGGAGAACATGCCCACTAGCAAAAGCACTAAAACACATTGCAAGTGCATACTGTTTCTGAGTTACTGTTGAACACCATCCACCAGCATCACTCACTAGAAAAGGTGCAAGAGAGGAAAATAAACTAATTTTTAAAACATTTACTTCTATGAAGAATTTTTACTCATGACATCTGCAAGGAAAATAAATACCACTTCAAAAAAGAAACAGACATCTGAAACTATTCCTTCGAATGCCATGGAGCTTCTTTATATTCACAAATGGTTTAGTAGGGTAAAAGTACACTCAGGAGCACCAAGTTGAAATATGTTGGCATATGTTACATATTCTTGAAACCAGAAAATTTGATGTCTTTGCTCGTGGTAAACTATTGGCTTTACAAACGTGTATCACACATCTCACCTACTTATGGACCTCGTTAGCCTTAGAAGAGGAAAAAGCCTTGGAAGTCAGTAACACTACATGGTCTTTCTTAACTCCTATTGCCAATATGCAGAAATGTCAGACCCCGTACCACATGAATTACACAGGAATCCATGGAGATCATAATTCTTTGCTTTGTTTCATATTTACTTTTCATTCTGGTTCTTCATTGTCCTTAAATGAATTAAAGCAACTGTACGTGAAACTTGATCATTAGAAGGTATTTAAGAGTTTAAGGTAGAAATTAATTTTAATCACAGTTTTTATTGTCTTTTCTTTGCTAGTAAAAAATACAAACTTATTCTCCCTCTTCTCCTCCCTTACATTCTTATGTTAAAAATTCACAATAAATCTGTTAAAGAACATCAATAATTAAAGTTGCTCATTTATAGACACTTAATAAGTTAGGAATTAAAAGCTATTTGTACAGCATTATATGTACACTGACAGATCAATGTAATGGACCACATTGGCCCAATATTTGCTAATACACCTACGAATACATTCCTTGAGCTTTAAACTCCCAGATGATAAAATTTCCATGTGCTGTTGCATGTGCGATTATTAGGGGATCCAGGAATATGTTTCAAAGAAAGAGGAACCTTTTATACTTTATTTCACAAATTATTATAGAGATTACACTGAAATTCAGCTGCAGAGCATTTCCAAATGCCTAGCTTCTGAATCAACATACCTGTACTTCACATACCACAGAGAACATACCCATGCAAGAAATTAGACAGAGAGACAAAAATAAGAAAAGGCATGTGATATTTCCCAGTCAGATTTTCTCAATAATATTTGGGACTGGAATTATCCTCTAAAATGTCAAACTTGAAAGAGGTACGCAGTCAGCGAAGTTTTAGGTAATACCTGACCACCCACACATTACCTGTTTTGTATTTGTCAGAAACATTATTATACAGACACTATAAAAAGACAACATTGTATTGGATACATAGTTTCCAGACTATGCAAAAGAATCCCAAAATAGGTCAAAGTAATTTCACATTGGATTTTCCCATTCTCTTTCAAAAAGGAAGAAGAAAATACTTCCTTACAGCTGCCCTGGTACAGCTCTGTTTACATATTATGTCAAGTTTCCAAACCTCCCTTCATTGGATTTGTTGACACAGCGTCCAGTAAAATATTCTGGATCATTAACCATGCCTAAATATTTTTTTCTGGTTTGTTTTACATAAACATGTGGTTGGTTGGTTTTATTTAAATCAGAACTTTTCGGTCATCCTAAAAATGATATGATGTGCTTAAGGCACACTTGAGCATAATTTCATGAAGAGGGATTTTCCTGTTTTACACATTAAACCTGTGGATCAGACGGAAAGTATGACCAACAGCTTATTTGCTTGTTCTGCTCTAGACCCTTTCAGGACTTTGCAAAAAGAAGCTGATTTTCTCTTTTTAAATTTCTGAGACACAGAGCACATCTCCAGCTGTTCCTGGCATCACCCGGGCAGACCTCTCTACATGAGGAATTTTGCCACTGAAGCAAAACAAACAAGATGAACTGACGGCCCCACAAGAGCTGTGATTTGTGATTCCATCTTTCTTCATGGGTAACAAGTTTCCACCCCCTCTCTACAGTTATCCATTGGGCTCTGGCTTCATAAGCCCTTGTGTCTTCCTTGCACAGAGCTGGGCTTTAAGCACCCTGTCATAATTTCAAAATCTAACAGTTGCAGTGATTAGTTTGTACCAACTCCATCTGTTCAGCTATGAACTTCTTCCTGCCGGGCTTGTAAATGCAGATGGGAAGGAAAATTACACTCAATTGTTTTGATTTTGGGTTTTGTATTTTTTTCATCTGTACAATCTCCTAGAAGCTGAAATACAAAACAACAAAAAAACCTCACAAGACAAAAACCCGAAGCAAACAGACCTAGCAAAATTATTACCATCTAGGTCAAATAAATCTAAGGATATAATCTACTTATGATAGTCTTGTAATGTAGAATTTGAAAGGGAAAACAGTGTAAGCCATTAGTGGATGAAAGCTATAACAAATGTATAGTAAGTAAAATAGATCAACCAAAGGATACCATCTCTCCTAAAAGTATGCACTAAGTAATTTTTTTCTGTGCTTCCTCATGTCTTTAGACAAAATCCTTTAGATTTCCCAAACAAATTCTGACATTGATGAAAGAAAAGTAATTATTAGTATGACAAGTCCATTACTAAGCTCAGTTAATGTCTAGCTCGTAGGAATTCCACCCCCACTTTCTCCCTCAGTCAGAAGAACTTTAAAATGTGTTAATAAATCCGACTAAATCCCTTAAATAACCGATTGAGTGTCCTAATTTTAGAAACTCTAATAAAAGTACTATTGAAAATCATTAATAATTCTGTACCCTTATAAGCATAAACCAACTTCAGTCACAACATGAAGTACATTTCAGGAATGTACTTTGTAATACATTTTTCAGTGTAACACTAATAAAACATACAGACCCCATCATATAAGCAAAAGCGTCTGATGCAAAGTGTCCTGTCTGGTGATCTCGATTACACATCAAGCCCCAAAAGCCCTGCATACATACAGGGGGAAAGAAGAGCAGCAGCTTAGGTTTAAAGCTCTTCTCCACAGGGTAAAGGGTATGGGAGGAGGGATCATTTCATTGGAGCAGGACAGGAAGGAAAGCCAGCACATAGGCTCTCTGCAGAATACTTGCATAATTTTGAGAAGCATTTTCCAGAGTACTTGCATAATTTTGAGAAGCATTTTACTCTGCCCTGTGGGCAGAGACTGAATACCAGCCTGTGTAGCATCAGTATGGCCCATGAATTTAATGGTGCAGATAGGAAATAGAGTGGTATTTGCCAGTAGTTTTATACACCTCTGCTTTCTGTCGTTAGGCAGTGTGCAATCCTGGCCAAGAACTGCAGCTGTCTGCTCTCAGAAATTGTCATATATGTCCTTACAGAGGGGCAAAGACTTTCAGGATTCTCCTAAAAGACTATGAAGAGATTCAAAAACAGATTTCAGTCATACAAATCCAATGCTGCAACCCTGAAAAACACTTCACAAGCACCTCATTACTCCAAGGATACCCAGTAGCATCTCAGCTTTGGCAGAAAGATCTCTCTGGCCTCCAGCTGATGGATGAACCTGATCAAGTTTCAAAGCTCAGGCATTTTTCTACCCATGTTCCTCTCTCATCCCCTATGCAGTTTTACAGTATGCTCAGTACAGAGGTACAGGATCAAACACCATGCAAGTATCCGCGGCCGCTTTAACTCTCTTGATACAACTTGAAGGAAGAGCTGCTTCTTCACTTAGCCCATATTCCATTACACAAACATCCCCAAAGTGCAGCCTTCACCTAAGATGAGGGAAAACCATCTTTGTTCCCTTCTCTGCCTGAGCAGACCCAAACATTTTTCCCAGTGATATGGGCTCTCTTCAGGAAGGTGGAGGAATAAAGTTGGAAGCCTCTCAAACAAGGCACAGAATGAATTCTAGGTCCTCCATATCTGAAAGAAAGCAATTTAACAATTACAGTCTAATATACTAATTACTGCCTACCTTGAAGGCAGGGCCATCTTTTCTCCTACTGCATTTTAGAAGAGTAACTCTCCGCAAAAGTCTGGATAAAGATGGCAGCATCGATCTTCTAAAGAGTGGCCTGGGAGAAGTCCCTTTTCTCTTTTTCTGCTGTGGAAAGAACCTGTGCTTAAAGGAGGAATGGGCTCAGTACAAGCTCTGACCTTGGCAGATGAATTCCCTTCAAGGTCCTTCGGGATCCCGCAGCAGAGAGCTGGACACATCAGTACCCTGCTACTTGGTCCTGTCCCCTGAAGCCACCTCTCACAACTTCAATGGCAAACCAGTGCCATCTGATTAGAGGTAGCTAGAAAATTATTGAATTAGAAAATGTTGATTTAGAAAGAAAAAAAAAGGAAAAAAAGGAATAATTTTAATGAAATCTTATTCAGGGAAAAAACAGTTGAAATCATGATCCCTCTTATGTCAAAAATAGGCAACACATTCAAATACAAGTCCTAGTACAAGTTCTTTGTATATGGGCTTACCTGTAAAAGAACGTTTATGTGAAGGAATTCACAATTAGATGCAATGATTCAAAATGAATCAAAATTCCAATAAAACAAAATCTTGGTGTTTTCTGCTGCATCATTTTAAGGTTTGGTTTTTTTCTGATAGCAAACAGCAAAATGGAAAACAAACAACTTTGTTTAGAAATAACAATAACAAAGATCGGAGTGCAGGGAAGAATAAACATATTACCATATTTTCCTGTGTTTTTAAACTGATGTAGAACACATTAATGCCTTGCAACACCATGGGAAATGATTTTAGTGTGGTAGTAACAAGTGTAAAGTACTACGTTTTCCCATATGGTTTCCTAATTATAGCTGAGTAATATGATGGTCAATATTGCACACAATTAAATGATGAATTACGTAAATTGAAATCAGTGCAGAGTTAAAACATCCTTCCAAGATGAATTTACAACAGAAGTAATAAAACTATTTCAGATGAGGATAATAATATGTAGGCTAAAATGATGGAAATAATGATCCTTTTCACAGAGGATGGAAACACTTTGTTCTTTCTTCTGCGCGAATAAAAGCACCAGTGTGGCTTTCATATTGAATAGATGTATTTTATTTACACAGATTGTTTTCACACAGTGAATTGTTGCACATAGAATTTGTTCCTTCTCTTGATATACAATCCATTTTAATAATTATAAAGGGAAGTACAAGGCAGGGAGCTTTCTTCAATTCTTATAAATTAAAACCTTTATGCTCTGTTATACATAGTATGTGTGCGTGCACATCTGTTTATGTACAGACAAACTCCTAGCCGAAAAATAATGTTTAAATAATTTGGCCTCACTACTTCAATACGGCTGTTATGTTTTCACATTGCATATTCGTATATTATTTGGTGTATGATCCCAAGCAAGCATATATCTCTGTGATAAAAATATGAACATCTACAAATAGTTAAGCAGATAGGATTAGTTTATTGCTAGCAGTTACAAGACTAGCAGTATCCTATGTTAAAGAAAATAAAGTTACAGGGGTTTTTTAGTTTGAAACAACATTGTTGTTTCTAAAATTAAAGATTTCTATATAATCTTAAATTTTTCTGTATATATAATCCGACTAAACTTGAATTCTGCAGAAGTAGGAAATGGAGGAATTGGGAAAATACATTATTTTTTAAGAGCTAATAAGTATTTCCTCGCCAACAAAAAACATTAGAAGCTTTTGTAGTCTTTTGTTCTCAAAAGTATGTTTTATTTCCAAAAAACAAATTGCACTTTTGACTTAAAATTTTTTTCTCCTAAAAGAAAAAAATCAGTTTACCTCTTCATCATAACTGAATCAGCAGAGCAACTCAGTGACGGAGGCTCCCCTGTTAGCTGCTATCATTTTTTGGTGTTGTAAGAAAAGGTATTTTTATGACACAGTCTGAAAGTTCAGACTTCAGCAGCAGGGCTGCAAGGATCAGAACCTGTGTGCAGCCCTCTAACCTGTGCTCCACGCCACCTCGTTTCCCACACAACACCTTTGTGTTTTCTCCCACAACCTGTCCCTTTCACAGGAGCTTCATACACCATTCCCTTCATCAAAGGCATGAATGTGTTGCAATTCCAGAGAAATTCAGAATGGATACAGCCCAAAGAAAGACTATCTACCTTCTGGCTGGTGAACACCTTCTCAATTTATTTCTGATGGGATTACATGTTAACAGAGCTTTTTACAAAGGCAAGCTTCTCTATTTCATATCTAACTAATAAAAATCTTCATTAAAGGTATGAAGGTCTCAAAGTTAAGCACTCAAAAGTTAGGAGATGCCTAAATTAGTGTTCCCTTTGCAGCCAAAGTTTACACTGCATGTACATATGCACCGCAAAACAATCCTTAGCTATTTTTCCCACCGGCTGTGAGCCAAATAACATATCATTCCCCAGTCCCATCTCCACAGACAGCTGAACTGCTTCAGTTGAATTTGTCCCAAAAAGACTCCCTTCAGGAAGCCATCCAACATGACTTTTTCAAGCAAAAGGTTAATGTTTCAAACTCAAGCAAATGCAACCGGTCATACTTTGAGTTCTCATGGACTCTCACAGATGGTCCCATAGACGAGGCCGGCACACCTTTGCAAAAATGGATGTAGTCAACGAACATCCTTTGTGAGTATTCAAGGTCACAGAATTCATTGGAAGAGAAAAGGGTCCAGCCATTGCGCAACTCACATACCTTCCTCTGCCACACAGGGAGCAGGAAAGGGATGAGCCAGGAGACCATGAACGTTACACTGGGGCCGCAAAGTTATTTATTTCAGGACTGGGAGTGCGTTGTACGACTCTGATCCATGCAGCTGCTCTTGGCACCAGCTTGAGCAACTATTACCCTAACTGACCATTTTGAGACCTGCCTCAGATGTTCTGAATCCCCAGATTCAGCTGTGCTGACCTGTCCCACAGTGTCCTGTTTCCTGCCTGATCTCAAGACAAAATACACGTATCTGCTCAGCAAGCCTGGCTGCCACTGTTTTATAATCTGTAGTTCTGCCTGCTTTTTCCTTCCAGGTTGGCCGTTCAACGTTATACTACTGTTTCATATTCATAGCAAGCTAATAACCAAAGACAAGAAGGTTTCTTCAGCCATTTGAGCTAGGAACACGATCTAAATTCCAGCCCCATGTAACACAGTGTAACAAAAGGTCTGTATTAGATTACATGAAAGGGATTTGAAAGCAAATCTTATCTCTCTTGCAATTATTAAATCTACTACTAAGTAATATGATTTCGTATCATTTATATGATACAACTTTGATGTGTGATTGCACATAACTGTAGCATTTTAATTCCACTACAATATAGAATCAAATCGGCCAATTTCACTGTATACTTACGTCTTTCATGTTCATTTGAACCATGTGCATTTATTATGAGCCAATTTCCTGAATGAATGCAAGGCCATCTCTGGAATTCCATTACAACATGCATGCAGGCCTCGCAAAGCTCCACACTGCACTGACACTGTTTCTCGTACTCCTGCTACATCATTTGAAATTAGATAAGGTATCACACCACTGCACACTGGAGCTTGAAGTGTTGGCATATCCTTGAATTGTTTGAGGTGCTTTTCTTTTTCCATTAAATGGTTTTTATTTCCATCACTATGAGAACAGAATCAAATCCAAGACAGAATCTTTCTGCAGATTTAATCATGCTTCCCTTGTTTTAATTGCAATTTAAAAGCATATTAATACCTATCTACATACCTATCTTTATTGCACCAGCTCAAATGAAGTAATTTTTTGCCTTCAACACATTATTTAAAAGCAGATAAAATAGTATAAGTCATTGCTTTAGAAAGCACAGATGTGGCTGAGGTGTGTATACGCTGCTGGCAGCAATTAAACAGCATTTTGCTAATGAGATCCAGATAAGGGATCCTCTTCTAGCTCCTTACGGTTTTCACAATTTGGACTCTGAACTTTTATAAACTGCTGTTACACAAACTGGGCTCTCCCTCCCAAGAAACCACAACTTAAGCAATGGAGATACAGGTCTGAAATTTATTCAACAGTTTTACCTTCAAGGCATGAGAAATAAATATTGCTCTATTCACCAAAGAAACTTACTGTGTAGCACGCAATTGCTACAGCTTGTGATGGTAAGAAGGAGGCGAGCTTGCTTTGATGGAAGTTGAATGTCAAAGGAGTTATCTGGCCTTCGGAGCCTTAAAAAATACAGCCCTCCATTCTCTGAGGTATTTGCATTTCAGCTATAAAAGTTCATAGGGCTTTTTGTGGCTGAGCTTGAATCATATTTAAAAAATGAAAACCATGTGAACCTCTTTGTCTATTTTTACTGCTGTACCATTAAACTTCTGTAGATTGGCGTAAGTGGGTTTACTGACACATAACTGAAAGCAGATCTTTATCGTCTCACCAAGAATAATGACATTAAGCTGAGGAGATCATCATTAAAAATGGTCTCCATAACTTCAATGCCCAAATATATTCCGGAACGTTCAAGAGAATCAAAAGTCCCATTTCTTTGCACATTTAAAAAAAAAAAA
>VYXH01000323.1:127780-161513 GCA_013397275.1 Burhinus bistriatus
AAAAAAAAAAGCTTTTTAAAAAAAGGTAAAAAAAAAAAGACATGGCATCAACACAGAGGACAGCATTTGAATTTCCACACCCAATAATAAGTGGAAAAATAAAGTAAGTGTATTTCAGCCATCTTTGACTTCTGAATAAATCTTCACATAAATCTTTATCACACCTTTCAGGTTATTTCAGGAAACTTTTTTCTATTAAAATATAATACAAATAAATAAGAACTAGGTGTTAGCAAAAGGAAATAGTTCAAAGGAATTCTCACTAGTGCCTTCTGAACTCTGTGCCTCATTATACATCTATGGAGAATCCCAAGATCCCACAGAAAAAAAAAAAAAAGAGGATAGTTAGGGAACATCCTGCACTTGACATTTTACCCTGAGTGTTACAGTGATGCAATGAACAGGTTATATGACCATTAAAAACAGTAATAAATGAAACTTTTTCAGCTTCTACTGAACACAGAAATTTATTATGTACTACTCATTTGTGCCTGACTAGCAATTTATGCCAATTACTAACATTTCAAAGATAACCACACTTTGGTTTTCAATAAAAATCTTCATTTTCATTACTTTTCAAATTCTCTTAAGGCTGCCTAAAAAATCTTCATTCTGTCTTGCTTTTTCTAACCACTCCATAATCCCAGTTTTTTCCTTCTGCTTAGAGTGCTATAACACTTTTAACTAGATGGATAAAAGCTAGTTATGTTTATCACGCAAAAAGTTTCAAATAAATTGGAAAGATACGCAGTCTGGAGAAACGAAGCTGGCTGGATGCTTTGGGTGTTGGCATAACAACACCTAGTTTTGACAAGGAAGAAGGCATCTGTGTTTCTTTGTAGGGTGAAAGACAATAAAGCCTTCTGATGGGCTAATTTATAGCCTTGGGATATTTTTAAAGAAGAAAGTAGTTATTTTTATGTTTTGTCATGATGTCTCAAGAAGACATTTTTCAGGTTAGTTCTGTAATGCTTCAGGGATTTTGTTTACATATTAATGAATTCAGAGCAACTGCAAAGATTTTGATAAATATTTGTCAGATCTTTGCAGCTATAAGGAATTTTTAAATAAAAAAAATATGTTAAATATAAATAAATTGACTTCTATCCAGCAAAAAAAAACCTGGGCAGAGGCAAACAGAGGCAGAGCTTCAAACTGCAAACGTACATTTTTAATGGCACACAAAGAAACAGCCAGAAAAGTGTGGAGCTTGTGCACTGTGACATTTTTCTTGCAACCCCCACATTGTTTTGGTAAATAGTTTGTTAAATAGTGGCATGTTGCCTCACACATACAGAGTTATTAGCTAACAGTGAACAAGTTTTGCATAAATTTATATATCTGAGGGAATGGGGGAGGGAGCTACTTATTCATCTTCCCCAGATAAGTAGAAACTTTCCTCATAACCATAGCTGGAATGGAGTCCCACCTCGTAAGGATGAGTCCCTCTCACGCAGGTTGAAGAATTTACCCCAACTCCTTTCCTCCTGATGGCAGAACTTGAACACCCTGTCTTCAGCACAAGTGACTTTACTGAGCATCATTGTTTTAACCCTACTCACACATCTATTTTTATCTTGGGCAGGCTGTGGGGTTGTGGACTGTCATGTTTACTCGAGGCATTAGAGTAGGACTAGCGGACACACTGCACTCATGAAACTGCAACATGAATCACCACTGCTTAGTAGCAGTGGAATCATTCACGTCAGCTCACAGTAAGAATAACTCATCCCCAAAAGAGAACAAGCCACCCTAAACCAGTACCAGAGACCATGGCAATTTGAAAAGACATCAGAGAACCAGCTTTTAGAACTGACCACTATCATTTCTCATTTTCTTTGTAAGCATTTGACTGATAGCTGTTCTCTGCTTGTTTATTCTGTTGGAACTCAGTCTTTTTGCATCACTTGTCATTTTGAAAGACATGGTACATTGATTTTGCTGCTAACAGCTAATGTACAAAGGAGTGCAGGAGATGAGTATTTTGTAGTCCTGAAGATAAGCAGTAGAGATGGACAGCCAGGGGAAGGAACTGTGATATAAAAGCGTACCAGAATTGTAACAGTGTAAGATCTGATTATTTCTACCTGAAATCCCCACCGCCAACACAGAAAATACAAAGCAATCAGAAAGGAGAAGAAAGGGGCAGAAAAACTAGAGGAAGAATGAAAAATAGAAATTACAAGAGAGTTTGGCAATAAAAGTGCTGATAAAAGTGCTAGGGGCAGCTTTTTCTCTCTCTGTTAGTTTGTTTTCTGTAGTTTCTTCTGTAGTAGGCTAGGATTAGAGATAAAGCTATTTTTCCATGTGTTCTGGTTTTGGCTGGGATAGAGTTAATGTTCTTCATAGTAGCTGGTATGGGCCTATGTTTTGGATTTGTGCTGAAAACAGTGTAGATAATACAGGGATGTTTTTGTTACTGCTGAGCAGTGCTTACACAGAGTCAAGGCCTCCTCTGCTCCTCGCACCGCCCTACCAGCAAGTAGGCTGGGGGTGCACAAGAAGTTGGGAGGAGACACAGCGAGGACAGCTGACCTCAGCTGACCAAAGGGATATTCCATACCATATGATGTCATGCTCAGCACATAAAGCTGGGGGGAGAAGAAGGAAAGGGAGGGAAGTTCGGAGGTACAGTGTTTGTCTTCCCAAGTGACCGTTATGCGTGATGGAGCCCTGCTTTCCTGGAGATGGCTGAACAACTGCCTGCTGATGGGAAGTAGTGAATGAATTCCTTGCTTATCTTTGTTGGCGTGCACGGCTTTTGCTTTACCTATTAAATTGTCTTTATCTCAACCCACAAGTTTTTTCACTTTTCCGATTCTCTCCCCCATCCCATCAGTGGGCGGGTGATTGAGTAGCTGTGTGGTGCTTAGTTGCTGGCTAGGGTTAAACCACAACACCATGTGAGTAAAAATAATTGATTCGGCCTCAATGTGGGCACCATTTGAATTTAATAAATCTGAATTTGAAGGGGCGCTATTAATATATTGGGATTTATAGAACCCAAACCTGGAGTCTCCTCAGAAATGAGTCCCACTTTCATGCCAAATGAAATGAAAAAACAAACTTTTTCCCATATTGGCCAGCAGAACATAACATCAGAAATACCAGCAAAAATCACCCAGCCCTGCCTTGATTTCTCATCCAAGTCACAAGTGTAGCAATACTACTTTCCACAGAAAACGCTCATGTTCCTTGAATTTATTTAGACTTTTTACTTCTGTGTCCTCACCTTTCTCTGAGACTGCTGCACATGAGATGAACTTTTTGGCATGGAATAACTGACCACATCGCAGGTTGATTTTATTAAGTTGCCCAGGGCAGGAAACCAAAGTGTCTCAAACAAATGAGGAATTCCTGTTCTGCTCCTGCAAGCTGTACCTACCTTCCACGCAACCTTGTCTGAGCGATTTCCTTGCTCTGACTGCACATAGTCAATAAGGCCTGAGGTAAGTGGGAAAATTTATAATTAGTTATTGCTCTCAGGTGACCTCAATCTCCCTGAGGAATAAGGGTCCCAAGAAGAGTGCCTTATTGGAGCTGCCCTCTGGGTAGCATGTTCTCATAGAACTGTATTTCAGGTGTAATGTTTTATTATTAAAAAAATAATCTACTATGGGACAGATTTTTTTCTCCTTTTTCACAGTGAAAAGAATCCATATTCATCTCACCATCCTGGCTTCAGACCAACCTTTCTTGTACTGGCCAGAGTACAAATATGAGATTTCACCTACCTCAGAAACTGCGTAGCGGATCTGCTGATGCTGGAGGCTTGCAGGACTTTCGGCCACTCCACCCAGCCTCCCGAGGACGCCTGCACGTCACGGCAGCTGGGCTAAACAATGTTCCTCCCTTCACAGGGCTTCCACAGGCCAGTCACTGACACTGCCAAAGCATCACAACCCGACCACAGGAGCATCACCCAGAAGAATGTGGGGAGAGTGGACAAGTGGGACTTATCTGGTGTCTCTCTGGAGCAACCTGCAGCGTAAAACAGATGGGGAAGCATTGCCGCATCATCTTGTCTCCTGGCAAGAGCAGGATCGTGAAGATTCTGCTGATGTGTGTATGACACTATCATTTAAGCCACTTTATATACTTTTCCTTGCCTCCAGCCAAGTTTTGTCCTTGTTTGGAGACATGGATTAAGATATGGAGATGTGGACTAAGCCATTCAGGCCATGGTACTGGACTCTGTCAAAAGCTGTTTTGAAATCCAAGAAGGCTACATCTGTAACTTTCCCCATCTGTTCTTTGCATAATTTCCCTGAGAATAAGTATAGCAGACAACATCACACTTGATATTTTTACCTTTTATGAAGTTATAGTGGCTTGGTTTTGTCATCTAGGATTTTTCCAGATGTTTTGTGTTCTCACTTACAATTAACATTTCCAAGATCCATGCCTCACACTAGCACTGAGATCACACAGAGACATGTACTTCCAATAGCCTAACATCATTCTTGATTTTATTTTGCTTACATCTGAGCCTTTTCTATGGGAGAAAATAAAACACATGGCAATAACAACTTTGAATAGCATCACCAACTCCTAATAATCTATTTAAAATTAATACTTTATTATATTTCACTGCTGAACATTTGCACTGCAAAATAACTGTAATTCTGTATTTCCATGGAAAATAGGCGGTGCACAGACACATACACCCGGGGCTGAGTCCCCTGTTATTCACTCCACAGCTCTCAAATTAAAGTGGCGCTTCCAGTTTTCATAGCTGAGAAAGTGAAATGAACTAAGCAAAACGTGGCAGTATGTGTGACTGTACAACACTAATTACTACACCGGCAGGAGCCACCAGCACTCACATATAACCTTAACAAGGCTTTGACTCAGAATGTTATTTTTCTACGTGTTACCACCCTAAACTTCGTCCATTTTCATGAACTACTGACATTTTAGCACTAGCAGGACTATTTACAGCACAACCTACTGACTGAAAATGAGCATATAGTTTATTGACGTAGTAGGTGATATTCCATTATTGGGATATCAGTATTACAACAATTCATTTCCTTTTATCAAAATATCATCCTCTTAAATTAGTCACAATGAGTTGGATAATTCTTAGTAAAGAAGAGGTATGCAAGTTGGAAGAATCATCCCTGCTTAATTACAGCAAAAAGCATAGTTCCTGCTTGATGACCTGAAGTGTTTTAAAAAGGAAAGTAACTTTTTATACATAAATGATGCTAACTTTCACTCGACAATTGCTTTTCCTTTTTTCCAGAACAGAAATATTTGAAATAAAGTTTACAAAAGTTCAGGGGAGAAACCTGTTTCTCCTATATATATTTACAAATCATCTAGTGCATTCCTTTCAGCTCATTCAAAGCATATAAACTATTTCTTGGGAAATAAACTATTTCCCAAGAAGACACTGAAGTGAGTAGAAATACACTAGCCAAACATGGCGAAATGTGAACATTTATTTGGGAGTGAAATGAAGCAGTGAGTGATATTTTGTGGGATTCACCGGTGTCAAGTTGCAAATTATTTGGTAGAAGGAAGTAATTTAAAAATATATCAGTATTTCTTCAAGCACTGACTGATTTATTATAGCTCTGTCAAGTCTTCCAGAACTGAAAGCTGTTCCCTCAAAGTCAATGTGTACTGTGCCAGTGAATTCAAGAGGAACAAGCTCACAGCAAGCATACCAAATAAAATGTAATATTAAACATAGCAAACACTTTAAAAAATCACTTTACTGGTTCTGTTGTACTGAACCAATAAAACACCACAGCCTAAGAATGATAGTCTGTCACTAAAGTAAATTAATGGTTTCTTGGAAGAGAAGATTACTGAAAAGACACGTACAAAGACTGATATTTCTGTATAAAACTATAAACACTTCTTACATACGTAAGAATAGTTTGTCCAGCTTTGAAGGCTAAATCACCCAAACCACTGACCTTCCTTCTGGCCATTAGTTCCTGCGCACGCACAGTAGAAGGCTCACCCAAAGGGTAGGTGCAGAGGAGATGGTGGTGGGACACACAAAGAGTGGCCTTGAGCTGCAGCTATAATGCTTTGATTTGGCAGTCTTCAAACAGACACCAGTAGATGATGAAAAGTGGTGACTTCTCTTACACAGTTTATTTTAGAATTTTTTTTTTTAATTAAATAATTCTACTTTAAAAGGGAGCGCATTTCTCTCCTGTGGAATTTTGTACATTTCCCAAGACTCCTTGCCACTTGTGTAACGCGAGGCCTTGCATGATGATTGAGTAAAAGTGGGAGGCAGAGGATCACTGAAATAGTAAGGTGTTATTCATATCTTGTCAAATTCAGACATCTTGGACTTCTTAACTAAAGTGACAGAGGATTTTTTTATGGTTATTTTCTAAAGCTCTCAGTAAGAAGAAAATGCATTTTTTTTTATTCCAGCTTTTTCCCCAAAAACTTTTACCATTGCTCTTCCATGTTCTGTTAGTCTGCGAGTTTCTGATTCTATGGACTGTAGTACAGCAGTAAAAATTATCTCCTGGTTAAATGTATTTGCAGAGAAATGTATAACATGCGGGTGCATGTTTATTTTACATGATATAAAATTTTACATTGCCACCACATTCTCTTAAAAATCACCCTTTCTCTTCTGGGAGATGATGTAAAACCATAAAGAAGCAATTTTAATGTGCTCTGCTAAAATTTAAGAGCCAGGATGCGCAATCAAACAGGGTACTTGATTTGGATTGCTTAAAGCTGAAATTAAAGGGGATCACGGCTGATCTCCCACAGTAGCAGGCAACATGGGCTGGAAGAAGGGTAATTACAAAGAACTTCAGACATCAGAAGTACAGAGCGCACCAAAGATTTTGTCAGAAAGCACAAATCTGTTGACAGAGTAAGCCCAGCAACCAGAAGTCTTGTTTCATCAGCCACAAATGCAGATGAGGGAATAAGCTGCACTGATGACAAGCCTGACTTGGGACATACGGCTGAGAATTTGTGCAACATGAAATAATTTAGGTTAGAAGTGATCCTGGAGGTCTTCATGTCCAACCCGCTGTTCAGAGCAAGGAAAGCTTTGAAAGTGGGTATCACCTTGTGCTTTTGAAACTGGTGGTACAGCTTCCTGGAGCGTATCACCATGGAAAGAGAAATCTTGCCTACCACAGACGGGCTGGTAACAGCCAAGGGCCTCAGATGTTGTCTCCACTGCAGTGGAAAAATACGAGAGAAAGAAAAGGGAAAACAACAGAGCAGGTCACATCACCCACATACGAGATAAATGCATCAAGTTCAAGGTTTCATACTCACAAAGGGACTCGGTTGTCACGACTTAAGCAATAATTGGCCCCCGGGGCTTAGCACAGTTTCCTGTTGAGGGGTGAGCACTCCAAACACTCATTGCAGAGTCATGATCCTTCCCCGCTGGGGGGTCAGTCACACTGGTTTTTGCAAACCAGTATATCTTCACCACAGATGACAGATGTCAAATTACTGTTTTAGGAAGCGGGGACTGAATTGCTTCAGGCAATTATGGATTAAAATTCTGCCTTCTTCACCTTCTGCTGACAGTGTTACGTAGACCAGAAGGAGCAGCAGATAGCACGTGGTGTTTCAGGCATCTGGAGAACTTAATGGATTAAAATTAAGGCACCCTAGAAATTAGCAGAAGTCACTGCTCATCACAGATTATAAAAATCAAAAATTTTAATCCTGAAATGGAATTTAGACTTTATCACTTGTCCAAGTGACATCACAAAAGTTTTGCTCTAGGCTACTAGGCTGCTTTGGCATGGTAACATGGTAAATTCTCCTGCTGGAGCCCTCACTTCCACACAGCTCTGCCTTCAGCGTGCCTGAAGGAAAAATAGGCCTGAAACATGTAATCCAATGAAAAAATTGTTTCCAATTACAAATATCTGAATTTATAATTGATAATGGAACCTAAAGCATTTTTCTTATGCTGGCTTCAGATGAAAGTAAATAAACACACATAAACTTTTGATGAGAATGGTAGCTACTCGGTAGTGATGTTTTACTGATAATTTTTTGCCTCACTTATTTTAACTTGTCAACCTACTACTGGCAGTAGATTATTTGAAAAAGTGAAATGGGTTTATCTTTGCAAACTTCTGTAGCAAGTATTTATTTTGCAACCATGGTGCCGAAATTAAACAGCTAGATAGACACATGTTTATATTCCTGCAACCACAGGATTTTTATTTTTTTTTAAAGACTCCATGAATGTGTCGCTAAGAAACAAAGTCCTTAGGCTATGTCACTCTTTAACTTATACTAATTATAAACTCTTTTTTTAAATTGCATTTGAAATTATATTTTTAATATTTAACAATTGTCCAATCACTTCAGATATCATTATTTACGGGAGGCAGTAGAAAAAAGGGACAAGTGAGGTCAATAGATTTGTTCTTAAAGCATCATCATTTGGAATTGCTGAAATGTTCACAGGAAGCCTTTTTCCCCACATGAGGAGGGTCAGATCTTTTATGGCAAACAGTTGTGATTGGCTAGACATTTGATATTTTTGTGTTATTAATTCTTCCTGTAACTTGCTGCAAATATTACATTTGTTTGTTTTTTTCTTATGAATAAATTGGACTGAATAAGACCTAATGTTTTAGGTTTTGCACAATTTTCAGGCTCTCTGATCAGATCCCTAGGGTTCCACCAACAGATATACTCCTCAACTGCACTGCCTACCCCTTCTAAACACAGAACCTCTAGAAAGTCATCAGACTACTACGTTTCTCAAGAGCTGGATGGGATTTTTTTCCTATGGTATTTCTCTCCCCCCAAAAAAAGTTAGATGGGAAGTGGAAGACCTTTCTTTTGGTACAGGAAGGAGCACGGAGAACAGAGCTGAAAATACGCACATCCATGTTCTGCTGCCCTGCTAGAGTTGGATCCTTTCTGCTCGCTCCCCAGCTCAGATCTCAGTAAGGGAAGACTGCTAATAAGAATTTGTATTCAGCTATAGTTAAGTTACTTGAGCCAGGAACTGTGGGTCATAGATGTCTATTGTATCTATGTGGATAAAAGCAGAGAACCAACTACACTAAGGGTCAGACTCTAAATCTGTTTTGATTTGGCAGACACTATTAAAGTGAAATAAAACAAGAAAAATTATGGATTACTACTTATCAGGGAAAAACAAATAACAGATGATAGAGAAAAACCGGCAACGGTCATTGCCTTTTTCAGCCCTCACAAAAAGAAATTAATTGTGACCTAATTAGTTTAAATAACCAGGAAAGCTTGGAAAAGCCTGAAGAAAGAATGAGTCAATGAATCCATGAGATACATTTCAGAACGTTACAATGATAAGCAAGTGTAGGTCCTGCTCACCAGCCTGATCTGCTCCCATCGAGGCCATGGGTTCACAAAACAGCTGATTAAAATTATCAGCTCCTCGGTGAGGGAGGTCTCACAGCCTTTCCCTTTGCTGATGCACTTCCCCCCACGCTCCCTGTGCTTCGCCCTTGCAAAATTTCTGGCACTGCAACACAGAGTAATTGGACTCATTATACCTGTAAACAGCTACTCCCTCTTTTGCCACATTCTTTCATTTTTTTTTTTCTTTTCTTTTTTTCCTCCATTTTTTGCAGGGTCAGTCAACTCACAGTGCATTCAAATACTAAAACCAGTGCAGAGGCAGCAGCAGGAGCACACGACCAAATGCCTCGTCCTACCAGCAGCAGTTCAGCCACCTCACTCCAAAAGCGCCCCAGCAGCCCCAGAAGCTGCTGTAGCAGCAGCCTGGCAAACGTTTTGGTGTGGTCATGATAGGCATTGCAAATTACCTTGGGATTCGAGTGCTTCTCCCAGAACCCAAGTGCTGAGCATTAAACCTCATGTCCACCTATGGAGTTAATTAGAGGGGTGCTGTGTTACCAGTAAAATGCTGGAGGAGCACATCAGCAGGCAAGGCACATCTAAAAGGTCCAAACGCTTTGTCCTAAAGGATCACCATGGCTAGAGAACCGGTACATATTGCTGCTCCTGAAATAATTCCTAATGCACCAGTAATAAAAATGCTTATTATATAACACTTAAATACTAACACAAAAGGTGGACACATCGCCTCAAGAATCAGATTAAAAAGACCTTGAACCATCTTTGCGTCTAGGTAACAAACTACAGACATTTGCCTAATCCCTGTGATGAGCAACTTGTTACTGATGCTTTCTTTGCTTCAGCAGGTTGATTCAGCCCAGGCTGGGACCTTGGTTTAGGATAATGTGCTTCCTTATATAGCCTGCCATTGCTTAAGATCCCAATTAGATTAAAATATTGTCCCACCTGAGGATTTCCTCAGTCATTAGTCAGAAATGAGATTCACATTCTTCCCACCAGAACACTTACTGCCCCAGCGTGCTCTGGAGGCACTAATTACTGCCTAGCAGTAAACAGGCAGCTCATGACTGCTCACATCGTTAGCCAACCTCTAAAGAGATCATCAGCACATTGCTGAGCAGGCTGCCCTTTTCTCCCTGCCTAGGCACTACTCAGGTCCTAGTGTGAAGCTACCCCATTGATGTTTTTTATAATCTTGTATTCCATAAAATATATAATTTGCTAATCATACAACACAGCGCATTGCTGGCTCTCCTGGGAGATGAAATGCAATGATAATCAAATCACTTTCAGCAGTAACAGATCCTTGGGTGGCTGTATCCTGAGCTATCTCTGCAGGCTACCACATCGCTCGACAAAATAAAGCATTAACAGCAAAACTCATATTTTTTTTCAGGTTTCATAGTGTATGTGAAACTAATCAGAGTCTGTGTAACATGTTGGCAGATATTTGGACAAAAAACTTTTAATTCCAAACACCGCACTACCTCAGCTCCACTTTTATTTGCATTTTCTAGGCATGGATCATCAGAACTTGACCTTATCTGCCTTAGACCACCAACTGCACTGGGCTGCTCATGTGCAAATGAAGTGTACAAACACTGGCACGTCCTATCTGAATTCTCACAGTCCTCCTCTCTACCTTCACAACTGCTATCACACGTGTGAATGGCAGTGGCTGGCTTGAAACCAGTGTGAGGTTTTTTGTCATAAGGATTACTTTTATCAACCAGATCGCTCTTGTTACACAAAAATATCATAACGCTCAAGATACAGTTTGATAACTTTAATGAGGCTTTGCAATTTACATTCAATATGTGTTAGTACACAAAATATAAGAAATCACATATACATATAAACTTTACTTTGTTTGTTTTACAAGTCAACCAGTATGAACTACACAAGCCACATTTATTCACATAACAAACTGGAACATTGATGAGCTTCATTCACCGATCAAATACCTCAACAATTTACGGACCAACATTTTTTTGCAGCTGCTAAAACAACTATCTTCCATAAAGAACAAATAATTTATATCAACAGATACACTGGCATCACATTCTATGATACCAAAAAGCCAAACGGAGCACTGACTGAACACTGCCAGATTTCAGCAGAACCCACAAGAAAGCAACAGTGCAGAGCTTATACCAGCATCAAATCTGTCCACGGTTTATCAGCTCTGTGACTGAGGAAATAAATCACACACAGAAATTCTTCAGGATAAACGAAGCCATTTCATTTCATTATAGGGTTATTTAACCCGTTTATTTTTCAACCTTTTTAAAACAAAAAGGAAATAGCTTTTAAAACAAAAAATTGAAATATTTAAACCTTTTGGTTTTTTATTTTCTGACTTAAACTATTCTCACATACAACATGAATTTGTAGTTTGTGAATAGTTTTGGTCCCTCAGACTGTCTTCTTGGTGAATCAGTTCTTAACTACTTTGTCCAAATACACCAACATATTTGACATTAAGTAGGTAAAAATAACATTAGACATTTCTATCTTAAAACAATCCCTCTGCTACAAAGTCTCTGATACTCTCATTTTTGCTTCTGAACAAAGTACAGTCACAAAAGAACACAGCTTCTTTTAGCAGCATTAAAGGTGAAGGGCCTCCTGTGTAAAGTCCTGGAAATTTTCTGGTACCTTCAAATATACCGAATGCCCTCAGCTCTTCAGACACAGACCCTGCAAAAACTGAGCGTGCGGTTTGCTTTTAACAAACACAGCCACAATCCCAGTGCATTTCCCTCCGTTTGGTCACACGCATTCTTCACGAGACGTGTGTGACCTTTTACAAATGAAGCAGATGTAACTCATGAGCGTTTCAGTATATGCATTAAGGCAACGCTTCAAGAAACCTCCTTCAGTTTGGGGGAAAAAAAACCCAACTACTCAAATTTACAGACTAAGCACAGCTTTATGCCTTTTAGTTGAAAGGCCTAAAAGCCCACTGGTGATAGATCTGAAAAGGTAACTGTAAAAAAGCTGAGCTGATCTGCTTCTGTATTCCCACAGGGAACCTCATGTTTTGCCAGTGATTTGAAAGGAACGCTTACACTGATGAAGTTTGCAGCTCTCCCAAAAATTCATGGAACAGTAAATAATTAAGAAGTCAAGTCAATGAACCAAGCAAATTGGATCAGTTAATAAGCTGGGTTCAAGCAGAATGTCTTTTATGTATCCAATTGGAAAATTCAATGCCTAGAAGCAAAGAATACCCTTATGGAGAGGATGGTGGACTTTACCCTAGGAAGCAGTGACTCTGCAAAGGATTTGGGGGATCACTGGTAGACAAGATCTACCCCTTTTAAAAATTACCTTGGAAATCACTTTCGCACTTGCATGTGATCTTAAGAAGCCTGCTAAGGTAAAGGATTTGGTGGGGAGTATTATAAGGAATCCCGTTCACTTTAGTACCTGGAAGGGAGAAATACAGGATGATTTATGATTCTACTACCAATTTTGGAAGGGATGTATTCTAAAGGGAATTAAAACATTCAAGTCCATCTTTTGGAGTAGCACTATCAAACCGGTAAGCAACAAGAGCAAACCACTCACAATTTAAAATAAATGCCAAACCACTGAGTCTTGGAATTCATTTTAAGGTATTGCCCACGTATGAGCATTGCCTCCATCATCTCTTCACACACTGTGTTTAACTTTATTGCCCTGCAGAGCTGAGCGGCTGCAGGTTTATTTGTTTGGAACTTACTGGTGACTCAGATATTGCTGCAACCTTCAAAGAATTCTTGATGGAGCTGAGTTCCCACATGTGTAAGTTTATGATGTGCACGCCACAACATCCCCTTGTGATCTTGTACAGGTTTTTAAGCACTGCTTTCCGGAGAAGAATGTACACCCAGGGATCTAAAATCTGATTCCACGTTGCCATTCGGAGAGCAAAAAGTATTGTTTCACAGGTCTCCTTTGAATGACTCTCATTTATCCCAATTCTGGCCATTGTCACCTGAAAATGGAACATTTTAAAATTATACATCAAAAATTACACCAAGAGGGCATGTAAATGAGTGAAATTGTTTCAACATTATCTCTAATCTTCACACCTTCACAGCATCAATACATCCCGATTGCAAAGTAAATACTTTCCAGCACGTAACATTCATCATCCTAGAAATCCTCTAATGTTTTACATAGGACGTATGTGTGTGTCTGCCGAACTGCTTCGGCTGAACCTTGAGCAGAGAATGGCCACCAGCCAGAGAATAACCTCCAAAACCAGGGATTGATATGAGCAAGGAATAAAAACTTATCCAGAATCTGAGCTAACAAAGCATGCCAAGGTTGTTCCAGGGATGGATTTTTTCAAGGATATAGGCCACTAGTAGATCAGAACATTTTTACAAAAGGTATTTATTTTTTCACGTTTTCCAAATTAAAGTCTGCATAAGGAATACAGCACCTTGATTTCATCAAGAAGATTCACATGTTTTACGCTGCAACAGAACACAATTTATTGTCACCAGAGGGTATAGAGGTTTCTAGGAAAAATTTAAGCCATGGTGACAAAAGTCATCGATAGCCCTCCTCTTGCCAATGGAGACACAGAGGGTTTCACTCACCTGTGGAGGTGCTGCACATGGACAGACCTCCAACAACAACAACGCTGCCGGAGACAATAGCTTTATGCGGGTGGAGGCATTAATCTCCCAGTACAGCTCAGCAGGACTGCTTCTGGCAGAGGATGCCCAAGAGCTACACCAGCCCAGTAATTTGTGGCTGGCCTCCCCGCTTTGCGGAGCTGCAACCTAGGCTTTAAAACACCAGCCCTAGTGAAACACACGCCGTGGGGACTCCTGCCCTGCAGAGCCCTCCTTTATAGGCTTGCTGCCACCGAGGTTTTGTAACCTGAGTTCCTGTGTGAAGAAAGCCTGATTCTGCAAAGCCAGGAATCTGCCAGAGGACGGTAAATTATCTCCCTCTGTTACTGATGTTAAAAGCACATGAAGACTTTTTTGGTAGAAAGATGAAACACTATAAGGCTTTCAGTTCCAAAGCCTTTAAAGTGATACAGTTATTTAACTAAGAAATGGGATATTTTACAACTGATGCTATGAGTACTCTGATTTATTGGGCGATGAGAGGTAGGGTCAGTCTGTCCAAGTGCAGAGGGTCATATTTTCACAAAGATACATTGTAAAAAAAAAAAAATAATGAAGAGAGAAAACTACCGCACAAGATTCCAGCAAACCAGTTACTCCTTTTTAAATGCTTCTCTGTAACCCTAGGCCCTACCTATACCTTGCAGGTCACCACATCTGAGTATAAACTTGAGTGGGACAGAGTGAACGCATCAAAGGAGACTATACTTGCTTGATTCAGCATTTGATCAAGCGTTTCTGCATGGACATCTATGGGAGCAGCGAAGGGAGCCCATAGGAACATTCCTAAGGAAGCTGGTAAGACTGGCAGGAGCACAGCCGGGAACCGGTGTGAGGAGGAGGAGGAATGTCTGAGGACCAAGCCAACACAAACACAAGTCAGTTCCCTGAATCTGCTTTTCACCCCACAACCGCTGGGCACATTCCTCTCTGACATCAGCAGCCCACCCAAACTTGGACAACTCCTTTGGCTTCTGCACGCTATGTTTTCTCAGGACAGTCCTACATGTTATTTATTAGAGGTCCGATACCACAAGCCAAGCTCAGAGGGAGTACTCCTTACTCATGCAAGTAGGACTGGGCAGCAAATGACAGCACAACAGAGCTCATAGACCAACGTCCTTATCCAATACATCCTATGCTTGACATAATATAGACATACAGCTTCCCAATCTGCTTCTTGATGTACTTCAAAATTTCATTTGTTGTTCTTCTCTCACATCCTGCAAAGTTAATAAATGCCAAATCCAATGGAATTTCATGCCTGGAAGAGGAGGCAGCAAATGTTGCCACCTAGGAAAAGTAGCTCCATCTAGACTTTGTAAAACTGCATTATTTTCTCACATGTTATCTAGCAAACTTGTGAGATTGCTTTCCATTTAGCAGTAATCACCTCTAAGTGAACCCATTCATTTGCTGTTCAACTAGCTGGCTCAACATAAAGTACCTCTGTTTTCATTATGGATTTACATAAAGTAAATTGGGACAACAAGGAAACTTGATACATAATTTTATGCATTCTGATATTTGGAGAAGTTTCATCCAGAACACTTAAGTCACCTCTTCTGAATACTGGACATACAAAAAATAATATATCTGAACTCACAAGTGGCAAGTACAGCGTATGTACATAGCTAAATGCTTAAGCAACTCAGCTTGTGAATACTCATATTAGAAATAATAAAATAAAATCTACAGTATCTACAAATTTTCTTTCCTAAAATAGAAATTTTCTAGCCATATTACTTCTATTATTTGTTATGCAGAAATAAAAACACCTGTCCTTTCTTCTATCACTAAACGCAACATAGAATGCTATCCCAACTTTCTGAAGTTCCGAGAGGCCGAGGTTTCTGTATAGGCCTGGACTAAGACAGAAAATCTCAGTCCAGTCGCAAGCATTAGAGATTTCTAAGCATTTTTATCTTAAAACACTTGTGGCAGAGCAGCAGTAGAGACAGATGTGTTACCATCACATTGTCTGTGGGTATGAAGTGAGATAGCTTCTCACTCCTCCAAAGAGCCGGCACTGTACTGGGACCCCATCCACGTCTTCTGAGAAAACATGTAAGAAGACTGCAGGCAAATGAAGCCAACTGCAGGCAAAGAGGAGACCATGTCCTGGCTACTGGAGCCTTTCTAAAAAGTTATCTGATGATATCTAAAACAAGACCTAAACTCCAGCTGAACAGGGGTAGAATGGAGCGAGGTCAATATAAAATATTATTTCTATCACATTTTCATCTTAGCTTTTTTAAAATTTAAATTCTTAAAATATTATTTCAAAGTCATTTTGAAATCATAAATGATAAAAAGGCCTAATACGCTGTTTAATAAAGGATTTCATTAAAGCAAAACATGCAGACAGTCTGTATTTGCTCTCTATGTGCGAGAAAGTCGGGCCACTGAACTGGCACAAGTCACCGGCTCAGAAACTGCACCCAGAGCTTGCTGCAGTGCTAAGCTGACTCCTGAGAGCAGGACCTCCTCAGCAGGCACAGAAAGGACACTTCTTTTCTTCTTATTTGACTAATACTGTTCAATAATTAGTTCAGAGTCAAGAAACCAATTCAAAGACTGACTTTTTTTTTCCTTCCCTGTAGGTCCATCAAGTTAGCATGATGAAGGAATTCCGTCCTTTGTAGCAGTACACAAACGGGGAAGAGGCAACACGATTGCATCGTATCATAAGGCACCAATATAGGTTAGGGGTGGACCTGCTGGAAAGCAGTTCTGAGGAGAAGGATCTGGGGGTCTTGGTAGATAGTAAAATATCCACAAGCCAGCAACGTGCCCTTGTCCCCAGGAAGGCCAATGGAATCTTGGGCTGCATAGGGAAGAGTGTGGCCAGTAGGTCGGGGGAGGTCATTCGCCCCCTCTACTCGGCACTGGTGAGGCCACAACTGGAATACTGTGTCCAGTTCTGGGCTCCCCAGCTCAAGCGGGACAGGGAACTACTGGAGAGAGTCCAGCGTAGGGCAACAAAGATGACTGGGGGATTGGAGCACCTCCCTTATGAGGAAAGGCTGAGAGAGATGGGACTCTTTAGCCTGGAGGAGGCTGAGGGGAGACCTTATTCTTGCTTCTAAGTATCTAAAGGGTGGGTTGGAGGAGGATGGAGCCAGACTCTTTTCAGTGGTTCCCAGTGACAGGACAAGGGGCAACGGGCACAAGTTGGAACATAGGAAGTTCCATTCAAACATAAGGAAAAACTTCTTTATGGTTAGGGTTACTGAGCACTGGAACAGGCTGCCCAGGGAGGTTGTGGAGTCCCCTTCTCTGGAGATTTTCAAGACCCGCCTGGATGCAGTCCTGAGTAATGTGCTCTCGGCATTCCTGCGTCAGCAGGGGAGTTGGACTAGATGATCTCTAGAGGTCCCTTCCAACTCTGAAAATTCTGTGATTCCGTGATTCCGTGATCTAGTTGCCTTTGATCTCCACAACTGAATTTAATATTCATGCAGATTCAGCAGTATGACTCAAAAAATTAATCCTCAGATGGAAAATAATAAACATAACTCATGACATTTTCTAACATATTTAGAAATGTAAAAATCCAAGTAGCATTTTGCTGAAGTATACAATGTTTACATGAACACAGCTGTAGTAGGTCTCCCTGGTTTGCAAAAAAATGAAAGTATCACATGATGTAACCAATACAATTCAAACTGTCTTTAGGAAAGTAACTATAAAAGTGTAACTGTAAAAGTGACTTTTTAAACCAAGGCTGCCTGCTTGTAAGAGAGTAAGTTCCTCTGACTCATAGTAGTCCTGGCTGGTTTAAGGAAAGACCTGTTGAGCAAGGACTTGACACAATACATTAAACTTCTCCATCCTTTTTGTCCAATTTTAGGCTTCACTAAAACCAAAGTTCACTCCGCAAGATCCAGAAAGTCTGACGGAAAAGTTTTAAAAAAATTTTGAAATTGTTGACTTCTACAACTTTGCATCTAGCAGATAGTATCAGAGAATTGCCATTTCCCTTAGGGACAAAGCTCAGTGCAACAAACTGGAAAAAATTGCTCCAAAGCTTCACACCACTCTCCAAATATAAACAGCATGTCTTTAATTTCCCTTCCAATTGGATCTCAATTATATGAGAACAACTAATAAGCTAAATGGCAGTGCTGCTTAGTCACATTCCTGTTCGTACTCAAGGACAGCCAGTCAAAACAAGAAGCAGGCTCTACCGCTAGTTAGGAAATAAGGCAAATTGTAATACTACTTTGATGCATTTCAGCACATAGGCTTTAAATCCAGGTTCTATCCTTGACTTCAGGAAACTGGATAAAAAGCAGTCACCAAGGACTGACACGGAAAGCAGAGCAGACAGGCCAATTTTGCTACATGCAAACAAATATTGGAACTTATCTTCCTCTGTAGCTCAGCCTTCAGGCTCCATTTCCCTGTGGGAACCTTGCAGACCCTCCCAAACCTGTTCCTTTGGATTTCATTACAGCAGTTCTGAAAATTTCCATTAATGGAAGAAAGTCCATGGGTTTTTTTCAGTATTTGCAGAGTACTTATATTTTGTCACTGATGCCTATGTCAAACCCTGAGGTGCGTATCCCCTTCTCCTAAACCACACAGGACTCAAGGCAGTATTCTACTGACTATGTCCCACTCCATGGAAACAAAAACTATATAATTACTTTGAATTTCCAGAAGTTTTTGGAACTTCCATTATTCATATGTGCTACAAAGAAGTTGCAGTCTGCTATAGGCAAGAGCTGCTTAGAAGATGATGCTTTGTAGTATTCTATAAACAGAGATTTTAAGAAAACAATATGCAAAAGAGGGGGAGAGAGAAATCAAAATGTATCCATCTTCACATTTCATGTACCATTTTATATCTTCTAAGAAGAGCCATTAGAAAAGAAATGCTGACAGCAAATTGCCTGTATCATTGCTACATAGATATTGCAGTATATAAACCAAGCATTTGTTGCAACAAAGCTGAGTATGCTTCATTTTATTTTTTATTTGATGCTATATAAGCCAGTTTAAAAGCAAGGGCTTCCATGAAAAATAAGTAGCACACCGCTTCTGCAATCAAAATGTTAGTACACACACTGTACTACTTATGCCACATAATGTTTTTTATGTTATAGATCTGCAACATGTTTTTCCCCTAATGTTTTCCTTTCCCTTTTTAAAGGAAAAACATGAACCGTACCTTCAGCTTTTATACACCAGATGATCATTTGGCCTAGCAAGTAAATGTAAACCGAGCATAGTGATTTTGTAAAAAAGGTGTATTTAAAAAGGAATTGGCGAAGACAAAATGCGTTAGCAAGTTTTCCTCCACATTAAGCTCCAGCAGGTACTTTTCAGGGGATACATAATACTTCCATGTGTAAAGTTTTGCTACACTTGACAGGTAGCAGCAAAATAAGGGAGTCCCCTTTTCTCTCATGTATGCTTCTGTGAAAAAATAATAATGCCACTAAAAATTAACGATGGATCCACGGGCTAGCTATTCAGCCGGGGAAAAACCACGTGAACTGTGTCTACCTCCTGAAATCAAGTTCTAGTCCAAAACAGGTAAATCAAGGATGGTAACTACTACCTGCCATGATATGCATTTTTAAACATGCAAGTTTACTTATTATCCTGTTAAAGGCAGCTAGTCTGAGAAAGACCTCTCCCCTATCAGGGTCGCAGGCTCTCCCGGGAAACACAGAACCCAAATGAGAAACAGACAGAAAAGATTCGGATGACCAATGATAGCTGAGGTTGCAAAAACATTTTGTAGAAGTGTATTTAGTCTCCATGTGCTCCATATTTACCCCCCTAAAAATGGAGCTGCGTAAACCTTTTGGAGATACTGTCAAGCTAAAGGCACTGAGGTGTTCCCAAAGCACTACTGCTGTGATAAAAGTCAAAAAAGTATAGAGAAAACAGGAAAACATAACATTTTCCACGAAGCCAATGAAAATAGTTTCTAATATTCCTTTCTCAGACACAGTTGATTCTGTGACCAGGCAATTTCTCACCAGCCGATGCTGCTGCTTCATGAACGTGGTACCCCTCAGGACACACACACCTTTTCTCATGTTGGGAAGATCAAAGCCTTGAAACGGTTATGTCCAAGCACCCCTCTGAATTGGCAGGGCAGATGGCACATGAACGGAACGCCAAAGAAAGGACTGCAGTATAGAAGCATGGATACAACAGCGTGGCCACGACATTAAATTCAGGCTCTGTGGGTGTTTGCCACCCAGCAGCTCCGCTCCGGCTGACCTCGCCGTATGATCCCTCCTCGCTGAGGCTGTTCAGTTCTTCTGAGATTTCTGCTCTCCTCACACAGGCTCAGCTCTGCGGAGGACTTGCAGGCTATTGCACTCCGTTACTGTGCCATTAGAGTGGAACGTTTTCATCATCCCTGTTTTTACAGCTTTATGCAAAATATTTATGTATGGCAATATATTTTCTGAACTAACATTTGGAAACATCATTTGAAATGATATTTTTTATGTATAGAAGAATTTGTCAAAATTACTGAAAAAAAAGTAAAGTGCCATGACTTTATACTCACTATTTATATTTTATTAACTGCCGTTGGCATTATCATGCCCTATATAAGGCAGGAACACAATTACGAAGTAAGTCGAATAAAGAGAAGGACTTCTTTGTGTGCATAAACTTACGAACATTAACGGAAAGTGAAGTGTTTCTTTTCTGTCGACTTTCCCCTTAGACACTACCTACTTGCATCTGGTTTGCAGTAACATAAATTCAGGCTGGGCTTGAATGAAGCATTCAAGGTCACCCCTCTTTGTTTCTCCAAAAGAATCCAGATACTTCTATCTCGGATTGGCAGTCTTTTTTCCTTCTTTCTTTTCCATCCTCTCAAAATTAGAAATACTTTGGTTCAACTAGCAATGTAATTACTCTCACAGCTTAATTGATTAACTCGTTTGAAAGGAAAGCAGAATGGATATGGACAAAGAAGTGTTTAGCACTGAAAACAGTAGATGACTCACTTCATCATGAAAAGACACAGTGTCCGTATCAAAGTCAAATAAACAAGCTGTTTCCTGTGCTACATGTTTTAAAGTTACAAGAAAGCCTGCTTCAATAGAGCAAGGAATGTACTGCTGCCTAACAAGGCGGCCTATAACAAAAATCTCTGGTACAAAAAAATTATTTTACAGATAAAATTACAATATTCTTTACCCAGCAATGCTGAGAAACTTTACAGGATAACTGATAGACCTCTTGGGACCAGAAAACAATAGACCATTTCTAACACTGCATAATAAGGATCATCCTGAGAAAAACAAATCAACTAAGTGTTTACAGACTATATGTATAAGTATTTAAGGATTATATGTACCCAGGATCCACTCATTCTTCCTTTAGGGTCAGCTGGGTAAAGCTTCAAACCCTGGAAATGCCCTGACTTCTCTTTCATTGCTCTGCTTTTTCAGGTTTTCACACTCATTTGGAAAACAATCACGTTTTTATTGGCTAAGCAAATACTCTCATTGATTTAGGACCAACAGAACTTCTCTCACTAATACCCTACAAATGCCCCAACAAAGAAATCACAAATAACACATAACACTGGGGAGGAAGAGAAGAACTGTCTGAACACAGAAAAAAAAGAGACAATATACAGACAACCTGGAGGAAAACGGAGCTGCAAAGTCCATAATCATAGAATGAATTCAGCATCTAATTACTGTTATGCACAGGATCAAATCAATAACTTAGAAGTGAACTGCCTTTTCAAATATCACCACGTTCACACTGCTTTATTCTTTATTACTAAAGTCATCCTCCACCGTATTTACATGTCTGAGGAAAGATACAATATAGATTCAGCAACCAGAGGCAAACCTCCCACTTAGTCTTTGAGAGCAAGAAAATGTTCTTCTACATGGAATGCAGGTTCTACCAGTTCTTACCTGGCCATTTTTTTAATTCTCTCAGATTTGTTACTTTTGTCTAAGAAGCCAAGAACTAGGCTGGATTCTCTAAGGGTTCCTTGGACAGGTCACTGAATTCAGAGGAACGGCACATACATGCAGGCTCCCAGGGCACACACCACCCAACCCAGAGATATCCATACATCTTAGAAGTGTGAAAAGAAGGAAGAAGAATTTCACGGTGAGGGAGTCATGATATATAGTGGCCTTTTCACCTCTTCTAGAATTCAGGAATGCAGATGGCTTTGATGTGTAACCCAGCCCACAAGACCTCAAGTAACAACAGGTCTAAAAAAGTAAAGAAGCTACTCTATCATCTACCAATAGAGTCAGCCCTTCAGTTTAATTGTCTGAGAAATGACGGTGTTTATTACATGAGTGTAGGGGGAAAATATGAAACAAACAAACAAACAAAGATGCATTAATTTCTAATTATATTTTATGTATGTTTATGTTTACCATGTATGCAACATACACAGTGGAGGAAAATGAAATGTTTTTAAAGATGAATTGGAGTCAGTCACCTAATGACTTGGTGCTATCTGATTTGCAGTATTTGCAAATCTGGCTGGAGGCAAAGGAGGATGTGATGTGTTCCTTTCATGTTATTTTTTTTAAAAACCACCATTATTAAAGTGACATTCTATATGTCATTCTGGAGAAGTACACTAAGAAGCTATGTACAGAAATATCAGGGCTAATGGATTAGCAGTATATTTACCAAGTTGGAATACATAAGATGCAATTATTTTTTCTTTAGTGTTGGCAAATAAATTGAAAGGGACTGCTGCACAGCTAGACCACCTTTTAGGTGGAGGAGGGAACAGAAAAATCAAATCTCCATTTAAGAGTGATCTATTTCCCACTACTTCTGCAAATGCACACTCCTGCTAAAAAGTGGATTTGATTTTATTTCCAATTCACTAACGAACTGTAAATCCTAAAACAAATTGCTGTCACTCCCACGGATCCTCAGCTCCTTCCTGCTTCACCTTCTGTTTTAACACCTTTCCATGCAGTGAGGCAGAGGGGAACGCAGCTGGCCACATCCCCCCCCAGCACAAGAGGCTTCCTCCCCGCATCCTCATGTCCTCATGTTGGTCGTTACATGGGTGATGAGGTTGTTGACAGGCAGACTCACTACCTCTTTTACATCCTCCCTCCCTCCCTCCCTCCCTTCCGTAACCCTGGGGTGGCCATGCAGCCCACATACAGCCAGTCACCCAGGGTTCAAGTCACCTGAGGCAGCTGGCAGCCCACAGGTCAGGGACAGCAAGTAGGGGACCAGCTGGAGATCAGTTATTTATTTCCATTTCGCCAATGACAAAGTAATCTTTGATTTCTTGGGAGTTTACTATCGAGGCCTAATTGTCTTAAAAACCTCAGTTCGGGACATCCCTTACGCAAAGGCTCATCTTCAGCCTTCTTCAGGAAATCATGCAGAAACACAACTCCAATGCCATTCACACCCACGCTTCGGCAGGCGTCTCTGAATGAGGTCTTCACACGGCTCCTTAAAAAGAGTTGCCAAGAAAGAGCTTATCAGCTGCTCTCCACTCTGCAGCAGATAAAAGCAATCCTTCAGCAAGAGACAGCACACTGCCGACAGCGCGGCTCAGGTTCACTCAGCTATTTCACCTCATCCAATATGAGGATGAATCCGAAAGAATGAATCGGAATTACTAAAACTTCACTGTAACTCCTGGTGTAAACCCTTTCCGCAATGTTCTGCTACCTGACCATTACTATTTCGAAAAGCACATTCACAGAACCCAGGGTGGGCTCGCGCTCCTGTCCTGCTGGGCACTGTGCCGGCACACAGGGAACAGGCACCTTCCTTCCTCGGGGAGCCCCTAACCCAAAGTGCAATTCCGCAATTTCTGAATATTTTAATGTAAAATTTAAGTCTTAAAAACATGTGCAATAAGAATTATTGCTCTGTTTTAGATCTAAACAGCGTATTTCCCAGAAGAGGATCCAAATAATGCGCTCTCTCAGACATGAAGTGACTCTACACTGCTATTGAGACAAGTATCTTCTGCTACAAAGCTTTTATAATCACTATGCAAAACTTATGAACGTCAATTAACACCATAATAAATATCTCACAGAATATATGAATGTATAGCACACCCTGATGTCTGTCACGTCAAACCTGGTGAGGATGAAGGACTTTCTGGCGTTGTTCCATGTGAGTGTATTTGTCCCAGAGACTTTTCAGCAACAACTTTACCATTTAAAGTCTTTAGATAGTCAGGAAAGAGAGCTTTCCTAAAATAACCACCCAAAAATGGTTATGCCATGTATGACATTTTCCAAAAATGGTTATGCAGTGTATGACATTTTCAAGCAAGAAAGGCCTGAATAAGTGTAATATCTAGGAAATAAGAATTCTCTTATATCAAACAAAATTGGAATGTATGTTAAATTGACTTACTTTTTCATATCAAGCACAGAATCCAAAAACTTAACCAACTGAATAAATAAGGGGAGGTTATCATTGGCAAATTTATTTAGCTGAAGTTTTTCAGAATTTTATTTTTTGAGATGGCAACTTCAAAATTGAAAAAAAAAAAATTTCTGTGAAATTCACTGACATCTATTTGGAATGAAGTATTTGGTGTTTCAATGTATAGATCTTTATGGTTTAATTCCATATATAACATATAAATTTAAAAATCAAGCAGCAAGCAATTTTGAAAGAAAAACAAGACCATGTTGTTTTGAAAATGACTGAAAACCTGCCTTCTCTACTTTTTCTCTCCAAACCAAACCAATCTCATTGCATTCTGATGGCACTGCATTTTCAGAAAAAGGCTTTACTTAAGTTTTTCCAAACAGCACGTAGATAACAAAAACTATAATTATGCTTCCCCAAAAGCCTCTGGTAAAGGGCAGTCTGTCAATCTCAGCTCTTCTTCCTTCCCTGG
This sequence comes from Burhinus bistriatus, assembly GCA_013397275.1. Lineage (NCBI taxonomy): Eukaryota > Metazoa > Chordata > Aves > Charadriiformes > Burhinidae > Burhinus > Burhinus bistriatus. Next base: position 152,621 of record VYXH01000323.1, read on the forward strand.
TTCGTATCATTACTGCAGAACAATATACTGACCACTGTCCATTTCTTCTCCAGAACCTCTTTCCTGTTGAGAGAGCATCCCGGCTGCTCAAATCCCTGACTTCCATGACATGGAGGTAAACACTTGAATTACAAATATAGCCACCATTAATATAGAGTTTCTAAGCACTCTGTGATAAACTACACCCCGGTCCACACTTCAAAACTTTTTTTTTAGATGATTCATCTTTCTCAGAAAGGCTAAGGCCTGTCAGATCTCTACAAACTGTAAAAGATGGAAATAAGAACAGACCAATTCTGAACACTGAAAACAGTACCTTTGAAATTCAGTATCATTTTAGGTGGGTATACTCTAAAACAATGTTCATTCCATTTCTCATCCAACCTGGTGGAAATTTGCCAGCTGTCTCTCTTAAGAAACCACAATAAAAGAAAGATCTCTACAACCAATACTGAAAAATGGCATGAACACCTTATCCAAGGGTTTCTAGTGTCACAGAAACACATCTGAATAGGTGGACTGAATTTTTAAATGCATTGTATTAAACTTTGTTATTCACTCTCTGCAAACACCCGCAATTTCTTTCCACAGAGTATTTTCATGGTGACATACAAAAGCACGCCCAAATTGTCCGAGCTGCTGCTTAAAACTTATTCCATGGGAAACTAAGCTAAAAAGACACTTCTGTCTTGAGACTAACAAACACTTCAATCAAAATGAGTGTTCTCTTAACCCTTAAAACCAGCTATTTATTCCAAAACATCTTTTGGGCCATAATATTAGGATTGACAACATTTCAGCGATTTAACCTTGAATATCAGAAGCTCGTTTGAAGGAACTCAAGCAAGAATAGTAATTGAGTTGGCACAGTGTTAAAGGATGTATTGAGAAACTCATCAAGCAATTAAAAGGCCATCATATGAGGGAGAGCGACAGCCCTTTTTCTAGAGTAGCTTGAAAGACAAGCAAACTGATATGAGGCTTTTTTTCTTTCCTGAGGAACTCGGGGAGCATTTTATTCAGTCAAACAGCTGCTCCTGATCTGACCTCTTCTGACATAGCAAGGCCTGGACCCTACCATTGACAATAACCATTATGGTATTGATGCTTTGGACTAGGATCTAGGAGAAGCGTATCTTGTAGGCCTTCTGATAGCAAAAGGCTTTTTTCCTTTCCCCGTGAAACTGGTTCATTTATTAAAAGCATTGTGGCAGAAGTGGGTTTGTGTGATGGGCTTGCACCCGGCCCAAGAGAAGCAATGACAAGGTCCAAAGGGTATTCCCATGGAGGTCCTGCAGCAGGTGGTCACCTCTCCCGTGCCCATCTGCCTGCCGCAGGCTGAAGCAGAGCCCAGACCCATCTCGAACCACATCATCTTTACTCTGACAGCACATCCCGTCTCTGTACGGTGTCAACAGACAACCCTTCCAGCAAAACATGACAAGAATTCAATGACAAAAGGCAGCACAAACATAGTGATAATCATTAAGTGATTATCATTAATCACAGTGATAATCATTAATCATTAAGAAGATAACCATTGATTATCTTCTTAAAAGTCTGCATCTTGAGAAAGACAGACAAAGTGTGTTTTTCCCCTGCGAAAGTAACTTTTACAACAGCATTCAAAGCTGCAAGGTTAGCTAAACATGTTTAAGAGTATTTCCAGCCTTCGAAAACAGATGGCTAGGAATTGAAAGCCTAATTTATTCTTTTTCAAAAGAAAAGATCGCTCTGCTTGTTGACAGTGCCTACGCAGGCACAACGAGCTCAGGGAGGCTGCAGCTTTGCCTAACGAGGTGTTCTGCCAGTGGCTCCAGAAGAGCATTTGCTGCTGCAGAGCAGCGACCCGGCAGAGGTGGGGTGGCTGTACCGTACGTGGCACCAAGGGCCTCGCTGGCAGAGCGTGGACCTGCACCTTGGGACACCTCGTGTCTGCTTCTCCTCAGTTGCATTTTCTGATTATGAAAATCACCAGCCAGAGAGCACAAGAGAAGGGACCAATTTTTAAGTAACTATTTCGTTGGAGCAACAATACAACCAGCAATATCTGAAGGCGTACAAACAACACTGACAAAGCAATGAGCTCGTATAAATGACACCCATTGCACACAGAAGCGTAAGGTAGTCTATCAGAAATTTAAACTGCCAGCTTGTTGAAGAGTACAGAAAACAGGAACGGAGGGAGACACTTCAAGGGCAACAGGGGTATGAACTCCTGGCAAAGTGTCACCTGTGCAAGTATATACATGACTACACATACAAAAATACTAAAATGAGAGGCACAACTTGTACAACAAAGTACCTTATACTGTATGCAGCTGCATGGCCTAGAATGTAGTGTACAACCTGCAACCCACTGACCTCCTCCAGCACATACCCACCACGAGCCTGTCTCGGCACCCAAAATACCTGGTGGAAGCAACCAGAGTGGGGTGGGCTGGGGTAAGGGTATTCCACCGAGAGCATCCCCATGAGCACAGTGCTGCCCTTCTCACCTCCTCCGGCAGCGTAGTCACTGAAGGACCACTCAGGCCAGCTCCGGCAGCTTTTAGGTTGGGGTGATTCAGCAAATTGTCAGCTAAAGGCAGCCCTAGGTGCACGAAAACCAACCATCAAGCCTCGTTGCATGAGACAATCTGAGGACAAGAAGACGTCAGAGCGAATTCAGAGAGACGCAATTAGCATAACAAATTGGAAAGGGAAGAGATGATATGAGAAGCGACTGCTAGAAATTAATCTAGGCAGTAAAAAAAGCAACTGAGTAAGAGCTGATTCAATCATATGAAATAAATAGCTGAGATCTTTCAAAAAAAACAGAAGGAGCAGCTATTTTCTGCAGTAGAAGGGAGGTAAAACTGGATGAAAGTAATCCAATAACTTCATGGAAAAAGATTTTAACAAGAGTAATTTGAATGTAAAAGTATTTTCCTCAGGCTAAGACTGTGTTCCACACATGAAAAAGATTAGACATTTCTCCAAATCATAATTTGTTCCCGTAGATAAATTCACTCTGAAATAAACCCCTCCTGTTCATAATTACAGGGAGTTCACTTTGCTACTCCAAAAAAAAATTTAAAATATGTTTATCCGTTGAGCCCCACAGAATTTGACGTACTAAACTCAGAATTGGCTCATATGAACACAGCTCAAAAAACCAAGCTGTTTCATGACAGGCTAGACATCAAGTCACAGCCAAAACCAGCTTTATATAACAAACGATTTCATCAGAGATGCTTGTCACAAAATGCTCCAGCCCAACTATTTGCTTTGGGAATCCAACCCCTAGGGACCAAATTTATCCAACAAAATTCACATATCCTTAGCAAAGGGCTAAGACTCTAGCAAGGATGAAAAAAGATGACTTACTACACAGAGAAGTTGATGTTACTATCTTCGGAACATATATTCCTGGAATTACCCATCACAAAGCAAAATTATTTGGTCTGTCAGAACAAATGTGCCTCCGCAAATCATTGCCTAGATAGATTATAGGAAAACTCATCTATTTCACTTGTTGCTTTTTTTGTGATTTCCCTCCTGCTCTCAACTCCTCAAAAGGAGGTAAATGTTCCCCCAGAAGTGAATACGCAGGGAGTACCCCTCATTCTGGTACTCCATTAAGGAAAGATTCCCACACAGTGGCAGACAACTTGAAAAAGTTGCTCATTTGTTAGGAACAAATGAGATGGAGTTTCAGGAAAGAAATCCAACGGAAGAAAAGCAATCAGAAGGCAGTCCCTGTCCAGCAGCCCCAGGCAGAGCTCCACATGGGCCATGCCACGGGCTCTGCTTCTGAAAAACACGCCAGAGCTCCAGGAGTCTTAAAATAGAGGTGGTGATTGATTAGAATATATTATTATATATAATATTCAATGTTAGATATATATACACCCATATACACAGATCTACTAAGGCACCAGAACAAGTTCACTACCACTGAGCAGGTGCAGAAGTCAAGTTCAGCTCCACACCAGACACCATAAAGGACAATCCAGGGTCTTGTGCCTCTAATGTCATCTAAAGGTGATTTTAGCACAGGACAGTGACTGAATATATAACTCCACTTGAAAAAAAAAAATTAAAATCTAATAGTGAAGTAAATCTGCAGTATTTGATAGACTTGATTTTGGTAGCCATGCACATAGGACAATTGACGTAACACCAGACTAGATTAAAAACAGAGGAAAAATAAAGAAAGCAAACCCCCTCATCAGATGGAAAATCACACCAAATAAATCCAAACTCTTGTATCTGCAAACCACATGTGGCATAAACTGCATTGCCCTCCTCTGCTTTCTCTTCCAAAGGTTTGTTTGGTTTCTAATCGCTTTGGTTTACATCAAGGCAATTCACTCGCACATAATACTTTGTTCTGTATACTCTCTGGGATAAAGAACATGGGTAAAATTCGCAGTTCAAAGATTGACACTGACTTCTCGATTTTGCTTTGAGAAAAAAATTTAAAAAGCTAATGAATGCAAAACAGGCATGAATTTAGCTACTTTGCCAAATAATTTCACCTGTGAACACCTGCTCATATTTATTTCAAGAAATACTTATTTTGGTATATGCTGATTACATTTTAGAATCTCAACAATTCATTTCACAAATTAAAAGCCCTGAGAGGTTTCAGATAAATCGGACAAGCAGATTTGGATCAGCAATTCTTCGTAAATCATACGCCTTGATAAACCCTGGCTCTCTTTATCGTAGCACTTTAGCAGTATGTTCCTGGCAAAGCTTTATTCCACCACATCTGTATGCTCCGCTGCAGTCCAATAAAGCTTGCTAAATTAACGCTGCACTTCTAATTCTGTTTGTATTCAGTGAACTAAATGCTGTCAAAACAAAGAGTTGGTGATTCAGAGAATTAACTTTGATGTCAACTCTACAATCCTAACAGCTAAGAAAGGTAACACCTACCAAGGACCCTGTCTCATTGCACTTCCCAGACTGTCGAACTCTCAGGCTAAACCACTAATGGTTCACTTCCTTCAAACTTTGTTTCAAGAACTAAATCCTACCTTACACGACTTTTTTTTTTTAACTTCTCATTTCTAACACAACTTTGTCCGCATTGCCTAACTATTTTCCATACTGCCAGGTTAATATTGGTGGTAGTTTGGCTCATCGCATTTCAAAAGAGATCCAGAAGCAAAAGCATCGCGAGTCCGGAATGCACAGAGAGCACCGGCAGATTTGCTGCCCAACGCACCAGAATTGCTTGTGTATCACCTCCCTCTGCAACACAGTCCCGAAAACTACCAAGTACAAAATTAAGCAAGAAGTCATTCACTGGTCTGTATCACCCCCCGATGAAAACGCCAAACTCTGAAAAGGCTCTGAAAAAAAAATTTCACAGCTGGAATAATAATTCATCGTCAACTACAACTTAGATGACGTTAAATACTTCAACAAAAGTAGTGTTGCAACTTCATTAAAGATTGTCAAGATTTTAAAAAACTGAAAGGCATAACAAAACTACCAACACTGAAAAAACAACCACAGTAGTTGCAATTTAGTGTTTCTTCATATGTTGAATAAAAGGAGTATCTCTTTTGAATTAAAAAAAAAGTTTATAGCTCTTTTGATACCCAAGGGCTTTTTAAAAAATCAAACTAATTCCAACCTTCAAGGATAGTTATTTTATCTGAAAATAAATGTCACCAGAGGATAATATACTGTTTTTTCATTAAAAGTAAAGCCATCATTTGAGTTGCTCATCTTGAAAATCATTCTGTGGCTTGCCCCTGAGAAATTTCAAGAGGTGTCTGGAAGTACCTGGAAGTAAGTTCGCTACAAAAACTTGCTATACAGTTCTGACGACTTTGTTTATGCTCTATACAGTACAGCCAGGACACTGACAAAAGCCAATTTGAATTTCAACTATGCTGCAGAGCATGTCTAGAAAAATCAACAGAGAAGCAGGGGAAAATTCTGTGTGTGTTGAGCGGAAGTGAAAGTTTTTGTGCATTTCAGTGATGCAGAGATTATATCCAGACTCTCTCCCTGAAGTCTGCGACACTGGATTAATTAAACGCTACCTGCCAGATACACCCAACTGCTGCAGCTAGGCTAGCATCTGTATCTAAGTTAGAACACGTTCAGGTTACTCCATACCATACCATAGGCAGTGAGTAGATGAGCTATAGCTGGATCTGATTCAGATCTCAGATTTAAATTTCTAGTTTTGTAAGCTCAAACAAAAATTGCTACTCATTCACATCAGTGTTTCTAGGAAGCAAATTAAGTTTTCATATTACTTGTGTCTTAACCTCTCTCAGCCTAGTAAAAAAATAAATTTTCTTCAGTCAAGTTTACTACATTAAAAAGAGTCACAGTTAATATCAGCTTTATAATGCCATCATACAACAGGAGCCGTCAAATTATTTCCCTTAATAATCCTGCTTCCTTTGACCCTGCTCACCAAGAGAGCACACGCCGACATGATCAAAACTTACCGCTTTGGAAGAGTCACAGCAGTTACCGGCAAGCAGTCCTGAGTTACAGCCGGGACAGCTGAGAAAGCGCACTGACTGCCCAGAGCAGCCTTGCCAGTCGTCTGTTCAGATTACAAACCCAGCTTGGTCAGGTCTAAACCAAATTTTTATTTTAACCCACTGCCAACCACTGGTTTTTAACATGACTCTAAAGCAAAGCCCTTAATACCCTGCTAATGGAGTGGAGAATTTTTACGTTCTTAACTGTTATCTTCCATAACACAGTTTGCAAGTAGCAGTAAACTGTAACAATAACAATGAACAGACTACCATAAATAAAAAATTATATGAACCACAGTACAGACTAAACAGACTAGGCACTCCAAGATTTCACTGAATTTTTGGACAAGCTCAGTATTTGCTCTGATGTATTCTAACCACCGTTCTGCTACCACTGTCTGCTTCACAGCACTGGAAATAAGGTCCTCCCAGTCCCTATACATTTTGCTTACTCAAGCTATTTTGCTTATGATCAGAAGTGGAGAATAATTACCATTTTTGTTATAGATGCATAGGTACATACATTATGGGCAATATGCTGTAAAATTAACACATTGAAGAGTGAACGGAGCTGTTATCACAGCTAAAGCACCTTAAAACCTGGAGATAAAAAAGTATAACTCTTATACAGTGATGTGCATTAAAAATTGGCAAACACGTTAGGCTCTTACCAGGAATGGACTCCAGCAAATGCAAGAAACACACATTATAGCCAAGAGCTGAATGATCATTTCAAAATGATGAGATCTGCCTTGTCTTTGTTGACTTTTAAATTTGACTTTTAAGAGGGTAATTCCTGTGACAGCATTGCACAAGAATGAAATAGCAAGGGCCAGTAACCCAAGGCAAGAAAAAAGTAAGAGATAAAATCTGTCTTCCCAGTCCTCAACATGTTCTGTTTTATAGAAGCACCAGGTCCTCGATGCTTGAATTTGATAGGCTCTAAACCTAAGAATAGGCAGCAAAGCTATAAGAACAGCAAACAGACATACCATAGTCAACATGATTTTCACATGTTTAGAAGTCATTTTTGTAGAGTGAAATATTGGCTTAGTGACTCCAATGCACCGCTCAACAGCCATCACACTGCCCAGGAAGAGCGGGCACAAACCAAAGAAAACCATGCAGATGCCAAAAATACTGCAAAGAATGTTGGACTGGTTAAATCGAATCCAGTCTTTATCCGATGCATACACAAACACTGCAATGGCTCCATTGATGAGGTGGCCGAAGAGATCTGTGACGACCAAACCGCTAGCAAGAAGCAAAAAGGAGGCTTTTGATTTCTGTCTAAATCTCTGATACGCCTTCATGAGAATTGCTATTGCAAGACTGTTGGACAGAATCCCCACTGTCATGAAGATTATTGAAAAGAAAACAGAAATCTTCTTCTCCGTGTGGCAGGTTGTGTTTCTTAAGATTCCAAATCCAGCCAGCCCTGGTGATTTTGAACCGTTCATGGTTAGGAAAGGAGAGGCAGCCCTCAAAACATTTCAGCAGTCTTGCAATCAAAAGGCATCTGCAATATTAAAAACAAATATAGACACGCTGTGAAAGGCATACCACTGTTCAAATGACATTTGCAGCAGAAATTCCATAATATTCATCTCTGGTACAAATCTAATTTTCCGGTTTTCTGAGCGATATGATATGGCATCATATTTTAAGCGCATCAGTCACAGGATAAAACAATTATCTGCGTGTATTATAGAATGCAGATATAGCATACAGTATCTTTATAGTCTCTGCACATATAAGATATATAAAATAACGTGTAAAATATATAATGCTCATGTACATATAATCACAGAAACCATACAAAACATTCTGGTGGTTAAACTACGTATATAAACAAATGTCTGTGCCACATACTCCTACAATGAAAGTACTTATCAGCCCAACCACAGTCAAAAGTGAAATACTCAAACTGGAATGTTTTGAGATGATAATCGCACTCCAATTTTCTTCTCACTGTTCAGCATTTATTTTCAAAACAATGTCCTGACATCTTCCAAGTAATTCTCCTCTCACAGTTCAATGTTTTAAAGCTGCCGCGTAACCAACACTGAAGTCTCCAACCCCAGTTCTCCCACTGAAGCACAAGCTTGTCTTTTAGACGCTCCTGTATTCAGAAGCCAATTCTGCAAGTTACTTTACACTTTGGCTCCCACCTCTGCTCTCAGGACCTTCCTGCCGGGAAAAACCTCCCCTGCAGAGACAAGAGCGGGCTTTAATAACGCACAGTACAACGAGGCGGTCGAGCCTCTCAATTACTGAGCGCGATCAGACACCGGGCACTCCGAACCCAAAAGTATTTCCAGCGTTCCGGACGGCTGAACGGCACCGCAAGCCGGCAAACCCCGCCGGCCGCAGCGCCTCGCCCTCCCGCC
>VYXH01000323.1:161737-184000 GCA_013397275.1 Burhinus bistriatus
CCCACACACACACCCCGAGCCCTCCTCGACGGGGCTGCGGGGCAATTCGGGCAGCCCCGGGGGCGCCCGACTCTGTCCCACCCTGAGCTGGGGCCTTGCCCCGCTGCGGGAGCAGGCAGAGGTGCGGGGAGCCCGGTCCCCCGCACACCAGCGCGGAGCCTCCTGCCTTGCGGTGCCGGGGGGCAGAGGCAGGTCTCCGGCAAGGAGGACCAGGCTGCCTTGTGGCAGCGCAGCGCCAGGCGACAAGGCCACCCCAGCCAGGCAGGATGCTGCCGACGGTGCTGCAGCCACGGCAGCACCAGCTGACGGGACGACCAGGAGGCCAGATCTGTCCTCAGCCACGGCCTCGTCCCTTCAGTTTTCCATGTGCTTCTTTCTGCCCGACCACCCCCTTCACAAGCGTACAGGGAGCTCCGGAAGGGGTAGCCCCCAGGAATACTGCCAGGGGATGCAGCTGGGCATATCACGAGACACGCGCCCCTTGCACCTACCGCATCGTGCAGAGGTAACAGTGGTCCTTGGACCATTGCTCCGCTGGAGCAATATGAGAACACGGCCAGACAATTAACGATACTAGGGATAAGGCTGGAGATCCAGAGGTTCTTTGTTTCCCATCACGTACTCAGGCTGTTACAACTTGAAGTTATAGATAACTTTTAAGTTCTCTCATCCATCAATGTCCGGGACTACCAAACAGACCTGAACGGTATTTTTTTATTAAAAACTCTTTCTACAGAACTAAGCCAAAATAGAAAACCAAGGTCAAAATATAAAATCAAACTGTAAAATATTACAGATTTTGTCATGAGTAAGAATGATGGAGAACTTGCATTTGTTTCCATTGAGACAACAGCCTTGAGTTGTACTCCTCCTAGCTCCACAAAGCAATTATTTAAATATTAAAATTCTCAAACACGTTACAGTTTTAGCTTACCTTTATGTCTTGAATACTAAGGATACAATTTGCCTCTCCCTAATCCACCAGTGAGGTAATATAGGCTAGCAGAATCCATTCTTTCAAATAGTATCTCAAATCACGTACACAAACAGTTAAAAGCACCGTGCGATGGCCTTCTTCCTGAAAATGCTTGTCAGATTTTGGCATCTTATCATACAACGAGCAAAAATGGTCAAATTGGTCTGACTGGGAGCTATAAATTCCCAGAAATTCTTTTTTTAAAGACAACAATAAAATATAAAAACATCTCAAAATACATTATTGCCCATTAAAGTTCAGAGGAAAAGGGGTTATTTTATGTTTCCCTGTCCAGAAATAAATGGAGACGGAGATCTCAAACCACAAACAGCTTGCGCCGTGCCCTTCTTTCCTAGCCAGATTTCTTCACCATCTCTCCTGAAATGGGGGGCAAGTCTGTTTGGAAAGAAACAATGAAGTTGGTACTTCAAGACCCTGCAGTCTGGGAGGTAGAAGCTAAAATGCCGTTATCAGGTAGATCAAGCCAAAGAGAAGAACAGAAAAACCTCAAGACAGATGTTTCAGTGTGCTTGTAAAAACGTGGTTAGAGTAAGAGTAAGGAAAACACATCCTGCGAAAAGCACTGGTCTGCCAAAGGGAGGGAAAGTGACATCTCAATTGCTGTAGAGATGGCGATAGGAAAGCAACAGATAGTGTTCGGAAAGTAAATATATAACTTTCCATCTCTCTTCTCAGACAACAGGCATAGAAGAGTGCTACTACAGCTGTCCAGCTTGAAGAACACAAAGTGCCACGTCGTAGTTTTGTACTGTTAGCCTGCTGCAAAGCAGCAGGCACGGGAAGCATCGACAGAAGCCGGGCAGATATGTCTGCAGCCCAGCCCTGTACACGATTGTGTGTTCCTGATACAAGAATAACTGAAATAGTGGCTTCTGTGGAACGAGGTGATTTTGTGGGCTTCTGGCTGAGTAGGATGGTGACTTCAGAAGGTGTTGGAGGAGTGAAAACTGGCAATGACACCAGCAGAACTAAGCTTTTCATGCTGACTGATGACCAGCTTTCTTCATTTCCTATTACTAACGAAAACAGGAGCGACCGAAATTGTCACATCGCGGCCTCTGCTGTGGGTCCTGGCTGGGAACCACTGCTTTCTCAGGGAGTAGCAGTCTCTTCACAGGTCGTAGCCCTGAGCCAAAGCTGCAAGAAGGGAGAGGAAGGATTAATGTCTTCTGCATCAGGACAGTGGTTCTTCCTTTCATCCACAGTTTGTCAATCAACCAATATGGAGCTGGGCTTGACAGACTTCCTTATATGACCACAACCAAAAGCTATAGGTGCAGGAGTCACACGGGAGCGTTGCTTAGAGGCTCTGTGTTGCTCTGGCTGTTCAAAGGCTGCAAAAGACTGAAGAACCGAAGTATTGCCATTGGCTCGGCTCACTGAATTCAGCTTTTCTGAATGTGTTTTGGACCCTGTGTTTGTTGTAAAACCCTGGACTCCTGGATACTTCAAGAATCAAGAAGACAAATACTCTTTTTGCCCCAAGTTTTAACCTGCATTAGCAATCAGCATTCCCTGCTCATGTTCAATGGGTTTAAATTCAGAAGCATTGGTATAACGTATGCCCTGAGATAAAAAAGACAGTCTGCATCTCCATGTGCTGTGACAATTGCAATCCACCCGTTGGTTATCAAACTCCAAACAGTGGGAAGAAAATGTAAAAGAAAGCCTCTTCTGGATAGGGAAGCATGTCGCTGGTTGGCAGATGAGGTGTACAGTAATCAAATCCTCAAGGCCTCCTGCTATAAATCCGGCAGCATATTCAAGTGTTGCACTAATTTTTCACTGAATACCAACTCCAGACAGCTTTGCTGTAAATAAACAGGTAGACATTTCAGTAGCACCATCAAAGGTGGTAGAATGCAAATAACGACAAGGTCTCTTCCTCTTTTGTCATCGTCTTAAATTTCTTCTGCAGTCTTCAATGACAGTTACTATATACTTTTATTACATTATTCACAGTTCTTGCTGCAAAACATTGGGAACCTTTTTTTTTTCCTTTGTACATGACAACAGTAAATGTCATCTTTCCAACTAATCACGTTTAGTGAAATATCAGTTATATAAAAGTCTTTATATTTAGGAGACAAAAGTAGTAAATCAAAATAACTCTAGATGGAAATTAATAAAATAGGATCAGATTTGGGACACCTCAGTCAAATAAAACTGTCAGTGAAAATCCTTCAGTTAAATGCCATATTGTTCAGCCCATAATTGTTTGAGACAAAAAAGGACTTCTGAGGCCACAGACATTGGCAGCGAGTCCTACAGCACCCGTTGCCATCAAGGGTTAGAGTTACTGGCTTCCACTTCTAAATTACCAGACTTTCAGGACTTCCTTCTCCTCTGGAATTGGTGTAATCCCTGCCACCCCCACGGAGCAACTTCTATCAAAGATCCAACTTTACAAGATGAATGAGGTGTTCAAATAAAAAATCAGATATTCGGGTGAAGGTAAGAAAGGAGGTTTAGAGTAGATGGCCTCTACCTCAGGCAATAGTGCACAATTTTTGGTGCATACACACCATTCTAAATATTGTATGGCTGAGGAAAAAAAATGAAATGTATGCAAATTATGAGTTTCAATAGCCCAATAAACAATACTGAGAGGTGAGCTGGGCAGAGGCAAGGCTCTTGCTCAGGAGTCTTGCTCTCTTCTGAAGCTAGCAACAGGCAGGCAGCAGAAACACGGGGGTGAAAAATTGCAGTCTTGAAAGTCTGAGTCACTCCTTAAGAACACAAGCATTACTAATTCTTCTTGTATTTTTAGTGGCATTATTTAGTATTCTCATCATTAGAAAATGAGGAATAATTTACATGTCTCTTTTTTAGGTTGTTTACTTGGTTTTACGACAGATTTTCGAAGAGATTGTGATTTTAAATCATATAAGTGAAGGACAATCTGCAATATCATTTCATGTAACAGTTAAGACTGATCAAGGCTGGTTTTGCTTTAGAAATTAATTATACCTCATGCCTGGAAAATGTAGGCAAAAAATGAGGTGGTAATGTGGAAGGTGGTGATGTACATAGTAAAATGGCAAGAAGTGCACAATAAAGGATGTCACTTATTCTTAAGCATTTGAAGGATCCTGTATATTTAACAAACAAGGCTTTCTTAAAAGCATTATGTAACTGTTATGTCACCTTGCGAAATACGCTATAATTTCTGATTTAGGTCCTGACTTGATAGGGTTAAGGCAAAGCTGTAGGTTTCTACCCAAGCTAGAAAATAGATGTTTTACAAGAACACGTGCATGATCATATAGGTGTGCAGTTAGACAGTGCAGGTACGTGAAGTAAGTAATGGAAGTTGCAATATGTGTCCTCAAAATCTGGTCTCAGAATCCTGGGTTTGCTTGATTCACGAGGAGGGTGGATAAAATACATTCCCCCAGTATCCTGGCATATTCAAAATACTCATTTGAAAATATGTTAAAACACATATCCAATTTTTAAAAGTATGGTTCAGCAGAATGCGCTGAACAGCTCATCCGTGGCTTTGTCATTCAGATAACTGCCACTCTGACCTTCATGCCTCACCATGAAGTAGTTCGTAAGGCAGCCACAAATTCTGGCTTAAGTACTGCCTGAATTGGGACACTGGCCAATCCAGTTAAAAGAGGAAATTCCTAAGTAGTTAAATATAAATTAATGGTGTTTTGTAACAAGCCCCAAATCAGTTCAGGAGGTTAAAAACACCAACGTGCCAGTAAGCTTTCACTATCAGAGTGGAATAAAAACAAGAAAGGTCATCAGGAATCATAACAACAAACATGCATCCTTCTGCTGAGATTTCCACCTGCTGACATCTAAAAAAAGGGACTGTTTGCTCTTACTGGAAGTACAGCTGTGGATAATGGTGTTTTATTTTCTAAACATCCATATCAACAAGGAAGTTCAATTCTTTGCTTCTTGATAACGAGACATGCCTCCTGGCAAATGGGGTAAGAGCTGCTCTAGACATAACACAGAGGAAATATTCACAGTTTCCCTGGTGAAGTTTGAAGGGGGGGGCGACAGGGCGGCACAGAGGTTTGCTATCATTTGTGATGTTTGTATTTGCATTGTAGTTCTTTCCAGTAGGAAAAGCAAAGACAGATTTTCTGTCTTAATGTAGGTCTTGATCCTGTCACAAGAAAAGTCCAAGAAGTCTATTCAGGGGCATTCCTTTAGCCAAGGAATTTGGCCGTCAAATGGCTGATGGGCCTATTGGTACCAAATAAACAGATTGTTTCTGAGATGCCAGCAGACCTGCAAAGCAATTCCTTGATGAGGAAAAACATCAGCTAAACTTGTGAAACAGCCGAATTTGAATTGGTCATCACGGCTAAACCGTCTCAGCAGAGGAGAGAGCTCAAGCATCCATCATCCAGCTATCAAACACTCAGACAAAACTTCAAGTGGAAAAAAATGACTAAATCCAGAAGTTTCCAGTCTAAGCCAGAATATTTGCGATACACTAGGATATGCAATACAACAACAAAAATTATTATTTACTGTCTTACATTTGTTCTTAGCAATGTTTGCATAAATATAAAAGTGAAGATGCTGCTTATTGGTCAAAAGGTTCACTAACAGATCATGCCAACCAATGCTAAATATTAGAAGTGGCTACTGAAACCTTTCATTACATCAGTTTATTGATTTGCATTTGTTCTTACTTAGAGATACACCTTCATTTTAATCACATACTGTCACTCTAAAATGATTTGATTACTACGAACAGTGCCTAACTTGGTTATAACAGAAAGAACCGGAGGACAGTAATTCCCCTTCTTTCTTCATTTGCAAACCTTGTGTATCTGGTACTTTCTTGATACTTTTTTATTTCTGTTATGTCATGATAAGGCATACATGGGAGATGGTTAGGATCCTTCTGTGTGTAGTTTGCTTTATTCCTATATATAGTTTTACTTTGTACAAGTATTCCCCTTAGAAATGAGGGAAGAGAAACCGAGTAATAGCACGGTGATTATATAGCAGGTGTGTCACTGAAACGTCTTTTAACTACGTTTAGATATTGACTACAAAATAATCTGAGGATTTTTTTCCTATAAATCCACAAATTTGCAAGCATTCCCTTCAAGAATTTCTAGGAAGCTTCATGTTGTAATTCTGTACCGATTTGGCTGGCTTTAATCAAGAGTAGATTTAATAGTCAGAAATACATTTTTTAAAGTTCAATGTGACATCTCAGAATCAAGGGTTGTCTCCTTTATGGTTATATAAAGTGTCCCGTTTTTGTGCTACCATAAACTCAAATCTTTAAATGGTCAGAGGAGACATGTAACACCACTACTGACATGAATCTTGTCTCCTCAGGCTGGGGTAATTTGTGAGTGGGTTTAATCAAGACTGGAAATACTGTTCTACCCATAACAATAACAGTATAATTTTCTTTTGTTCATTTTAAATATGTGGGACAAAATGTTCTCTCTTATGACTCGCCTTTTTAATATTCTGACACGTAAGAACAAACAATCCACAGAGTGATACTAAACGCCGAGCCATATTAACTCCTTTTCTCTTCTTCCATTCTCCAGAAAGGAGACACTGCAAAACCAAGTCAGAAGAAATCTTTCATCAAGTATTCCTTTCAATCCTTCTGCTTGGGTCAAATTAAATAGAGAAATCATTTCCTTCAAATTGTCCTAACCTATTATATTTATGCCATGTGACATAATGGCGAAAATAAGTCCACTACACGAATAAATCTCATTAAGGGTATGCCTGCTGTATGCTTTCAAGTTATGTGGCATTATTTATTTGGTTTCTTTGCTTGTGGACATGTTTAGGATTTAATATGTGAAGTTTTGATAGATTAAACACTTCTAAAGAATATTTTGAAACTAAAGGGTCATATTGTTCTATTGGTTGCTAACAGAATTTCCACAATGACTTCAAAGAAATAATTTACTTAAAATCAATGACCCATAGTTCACCGAGTTTATTACACATTCTAACAGTCATGCCTCGTACCTCGCCACTTAGTTTCTGGTCTAGCTGGCAGGTAGAGAAATATCTCTTCAGACCTTGTCAGTTTCACAAACAAAAAATTCATATTCTCTCAAAATTTCCAGAAATAGTTGCAGAATTAAAATACAGAAAAATAAATGCACTAGTTGTGATGCTGGTGAGGGGTCTAGAGCACAAGTCCTATGAGGAGCAGCTGAGGGAACAGGGGTTGTTCAGCCTGGAGAAGAGGAGGCTGAGGGGAGACCTTATCACTCTACAACTACCTGAAAGGAGGTGGGAGCGAGGTGGGGGCCAGACTCTTCTCCCAAGTAACAGGCGATAGGACAAGGGGAAATGGCCTCAAGTTACACCAGGGGAGGTTCAGATTGGATATTAGGAAAAATTTCTTCATCGAAAGAGTTGTCAAGCATTGGAACAGGCTGTCCTGGGAAGCGATTGAGTCCCCATTCCTGAAGGTATTTAAAAGATGTGTAGATGTGGTGCTTAGGGACATGGTTTAGTGGTAACTTGGCAGTGCTAGGTTGACGGTTGGGCTTGATGATCTTAAAGGTCTCTTCCAACCAAAACGATCTTATGATTCTGTGATCAGCAGTTTTAAAGAGATATTCTTCATTTCTCTTTTTAATCATGCGATTCTGAATGCCTTTGGGATGTGTGGTCTATGTGTTGCATTTAACTGTGGCTCTATAGAAGGGTGAAATTCTGTTAAATAGAACAGCTTTTCCTTTAAGGAATATGGTAAAGGGTAATGTTATTGATAAAAGTAATTAGTTATTAATCCAGGAGACTTCTAATTAAGAAGTTAATTAAGAACAAAGGCAAATCACATTTAAAATACTTCTTTTTTTTTTTTTTTTTTAAGGGAGAATTCTAAACCATTTTTGTGGCCCGTCAACTTTGGCAGAAAGGCGGAAGGGAAACCTAGCGATCTACTGCTGGGCGAGTTCAGTGGCCTGCAGCACTTCTACAGAGGTTTTAGCAGCCTCAGCCCCGCAGAAGGCACGGCTGAAGGTCACAAAAGGCCTGTACGACTCCATGAGAGCTATGATCATGCCCCACACCGACTTGCATGTGAAGTAATTTACATATTGCAGCCTATGTAATATTCCATCTAAAGTTCATTACTGATTGCTACTGGAGAGAAGGTGAAGGGTTTGGGGGAGGAGATAGGGGAGGGATGCAGGAGAAAGCTTGTCAGCTTTACGATGGTCTTATTTCACAGCCAGGGCACAGTCAGGGTGGTACAAAGAGGCACAGGACTGACCCTGAGCCTGAAGGGTTTACAATCTGCATAAATAAATAGATAGAAGAGGCTCAAGCAATCTTCTTCCCAGAAACATAAAAGCAACCCTTGCACCTGACTCACTGTTGAGTGTTGTCTTCCAATATGCCGTGCTGGGCCCTGACAAGCATTTCTTTCAGGCAATTAGCATCAAATATGATGCTTTCAGTTTCAGAAGCATCTATTCCAATTCATACAATGCATAAAAAGACATTTGAAACTGGTAACTCACCGAAGAAATGAAAAGTGTGATCCATTGTTTCTCGTGAGCAAATACTGATAGGATAATCAAAGCCGTGACTGAGTGAAATTCTTCCTTTCTGTTTAATAACCTGTAATTAATGCTGCTGTTTCCAAAACATGTGTGCTTTTCCAGTCTCCAGTTCTGTTACAGAATCACAGTCAGATTAATATTAGTTGCTCCTGATTATCAAAAGTGTCAGGAAACAAAACACAGCTGCATTTAAGAACAAAAACAAAAGTATCTTTTTAAGATAGAAACCTTTTGCATTTGCAAATGTGAAGGGGGGCAAACTGATGGAGTTCTGTGGGTCAATAATTTCATCACTTATTATAATAGCTTTCTAATCATACATTTCATAGTCTATAAAGATTTTCCAACTTTTACATCTGCTCTCTGTGATCCTGGAATCCTCTATCTTGTATTCAAAGGCTTTATCTTTTAATTTATTCTCTAGAAATATGTTACCATTGCTTCCACATCCAAGAGAAGTCAAACTTTTGACAGAAATTCCATTTAATACATCAAATGTGAAAAAGAATTAAAGAATACTTGTAATTTTGAATCCATCAATTAATAGATTTTAAGTTCTGAGACATAATGAAAAGCTGACAGTTGCAAATCTAACACATGCCAATTACATATGCTTTTCTTTTATAATTGTCTGGCGGGTAATATAATGGGTTAAAATAAATCAGTATAAAACAAGCATTTCTGAAAATGGTCATCCAGTTGTATAGTCAGTTTCTAGATAAAGAAAATAAAATTGTGGTCACAACTAGAAAATTCCTATAAAAGTCAGTGAAAATGATGGAAGAGATTAATTTGGAATCAATCAGCATTGTAACCTTTACATTTTTATGCTATTAGCTAAATTATTTTATCCTCTTTCTTCCAAAATTCAAATTTAAAAAACATTTGGAATGGTAGAGGAGTTATTTATATTTTAATAAGGGGGAAAAAAGGTTCTATCAAAGTCATTATTACCCATCTGAGTTACAGTGCACAACATCGAGCTTTCTGGCAGCACAGGCTTGGCAAAACTCTGTAGTTTCTGCAAGCTTTAGCCAAGAGACTTTGACAACTTTACTTTCCTTAAGAAAATAGAAGGATGTTAACAACCCAAAAATATGACTCTTAACGGATGTAAATTCTCACCAGGGCAATTTTCATTGAACTATGCAGTAGTGTTTTTGTGGATTTTTATCAAAGATGTTAACATAATCCCTTCAATTATAAAATAAACTAGTAAAGTCAGGATGCTGTTATTTAATGTTAGCCATGTAGTGGCGTATTCAAAACCCTTTTGCTCTGTTGTAACAGTGGCGAATGCATTTCACTATAAATGACAAAATACTTCAAAGGAGCTTCTAAATGTCAATGAAGTTTCCCCAAGCAGGAATATATACTAGCAAGTAGGCAGGTTGAATTTGATTTTTGGGTTTTTTTTCCTCTGATTCTCCTGTTATCATTTCTCATATTTTCAAGTAAAACTACTTCAGCATTATTTTTAAGTGTATCATAAAATACAAATCCGAAGTCGATTAAAAAGCAATAGGAAGATTTCAGTTAACATCAGGGGGCTTTGGGTTGCACACAATATAAATGGCAGCTGATTAGCAGAAAAAGCAGCCCTAGAATAGCCAACTATTGCATTTCAGAGATACAGTTCTCTCCCAGAGCCTTGCCACCATAGCGAGAGATGGATACAGATGCAGAAATATGTGATTGCTGCAGATAAGTGATAAAAAATTATCTCTATATCTTATCAGTGAGGAGGAATAAATTTTATTTGGTATACACCAAAGTAAACTAAATGAAATTAGAATAAGACAACAGCTTGGGCAAACAAATCTCATTTTAGAATAAGCTTCATGTTTTCACAACACTTTTTTTTCCAAGAATCGCTAGTATCTTACAGCAAAGCGTGAGCTTTAAACTTTAGACTCAACAACAAACCACAACCAGAAGCGGGAACTCAGCCTCAAGGCTTCCAACTAAAGTGAAAGTGGTTGAATTTCCTGGCAGAAGATAATTTTTGATGGAGAAATAAATTAGTCTTAATGAAAAGAAAAAGCAGTCACTTATGATGTGGGGACATCTCTCTGTGGAGGTATTGAATTAAGAATGATCTAATTTTAGTAGTTCTGACAGTGTTGGCTTACCTCAAATAATATCTATGCTAAAGAAAGGTGGTAAACAAGTTTACATCCTTAATTAGAAGAAATTTCATTTTCAGTGTGATAGGCAGCCACGTAACCATTCAGCTCTCACTAAATCAATACAATCTGTAGAGGTATCGCCTCAAGCCAAGCAGACAATTTACCTCTGAAATCTCAAGAAACCAGTTGCACTTGATAAACAGTGGGCTAATGAAGGATAATGATATTTCCAGTAATAGCATTAGTGGAGTTTCACTGGAGAGGAGAAGAATAAGGAGGCGTTCGAAGAGGAACTAGACCATCAAAGCCTGAGAACATATTATGAAGGAAGAGAGCAAAGAGGAATTCACATCTAGTATATGTCAATACACTGATTTTCATTGGCTTTGTTTTCTGAAGGGTAGAGGGTTGGGTTTCTAAGACAGAAGACACGTTCAGGTTTGGTAGCAGACCTCTGCATGATTGGATTGACCAAACAAATCTCAGATGCAAGGATTTAGTAATCAGGTGGGCCCATGTGCATCTGAAGAGACAGCAGCAGAGACACAACATCTGTGAATCATAGTTTTGCAACCACACTCTGCAGGTACCAATGTTTGACGAGAAAGTTCAGCTTTACATATTCAAAACAGAAGCCTCTCCAGAAATGGCATAAAGATTCTTAGAGGCCAACCACACGCATTTGTATACAGATATTAGATACAGCAGATCAGATATATAAGTGAATGCAAGCACAGGAAGAGTGAGTCTGACTTCTGATGTTTAAAAACTTAAAAACTCTGGGCTTTCTCGAGCAGCTTGTGATGCCGGTAGTAATGGTACAGGTTGTAAAACAAGACTTCAGCCTCACCTTGTCACCGCTTAGGATTTAATTTTAGCAGGTTTTACCTCACCTTAGAGCAATTCTGAAAAGAATTTCCATGCATAAGGAACAGCAATTGACTTTTAAATGGGCTGAACTGGGTTCACAACATCCCATAAATAAGAAACCATCCAGCATACAGCTAGAGAAAGAGAAGTTGAATCTGCTCAGAAATGTGAAAGGTACACATATTAAAACATGATAAGGATTTTTTTTTTAAATTCTTTACATCAATTAGTAACAAATCAATCAGTAGCATTTTAAAATTCAGATTGCTTGAGGTCATAGGTAGTTAATAGTAAACCCAGAAATTATGTATGAGACTTCTACTTTCTAGCTTGGGAAACTGGAGTAGGCACACAGCTGTTTACTTAGCAGAAGTAAAACAGATGAGAAATTAAGGAAAGGTAAAACAAAAGGTACAAAATTGATCCATAATACTAGCACTATATAGCACTGAAGTAAAAACAAGACAGCCTTTGAGTAGCCTGATTTGGGTTAGAAAAGTGTTAAATGGTCTGTAAGGCTGCTGGAGAAGAACCATGTCCATTGAAACTTGACTAACTCTGATCAAGTATCAGGACATTTATAAAAGGACATTTCATCTCATCCTGAGTAACAGCTTTGATTTTTACTTTCATTTTTAACATTAAGTAATTGCCCAGTCTGATGTCAGATTTATTTCCTTCTGAGAGTTACTTAGCCCTTAGGATGAAAGGCAAACATCGAGCTCTTACTGCTTCAGGTCCTAGTGCACTTGTGCTGTACTTAAGGAGTAAAAACTGCCAGTGAATTTCCACGCTTCCATTTTGAATGGCTCCTAGCCCTTTGATTTATTTTTCAAGAGGATCCATCTTTCCCACTATTTTTTCTTAGCTTTCATAACTAATTATCCGCTCTCTTCTGCAATCTGAATCTGAAGATCTTCCATAATGTCTGATAAAAGCGGACTAGCAGAGGAATTATCTAGGAAAATACATTACTGTTTCCTCATGGCTAGAAAAATTTAGATGGCTGTACCTTGCTACCATAGATGACCAAGAGTGTGGAATGAATTGAATAAGTGGAAGGATTAAGGGGCTGGAATGACAAATGTGAGTTTTGAGGAAATACTGTAAGTAAATCCACCCAGGTTGGCTAAACAGAAATTAAACAGGAGATGTGATTATCTTCTACACGAGCATAAATACCAAAAACGAAAAAGAGGAAAAGGAACTGTTTAGGGTGAAGCCCAAGGAGACATAACTAGTGCTAACCGGACTAGAATGGGCAATGGAAAATCTCAGAAGAATGTGCTAAAGGTGAGAGGTGGGTGGTTGTGAAGTCTTCTGGCGCTGGTGCAACCCTGAACTGGATAGCCAAACCTGACAGCCAGGTTCAACTGCATAAATTTCATTCAATAGATTTTTAAAATAATTATAAGTAGTAGTATTTTACGTTTGAAGAGGCTTTTTTCATTTTGTTTTGTTTTGCCATTGTATGATTATTTTCATATTAAAGGCCAGAAAAAAGGTGGTGAATCGTTGCAGGTGAGCTTTGCATGAGTAGATTTTTTTTTCATTAGAGAATGGAAAGGTAACATTTGTAGAAAGACAGTGTGGTTCATGGCAATAACACGGGCCGCTGCGTTTTTTGGAAAAATACTAGTAAGCTATGAAAGACAAGACAAGAAATGTCAATGCTTGAAAAAAGAAAAGGCAACTTAGATTTTTACTTAACATTTCCCACTTTCTAATAATAAACACTACCCATTTTTTAAAGATCTACATCTTAAATAGTAACAGCTACATTGTAAATGTAAAATACAGAGTGCACAGGCATAAGAGCTCAGTTACGAATACAGCAATCACCAATAACGATACTACCCTTTTAGAC
Source organism: Burhinus bistriatus (assembly GCA_013397275.1). Classification (NCBI taxonomy): domain Eukaryota; kingdom Metazoa; phylum Chordata; class Aves; order Charadriiformes; family Burhinidae; genus Burhinus; species Burhinus bistriatus. The sequence continues at coordinate 175,136 of VYXH01000323.1, forward strand.
TGATTACAGAGCTTGTATTTTTTTCTGAGAGTATCAATTTAAAATTAGCTATTTATTGTTTATTAAGTATACTATATGTAATATTTTTCCTTAGCAGCTATACTTTTCAGATATATTGATTGATCAGAATGAATGAAATTACGGTTTTTATTTTTACTGCACTATTACATCCGAAGTTAATCTGGGAGTGTACATCCCATGATAAAATCACACTTTATACAGACCAATGTTCAATAATTACTTTTAAAAATTCCATACCTGAATGAAAAAATAAAAAGGAAGAAACTGTGGCTGCATGAAATCACTGTCTTTTTCATGACACCTTCAGAGTCAGAAGGCCAGGAAAAGTTACCTTTTTCAAATCTCATGTTTCCATGTTTCATTTTGAAAATACTTTTTTCGTAATGTAAATGTGAAAACAGCATATCCCAGCAACCCCGGTAACCGCAGTAAATGTCACAGGCAGAGGGGCACATATCATATGCAATATACAGTATTAAAAAAGAATAGGTCAAAGTGACTCAGAGTTTTGTTGGAGGACTGAGCACAGTATCCTTTCTTTGCCAGAATCTACTCTGATGAAATTCAGTGTGATCTGATATTTGTCATCAGCTGTGTACAGCAAGTAATATTTAATGTTTTGCTTAAGTTGATTGTCCTTATATTTGCTGAGCTATATTGACAACAGAATAATAAACTGGAGATAAATCTCTGAGGTCCTATTTCGCTTTACAGCAATTTAGCTGTATTCAGGGTTACCTGTGGATGGAATGCATCAATATCCATGAGCTGTTAATATCTCTGTAAGGTGTACGTTACCTTTAGGGGGAATATATAAACTGTAGCTGAATCCAAAAAGAGAGAAGAGTTTTTCTAACTGACCCAACATTAAAAAAAAAAAAAAAAAAAAAAAAAAAAAGAAGAACAACAACAACCAAAAAAACCCAAACATGAAACAAACGGTAACGTGTTATGGGACAATTTTCTTTTAAAAAATTCAGATCAAAAAAAGTTAAGAAAAAACCTAATGACCCAAAACATAATGGTCATGCTATTGCTTCATCATATTGAGCAAACAGCAAATTGGTCTGCACTTTCCATAAACAGTGCCGACAGCGGGACCCAGCATTCACACTGCGGCTTTTGGAGGACCAAGTAGCGACAACCTTGTTTTGTGCGTGGCACAACCCTCTTGTTCACAAACTGTCACACTCCTGACTCAGAGTTTCAGGTTAACCACAACAGTTTTAAACATGCTAATAGGAAAAAAATAGGAGAAATATTAAAATCTGTTAAAGAATCAATTTCCTTAGAATTAGTGGTTTTCTGATTCAGAGGGAAACTGAGCTACAGCTTGGGACATGGAATATAACCATGCAACAGCATCACCCTCGATTTAGGTTTTCCTAACTGAGCAGTTAGGTTATTTACCATTGAACAATTCAGCCCTCACTGAATAGAGGAATATCATGGTACATTTCGCCAGAATGCTTCTGGGGACAAACTGTGCTCAAGTGTTTTGCTGGTGTGGAAGGTAAAGGAGAGAAACTGTAGTCAAAACTTGCTTCATTGAAAGGCCAGCAAGGTAGTCAGCCGTGCTACTAAATTTCAGGTGTGAACACAGACAATAAAACGTGACCTACAGAAATAATTTGATTTAACAGTACAGGACATCAAGAACAGCTTTCTAACACCAGATAATTTAGATTAAGCAGTGAATCAGTGAATAAAAAAAAATAAAGCTTATGGGTTATATAAAATTCACCTACATGCCCAGAATTCCTCATTTAAAAGTTCCATTCCACTTTATTTTTGAAGAAAACCATTGCTTGGCATTTTCCTGTGCAAGGTTTAAGAACTCAGTCAGCTATCCTCTAGAAAAATCCTACGCCAAGCTAATGGATTTTGGCTAATGAAAATGATTCTGTAGCAGAGCAAATACTTTGTCACAGTTTTTCACACTTTCATGCATAACCACAATGAGGTGGCTGTATTGCTGTGCCCTGATAAACTACAGGATTGCAGCGTATCATTTTTTGGCTAGATTTAGGACCAGGTTTTCCCTAAGGACTTTGTTCCAGCTGTGCTGTTCAAATGACCCTTCCCTTGGCTTATGTGCAGTCTCAGCCAGCATGGCTCCCAGCATCAGGTAGGTTTCGCTCACCCTTTTGAACGGCGCTAATTCAATACCACCGGTTCCAAAACTAGTTCTGACTCTCATTTATTAATAAGAGCATTTGTTAAACACACTCTTTTAGGATCAGAGAAAGAAAACTCCTCTACCTGCTTTGCAGCATGAGAATACTTGGAAACATTTCTTAAAGCAGGAGAGTGCAGGAATAGAAAATCAGGAGCAACACGAGGAAGGAAACCACATGTTGCTCTTTGACTTGACTGCCTCCAAACAGGAGTCAGTGCAGACTCAGTGTATAGATCATCTCTGTTACATTTAGCTATAAATCAGACCTACCTCTGTTCCTATAGGTCTTAAAGTCATGCAATGTTAAATACCACTTATGTCATTGTTCAGATTCTCCTGGTGATCAATTAGACAAAGTGGAAGGACAGGCTACCAAGTCTGGGGACAACTGTAATACTAAGAAACAATTTGTTCTTAGTTTTGTAAGAGAGTTCAGGCTTGAAGATCAAAAGAAGAAAAAAAAAAAAACCAACCAAACAAAAAAACCCCACTTAAAACAAGCAAATGCCAGAAATCCTCCCCTGGTTATAAAATTGATCTAAAAAATAGTGAGGGAAATTTGTAAATTATATTACTTGCTTTAGTAAACTGTAAACAGCAATTCTTTGTGAAATATTATACCTAAATCAGCTCATACTATTTGCAATTATGCTGAAATATAGTTAACTCAAGCTCAAATTCATGCTGCTACATATTTGTCCCACGTGTATAATGTTGACAGGAGCATATCTGCATCAGAAATTGAATTTCTGCCTTTTTTTTTTTTTTCCATTGAGCTTGAATTTGGCTGAGTAATTCACTCAGGAAGGAAGGAATTAAAATTCTAACACAGTTCTAATTTTTCTGCAACCAGCCACTGTTACAACTGACATTTCTATTTTATGCTCCTTGTTTCCTTTACACAAAGTTTTCTCATAGTTCGCACAAAGCTTGATCCATAGACTGTGAAGAACCTAAACATTAGTATCACATTCAGTATGTTGTGAATCAGGCGCTCGGCAGAGAGCCATTAGTGAATTTGGAAAAGAGTCATTCCAACAGGTTTGAGCAGCAATAGTCTACATCTCATCCTTTTGTGCTAAATTTTGATTAAATGTCATAAAATGCATGATCTTTGGTGCTCTCTATTGATCATAAATTTAACCTTCACACAGGTTCACAACTTGGCAGGCTGTAGGTTTTCCTGTCACAAACACTTCATCATAACACATGAAAACAGCCAGAATTATTTTTTCTGAAAGTGAAGGGCTGCCACGTGAGTAACTGACATTCCTGCATAAATGTGTTGTAAACATTTGATTTTCCCAAGTATGGGACAGATTTAGGTCCCCTTCACAAAAATCTAAATGCAAAAATAACTCTTTTATGTCCAGTTCCACAGTTTTAACCAAGCGTAGTCAAAGCACAGATTTGTTCCAAAAGTGTAAAAGAGATGGTTTCTGTCAGTACAGAAGTTAAAGATGCTCAGTGTTTGCCTTTCTGATTCTTCAAAACTGGGGTCAGCACCTTTCATCAGTAAACATAAATGGTGCTCACGTGCTGCTTCCGAACCTTCCACCACAGGAACTGCAGGTCCTCTGGATCAAAACAGTTGTCTGGTTCTGTCCCTTCTGCAGGGAAGGAAGTTATGTCCAATGCTTTGCCTTGGCTGCAATCTAATAGAGTGCAAACAGTATCCATGGATTACCTGACTCATGTTAGCCATTTTTTTCTGTGTTTAAATCTCAGAATTGCCTGCTTGTGATAACTTCAGACATATTCATTGAGACAGCCTCTGAACAAGTACTGTACTTCCATTTACCAAATTCCCTTACTTTGATTATTTCTTTGTTACAGTCTAGTAGTGGGCACAGTATCCATCTCCACCCAATCTATTTTTTTTCTCTAAAATTTTCTCCCCTGCATAGAAGTAACAATGAAATGTTGAGGCATGAAAGGATTCCTGATTCCACCTCAATGGTTATTTCAATGGATATTAATGGTTCTCATCATCACCTGCTTAATGAAGTGATCACTGTCACTGCTGGATCTAGAATACCTAGTTGAATCTTATGAAAATTAAATTATTGCTTTAAAATAATGGATGCCTTTTATTAATTGCCCCTACAAATCTAAAAATGTTCTTCTTTTTAAACCTATGTAATTTCTTGATTGATCAGAGAAATGGTACTGTGTAAGAGCTACTGTAGCCTTTCTTAGAATTTAGTTCATTCTGCCATTAACTTTTCTGTCTCCATAAGTAGTAACCTAATTCTGCTAAGAGTTAACGAGAAGTTTATCTTCTGTGCAATTATTTCTGATAGGGAAAAGTTCCTAAAAAAACATAAAAAAGAGGAGAGAATAAAATATTTTGTAACAGCCTCAGTGGAGCCTCTTTTCCCATGAAGGTTCTTTCAAGTCTGAAAAAACCCCACAACTACTGAGACATCACCTTCAAACTGCCTGTCTTTTGGCATGGATTTCTTGTGAGTTTCTTTGGCAATCATTGCAAGACTCCTGATATATTAACCTGGCTCTTCCAGGAGGAGATAATCCAAACTGACTCTTTACTATTTACCTGAAAGCTGTGCACCAGGACATTCTGAAAGATTAGCCATGACCTCAACCTAACTTTTATTACACCTGAGTGGAATCTTCATTTCTCCATCAGCATTACAGCACCAACAAAAAGACACAAAATGTCCAAACTGGTCTTACCAGAAAAATCAAAAGCAGGCTTATTTTCAAAAGTGGTTGAGTAGGCCAAGGACCTGACTTTCATCATAATTGATAGCAATAAAGCAGTGCATTTAAACACTTGAAAAATAGCTACTCTTTTACAAGCCCCATTCTAGGGAGCTCAATCATACCTATTTATCGAAACAGAGTTTGCAATATGCGTTCGCATTCAGCTTATTCCTGATTCTGAGAAGTCAAATTGCAATACGTTGTATGGGAACCCACTGAGCTAAAGAGCATAAGGGAGATTACTGGTGGCAAGATACTTTGCAATCCAACAAAAATTGCAGGTTTCCAATTCCAGCCCAACCTGTTTGCAGCTAGTGTTGCTTTACAGGTTTTCCTGCCACACAGCAGAACTCTTGCATGAGCTGAGGTTTCCTACCACAACTGAACACAGAGTATGCATTACAACATCAGCATCTTGGTTGATAATTAATCTTTGCAATGAGAACCAGTTTTGCCCTTGTCAACAATATAAGAAAGATCTGATATAAGAGAAAGGGTTGAGACTGGACTTAGTTTTGGTTTGGTGGTTTTTTTTCCCACCGGCAAAGGCACACCATTTGCACTCAGATATTAGAATTATCACCTTTAAACACAGCAGAAGACTCATCTTGACAGATATAGCAGGACTGCAAATTATTGGGAAGATTGATATAAAACAAGATGATGGATAAAATTAAAAAATAATATTCTGGTATTGGAGCCTATTCTAGTCTTGGGAGATTCATGATGCATGTCCAGAATTCTTATTCTTTGTTAAAGGGTCAAGAGAGAGAAATTGTGCAAGTACCAAAACTGTAGATAAGGAAACAGGGAAAACATCTGGCCTAGAATCATCACCACTTACCTGCCAGAAGACAAGTCAGTGCATTCCTTTGCCTGGTACATCATCCTGTCTTCCCCAAAGGATTTGTGAGAACAACTTTAGGATGCTGTTCCTTTGTGATACGTTCTGTTGAAAAAAACAAACAAACAAACAAAAAACCCCAAAAAATTATATGGAGCCAAAAGCCTGACAAAGAAAAGAAAATCATTGCCAGACAGAACAGAAAAGGGAGTCAAGAGAAGAACAGATGGAGGCACTAGTAGGATAGGAGGGAAGTGCGTGGTATTTAATTGAAGGGTAACAGACACCAGGAAGTGTACAGAAATATTTTGGTGAGAGGAATGTAAAGACAGTAACAAAACAGCACAGTCAATACACTGTATGCTGTGATGGAAAAAGTTAAGGAAAGGGAATGGAAGCCCTAAAGATGCTTACAAGTACCGTATCTCCCCTTCCTAATGGACTTATGATGGCAAGATAAGTTTCCAGTGTTGGGTATAAAGGAACATGTGCATGTGTAAAAGAAGTTTTTTTCTGATAGACGTTAAATAAAAAATTAATGTTCTTTTGGGCAGCAAGAGAAACTCAGATATTTATTTTAAGGAAGACATATGTTTTCATGACTATGAGATAGCAGAAAAGGGCAAGATGAAGTACTTTCACCCATTTCTGTATACCTAGATTTTGACTGCTGAATATTAGTCCTAAATAATACAAAAAACTACCAAGAAAACTTGTAAAATGTTTAAATGAAGAGTATTACCTTCCACTGTAGGAACAGATCCCGCATTTGTAGACACACGTATGCGACTACCATTGGACATCCACAAGACATATTCACCTGTCTCATCGCATAAGAAGAGCTGACAGTATTACCAGCAATGCCAGCTTTGCAGACACATTTAGTCAAGTCAAACCCCTAGGCTTTAGCTGCTGTCACTGGGAACTTCCTGACACTCATCTGAGGCACGGGCTGCAAGTCAAGCCTCATGGAAGTCAAAGACAGAACCCCCATCAGTGTCAGCAGGACCAGGACTGCACTCGGCCAAAGAAATGAACGGCTTTTCATGAACAGTCGAAATACAGACCAGATTGCATGATGGTCATTAGAGCAAAAGCCATGGAAGGAATAACACTGGCAATACGGAGACTTAAATTTAGTGCAGCTGGAAAAATCTTCATTAAAAAATGAGGGAAAAGGTAGAAAACATTTTGAAAGGGATATGATGATCACCAGAGTATATAAGTACCTTTGAAAAAAGGAGATAAAAAACAGATTGGGTGAGTCTGTACAATTACCATACCTAAACCGTAACCTGGCTTATGTCCAAGAACAGTAACAGACACATAAACACAGAGCTGTTTGTCCTGGAGATGCGGTGCAGAATGCACTCTGCCTAAAACTGAAGAGCATCACTACAGTGTATTCAAGGTGTTAAGTGATACTTACGGTCTAGTAAGGATCCAGGATACTCAGCATAAACAGTTTTATTTTCTTTGTTTTTAAAGCACAGTTTTTTTCCATGAATGGCTTGAGCAACATCCTTTGTGTAGGATAGCAGCTAGGCGACAGTGGGCTCTTGCAACAGTATGATCTCCGTAAGTTTAAGAGCATTGCACAAAAGGGTTTTTTTTCTTTTTCCTTTTTCTTTTTTTTTCTTCTTTTTTTTTTCTTAAGAAAGAAGTGGGAAATGAGGGAAGTGAGTAAAATTTTTAACATTGGCAGATTGTTTTCCTTTATGTAAACAGCCCCAGGGGATTTGCTGAAACAGAGTATTCAAACAAGCAGATTTTATTTCATAATAAATGAGCTTTTAAATTATTCTGGCATATTCAATCACAAAAACAAGTTTTTCCCAATTCAAAAAAACTTCTCAGAGTCTTTTCAATTCTTTTTTTCTTGCACTAGAAAATAACCTTACTTTTCTCCTCAGATAACTCTTACTTGCTTTTTTCCTGAATCTTGTGATCTCATTTTCATTTACATCACCAGCCAATCCTATCATCAGGATTTAGAGATTTATTAAACATTTCATGGTAATCTTGGTAATGTATTTGTGATGTATTGAATCCAGTCCTAATGAAGGTTTGTTTTAAAGAAATGTAAACAAGAGGGACTTGTTCTCATCTAATGCAATTTGGCAGGAGAAACTCCCATAGAGAGGAAATGAGCTGTCCCATGGTTAGCGTACTGGAACTCAGAAATTCCTGGTTTAGTTCCCTGTTCTGCAGTAGACTTCCCGGATGACCTTAAACAAATCTCTCTCTGCCTCTGATCCCCACGTGTAAAATGAAATAATACCTGTTTCCTTGTTAACAGATGAAGGAAAATGAAACACAGCTGACAGGAGCTCAATGTCCGTCAGCCCAGTTGAGCCGTTCTTATGCAGATTGTGGATTTGCTCACACTGCCACCTCATCTCTATTTGCAGTTTTCTTGTATGATCAGACTTTTAACCATTTAGCAAATGCCTTTCCTGTCCTTTTTTCACCCCAGTAATCTTTTCCTCTGTCTCCTCTGTTCTCTGTCCATCCTTGACTGCCTAATCCCCGCCTGTTGCATGTGTCTTCTTTCAGCCCTGAACCAGCGCCCATCATTGACACCTGCTTTCAGGTACAAAACCAGGTAATTTTATAGTCTAATCAAGGTAAATTATTCACTCTGCTCTTCTTCATGAGCTTCTGGAAACTGTAACTTATATAAGACAAAATTAAACCCTTTAAACCACTCTCATAAATTCTACCTAACCCAATGCACATTTCATCCTGGATGCTAGGACCAGGATGTTCTTTCAAAGACAGCCCAGGATGGAGTGTTTGGAAATCTACAGCTTGCAACGTGCCATGATAAAATGTAAATCACAGAACTTTTGCACTTTAGAGTGATTTCTTTTAAACACTATTAACAGTATATATGCTGTTAATAAATACAGGACTTTTTACAATATAACATAAAAAGAATTCTTATAAGGTGTTACCACCAAGAGAAGATGGAAGAAATATCCAGAGTAATTAACACTTTCAAAAGTATTCCTGGAGAGAAATCAAAGGAGCTTTGGTAATGCAGCCTACTGAAAACCACACAGTTGATTTAAAAATAATAATAATAATAATA